>JAFBJU010000331.1:2561911-3004709 GCA_016785305.1 Colistium nudipinnis | reverse complement strand
TGACCTCGTCATCACAACTGCGACCCTGATAGAAGAAGATCTCCTGTGGGTGAGGCTCTCTAGCCAGAAGCTTCAGTTTGCTTGGAGGCACTTCAGACACACGAACAAACCACTGCACCACAGCCTTCTTCTGCTTGCCGCTCTCTAAAACCAAACAGGAAACATAATATCTGGTCTGTATGCTATGTTCCACTGTGATATATGTGAACAGAATAAAGAAAAATAGTTATAGATATTGAAAGGATAAGTTGGCACTAAAGAGAGAACTTTATGTATAGGAATAACTAGAGGTACACTGCCATCTCCTCATTGTTCAAATTATGATGAGGTTTTCATGTGCCCCCATTTTTACTCTCTACTGGGGACAAAGCTTGAGTGAAATTTAAGTAACGTGGTTTCAGCATATCATCATCTGTTTCCTTACTCACAACGTTTGCAGTTGCAAAGAAAACTATTGTTTTTAATTTACTGTTTTTATTTAGGTTTTTTGTAAGTGAAAATTGTACAATGCATAAAAAACACCTGAATGAAAGCACACCTGTTGTCATTACTTTAACACTCATTC
Organism: Colistium nudipinnis; assembly: GCA_016785305.1. Classification (NCBI taxonomy): domain Eukaryota; kingdom Metazoa; phylum Chordata; class Actinopteri; order Pleuronectiformes; family Rhombosoleidae; genus Colistium; species Colistium nudipinnis. The sequence continues at coordinate 3,004,144 of JAFBJU010000331.1, read as the reverse complement.
TCTTTTGCTTCTGCTCAGAAAAAACAGGAAGAGAACGTATTGCAGACTCAATGAAGTGATAACTGGATTGATTGTACACATTACTGTATTTCTGATGGAACCTGTAATCTAATCTAATATGTTATTTGACTCACCGTCACTAAACAGCCTGATGACTTTGGCCACATATGGGTTGTCTTCATTCTCCCCCTCTATGAGAATGTGTTGGCCTGCATTAATGACAGTGATCCTTGGAAGACCTTCCACGCTGATGGCCAAAGAGCTGAGACACAAACATAAATTTAAAAAATACTAACAAACACACTGAAACAAGTGTAGCCTGACTACTGAGGGAGAATATATAACATACACACATACAAATACACACACACAGACACACATGCAGGCACGCACTTACTCGCATATGAATATTAAAAATATGACAATGTATAATTGCAGTCCCCCGCCTTTACCTTACCTTAATTTCATTGCACATAGATTTATCTCTAAACAATAAACGAGCAAGTGCCAAAAATTTAAGAAGATTTTAAATAATCTGTTCTCACCCATATTCGTAGGTTTTTAACTTCCTATTGAAACTTAGAGGCTCTCCACGCCACTTGTAGACTCTTCTGACTCTGAGCCTGGTGAAATACTTCATCCTGTTTCCTCTGAGCTCAGGCACACAGATAATAACACACGGATAAAACCCACTTTGGTACGGGATTGAAGCCGACCTGCGCCTTAATCTGCACTGATTCAAACTCGAGACTGAAACATGAACAGCAGGTTTAGAGAAAAAGACGAGACTCCACGGCAGACAACATTTCGCGCGAAAATTGCGTAATATCCGTTTCGTTAATACTGCACTAGGTGAATTAGCGCCACCTCTGCTTCGGGGTGTAAAAAGGCACAACTGTTCAAACCAATCTCACCAAAGGTTCCACAGGTTCATTCAAGTTCTCACTCAAATGTAATCATATAAAACATAAAAACACGTTCTTCACACAAGAGATTTGAAAATATGATTTAAAAGAACGGACATTTATTAAATAATAATACAAGGGATTAAATACACAAATAATGATACATTAAACTTAAAGAGACAGGCATTAATGTTACTCCACATTAAATTGATAAAATCAATTAATATAGCACATACCGTAAAAACGAACACACTGGTGTTCTGACACGTTGTCAGTAGTCAATCAATCAATCAATCAATCAATCAATCAATAAATTACATTTTATTTATATAACCCAAATCACAAATACATTTGCCTCCATGGGCTTTACAATCTGTACAGTGAGCAACATAATCTGTACATATTATACTCATATGTGTTATTTCGTTATGGAGCTGTCTGAGAGAAATGCAATTATTCACTTTGGTTTATAACTAATACACATTTAACCTGTCTTCGTGGGTCTCCAGTCAGCTTTAGATGTGATTTTAACATTTTGTTGAACATCTTTAAAGCATTACATGGTTCAGCTCCTCTGTTTCTGAGTTGCTGCTTAAACATGTGCCGTACTATGGAGCGGGCTCTGAGGCAGAGGAGACGAATTCTCTCCAAAGGGTGGCGGTAATGGACTTAATCGTTGGCTGCCAACCGCCGATAAACAACCAGAAGAAGAAGTAATGGCGGAGCTCAAGGAGGCAGATGTTGGCCAGCTACACCAGGAGGACGTTAATATTAAACGTAAGTAAACTGCCCTGGTTTCCCAGTTGAACTCTCATTTTGGGAATGTTATATTCAGCATTAACCGCAGTTCCTACTCCATCACTTGTGTTCTTTGAATTCACGGATGACTGGAGTTTACAACTGCTGAACTAAACGAGGGCCTCACCGCGGAGCTCCGCCGTAGGACCTAAATAGTCAACAACAATAGCAACTAAAGGGCCGAAGCGAACACGGGCCAGCTGGTTTAGTGACCTGCGATGTGCATTAGTGACAATCTCGTCGCAGAGGCTTCACCCGTGAGATACATCGTTACATTACGCGACAGTTTAAGGCGACTCGGCCTCATCACGGAGCTGCGCTACAGGACCACAGAGGCGCACAGTTTGAACGATCCACTTTGCCCTTTATTATCAGGTCAATGTAGGCGTCACACTAGTAAAGATGCCTTCTCTTTTACTCCTAACGAAGTTGGAAGGGATCAGTCTCAGTGAAGCTCCCAATCATAACTGAACGGATTTTAAAGTTGATCAAACGAGAGGCTTTTCACTTTTGGCAACTGCAAACACGACGAAAATATGAATATCTCAATTTAAAATACTCGGGGTGTAATTAGCGTAAATAATACACGCTTTATTTCACTGAAAATAGTAAAAGTCACACAGAGCCACCAAAGTACTGCGATATTTTAACTGAATCAGCAGTAATACATCAATTGTCCTCATAGGGCTTGACCTGAATGTGATGAGCAAGCTGAGTTTCAGTATCTGCTGTAGGTGCCTCCTGTCATTAGGAGCAGCACACTGAAATGAAAGATGGCCAAAGGAGGTGCGGGCTTTGGGGATGAGAAAGTTAATATCACTGTTACGAGGCTTTGGATGTTCAAGTGCATTACAGCAAGGTTTTTTGCGATTACAGAAACGGTTAAAAGTTAACATTTGAGGACATTTGAGTGTGGCAGCAGCGTAAAAACTAATAACAGTTGAGTTGTGTTCAGGGCCCGGGTTGGGTTTGATATTCCCTGAGATCAACAACGAAAGTACAATGAAACACTTCTGCTAAATGATGGGTTCCTTTTTAGAATTTATGCGCGATATAAAACCCCAAAAACATTTAAGGGAATGTTTTTGTCAATTGGACATGACCCAAGAAAGTTTGCATACATAATCAATGCAAAACCTTTCTTCTATTGTTTAATGGGTGTCAAGTCTGACTCTACTGCTTACTACAGATGTCTTTTCATTTCTGACCCATCAAAACAACTATTCTTCAACAAAACCAACCAAATAGTCGTACAATTTGATCTGGACTGAGAAGAAGTCTTTTGGCCAAAACCTAATTTGGTCCTATGTAACCGGCCTTTGTCTGGGGCACCTTTTACTCCTGCTACTTTGCTCTGGAGCAAACAAGGTATGTGTGAAAGGGTCATCTTCTTTTTCATCTTTGAAGGTGACGATAATGGTGATTCACCGTCAGCTGGTGGTCAAGCTGCAGAAGAGGCAGTGGAGAGAGACGCTGCTGCAGATAATGATGCCAAGCCCTCCACCACAACCACAGGTAACTTTATAGAAGCTGTTCATGTGTGTCAGCACATTTTCTCTGAATGATTTAATTCAAAAGACAATAGAAGACTGAAATTTTGCACATGGATGTGAATGGGAGCGGTCATGTGTTCTATGAACAGACAGACACATCTCCATCCAAACCAAACTGGATGGCCTTGAGATTCTGGTTGACCTAAATGGAGGTAAGTTTGGTTCTTCTGTAAATCTTTATCATTCTTCTTTTTTCTTCTCCTTTATTTATTGTGAGAAGAAACCAATTGACATAGTAGAGAGAATCAAAACATGCCAAAAAGCTGGAAGAAAGTTATTTTCAGTAAAATGTTTTCTTTGAAAGATAGGAGTTAGTTGAACACAATAAGATATTTGTGGTGTCATTTTTAAAAGAAAGAATTTTCATGAAGTTAAAGATCCAAATTGTGGTTATAAAAAAGGGCGAAACATCATGGAATATTCATATTGAAAAGCCAAATGTGAACCAACTGGGTTAGTTGGTAAAGCCCTCCACACAGTGAAGATACCCACTATATTTTCCTAATGCCAAATATGACATCTCAAATGTCTTGATTTTAACCTGGAGAGCAGCAGGGAAGCTGAGAGTTAAAATCAATAATAAATACAGACAAAAAACAAATTCTTTGTTAGTTGTAGATCTTATAAATCTGTGTTTTTACTCATCAGCTGGACGGAAGTCATGTCCTCTTTGTCCGGAGGAGAAGTTCAAAGCCTGTTACAGCCATAAACTCCGTCGGCACCTGCAGAACCTCCACTGGAAAGTCTATGTGGAGTTTGAAGGTAGGAAAGGGAAACTTGTCAATATACTAGACTCTCCCCGTGTCACTCTCCTGATTGCCTAACCTTTTACATCTTTTATCAGGTGAACTTTTAAAATGTTTATTATTTATTAATAAAAATTTAAGGAATTTCTGCTTTTAAATCGTTTACTATGGGTATAGATTTAGATGTACTGTTGGGCCAGTGACCTTAACCATGACAATTGCACACATCACATTGTATAAACAAAGTTATGGAACATAACAGGAAAAAAAAATACAATCATGGTGTTCGGCAAGGCTGCCCTCTGAGCATTTGCCATATGCATAGATACATTCTCTATTGGTATCAAAAATAGCCCCAAAAATGATCCCAATACATCTCTGAAAAACATTAATGAGATATCCCTGAAACAGATGAGTAAAAAATCATAAGAATTTTTATAAAAGTTAGATTTAATGATGTCTGAGTGCAAACGAACCAGGCAAGATGTGAAGCTACTCATAAAATCCTGATTCAAACAACATCATCCTTGGTGTTTAACAGGCCAGAGGATGTGTATTTGTCACCTGCCCTGCAGAAACCTGAAGCCCGGCCTCGGAGGAGATCAGGTGAGGGATTTAACAATAACTGTCTGCAGATATGTTACCACTGCAGCTTCACACAGGGTCACTATAGATGGATTTACATGTATGTCACTCAGTTTGTAGCGAATGCTTCCTTCTCTGATCTGACTATTTACTTTGTTTGTTTAAAAGAACGGATAATAAATGGAAATGCTGCTTTTCGTGGAGTTAAAAACTGCTGAATTATACTGAGTACATACTGACTGATATAATATATAAACGAAATGTTTATTTGCAAGTCAAGTGAGTTTATGTAACCTTTTGTGTGTGTGTTTTTCATCATATGAACCCTCTTTAGGCATCAGGAAGACATGTGGCTCACTATCACTGTGTGGTCTGCTCTGTCACCATCGCCCGTAAGACGGACATGATCAGTCACCTCAAACGCCATGTTAACAAAGGAGAGACTGAGGCCAGTTACCCCAGCAGCTCAGACGTAACATTTGAAGAGCCAGGTAAATAATGACACCCAGTAATAACTGTTTTAAGATTGAAACAAACCATGAAGGCCATTATCAGGTTTGCCCATAATATCCACGCCTCAGTACACCTTATATCATGATGGGAATTACCGTCATCGTCAGACTTAAGCAAAAACCTCAATAGAAGCGTTGCCACCTACAGTTCCATTTATGTTGTGGCAAAATCGATTTCATATTATATCATATAAAACAAAAAGTATTCCGTTTCACTGTCGTAGAAGACTGTCAAAGGTTACTTAAACAATTAATCGATGTCGGTATTTCAATATAATGTATTATCCATTGTCCATTGCAGTGGACATAGTTTCAGCTCTACTCGCAGCTTTTCAGTCCATGGCAGGTTTTAATACCCAGAGCAACATTCATTAGATTCAGAATTTGACTAACTAAACATGTAACAAAATACTGTTAGTGTGGGGCAGAAGGTGCAGAGTCAGTAGGCAGGTATCAGATTCCATGAACAGGCAGAGGTCAAAACACACTAGGAATGATCTCAATGAAATAAGGCTGGAACGCTGACCACTAGGGAAACAGACAAATTGGCAACGGAACACAGGGGTTTATATAGACTGGGGGGGTGATGAGGTAATTGGGAACAGGTGAGGCAATCAGGCAGTCACCAACAAGCTCGAACTCCTGAGAGTGTGAAGGCATCCTGACTATCTGTGTGCTTTGTGTCATCAGCTCCGTCTGGTCAGGCCTATGAAATCATGAAGGAACTTGGAACAAATGTTCAGCTCCTCCCAAACTACACCACCCCCCAGAAGAGTGACACCTATTTCAACCGCAAGATGAAGACCAACAGGTCAGATTATTCCTACAGAGCTGCTTCAGTTCAGAAATCCTGAAGTTTGTTTCCTGAACTTGTATTGACGGGCTGCATGTCAGAATGCAAGTGTTCACAAAAGTGACCGTGAATGTTAGAGTTACGTTTTGAACCCGGATACACAACACAGCAACACAGTGATTAATGTCATTAATTAAAACATTTGTTTTGGGTTAAACTCCAAATTTTAAGTTAATGTACACTTAAATGAATATAATGAATTGGCTTATGTTGCTACTGTATATGAAAGTGTTTTTCTTATGCTTCATGAGTGGATCCTTATTGCTTGTCTGTGTTTCAGGCAGCTCGTGTTTTGTTCGCTAGCTGTTCTGGCAGAAGAGAGAAACCCACTCGAGTGTCTGGATGCTTTCGGTGCCACAGGTGTGATGCAACACACCACACAGACTATTCTTCTTACACATGCTTATCATGTGAATTGTGTTTCCACACAATCATTTTTAACTGTAGTGTCTACTTACTGGTAATAAAAGGGCATTTTTTTCCACAAGGAGGTAGTGCAGTTTAGAATTAATGTCTGTTCTTTAAGTGATATTTAAAATGTTATATTTCTGTTTTTAAATGTCCTCTATGATGTTAAGTTGGCTGTTTTGGGTTTTATATGCACCTGAAAAACATAATCTGGCCACTTGTTCTGTTACCTTGAGTGGATAATACAGAAAATAATCATTAGCTAAATTAATAATCAGCATAGTTACAGGTTTAGTCTCAAGTAATGCCTTCACTCTTTTGGATGAGGCCACAGGTCCTTCACTCCCACACTGCTGCATTCCTATCTTTCTAATAGGGATAATGGGCCTCCAGTGGGCTAAACACCTCCGTAACACGGTCAAAGTGACCATAACGGATATCAGTGACACATGCGTCAAAATGATCAAAGAAAACTGCGAGCTGAACCACATCAGGGTAGATGGAGGTCAACGGGGGCCTGAAGGGGCCTTTTGTGACACAGAGGGGACACCCATTGCTGCAGTGGAAGTTGTGAAGATGGACGCCAACGTCATCATGCACCTACGGCCTTTTGACTACATGTAAGATTTGATCAGTTATTATATTAACTTATACAGCTTCAAACATATGTATCCGTCATAGTTGATGGCTGAAGTATTTTTTTTGTTTGACTCCTATTTATATATGGTAATTCCCTTCAGTCACTGACAATTTTCTCGCTACCACTACATCTCTAGAACTTGTTTTTAGATGCTAGTTTGTGTGCTAGAAGGGTTAAAGGTTAAATGTTGCCACATAAAGGAAACTTCCGCCAAAATCAGCCACTTTATGTGTTGAATCTTTCAGACACTTGGATCCATTTGGGACTGCTGTGAACTACCTGGATGCGGCCTTTCGAAATGTCCGTAATCTGGGCATTATCTCTGTGACGTCCACAGACACTGGCTCCCTGTATGCTAAGTCTCCCAATGTCACGCTTCGTCACTACGGCTGCAACATTGTACGCACCGAGTACTACAAAGAACTGGCTGCACGTATGGTTGTCTCCACAGTGGCCAGGTAGGCCTTTTTAATCTCATGCCAGTGTATCCTAATGTGATGCAAAGGTAAGAGGAGCAACAGAACTTAATTGTGTTTCTGTGTGTGTTGTAGAGCGGCGGCCCGTTGTAACAAAGGCATCGAGGTGCTGCTGGCGGTCGCGCTGGAGCATTTTGTCCTGGTGGTGGTCCGAGTCCTCAGGGGTCCCACGCAAGCTGACGAGTCGGCCAAGAAGTTACGAAAACTGGTCCACTGTCAATGGTGTGAGGAGAGAGTCTTCCTCAAACTCGGGAACATGGTGGATGGTGAGTATGCAGCAAGTTCAGTGTGACGTTGGAAAGGGCTCAGCTCATGACTGAAGTCAAAACGCTTTGACAGAGTAGCGGGTTCCTATACAGGAGTATTCGGCAGGCACATCCTGCATCTGGCCGGAGGAATAAAAAGTTTACTATCTGATCTTTTACCTCCCAATGCAGTTCCTTTATTAATGGGGACACTCATGCTCCACCGGTCTCTTCAGACTACTACTCATTATAATTGCATTGTTCTAGAAAGTGTATGGGAATGTGACAAAATGCAGTTTATATAGTTCGTTTCACTTTGTTTTCCTGGGCATTCTCCTTAATCAATCTTTATTTTCTTATATGAGATATGTATTCACCAGTTTCTCTGTGTGAATTGTTCATTAATCGTGTGTTCTTGCCAAGTATTTCAATATATTTTTCTGTCAAAATGTCACCCGTGTAATAACTCATCATGCACTTTACTCCTCCCAGTGACTCTCTCTCTCTCTCTATACATATATATATAATTGTTGCATGAATATTGTGAAGCACTTTAGACACAGTCTGCTTAATAAGATCACCATCTGAACCAACAGAGCGTATATCTGCTTCTTATACCAGTTTTTTTTTAAATCACAGATTTTTTTTCAGATCCCAGAACATATTGGCACAGTGGTAAACGTTTTCTGTGAACATGTAGTCCATAGCCAACCTGCAGCTGATTATGTGAGAAAAGCAAATTCAAACTAATAAAAGTATAATATTTTGACTTATTTCCTCAGACACGATGCCCTGTAACTGTCATGGAAGTCTGCCTGGAAAGACAGCAGTGCAGCTGGGACCTTTATGGTAAACAGCATCAGCCATTAGAGACAAAGACCACCAATCAACAAAAGTGTGAATTTGATTCAATACATTATTTGCAGACACTGCATAGTTAGGTTAAGACCGTACAATATGAGCAAACACTTCATAACATACCTTGAAAAAGTCAAGCCTCCCCATTAAGTTTTTGAAGTATTTCTTCAGGGTTCAGGTTAAAATGCTTTATGCCCATGAGTGTCGTCAAAGGTACAGTACACGGCTTTGTGTGTGTATCCAGGTCTGGTCCTCTGTTTACCACGGGCTTCCTGAGGAGGATGCTGCTGGCAGCGGTGCAGCACAGTATGGACGACATCCAGCCTCTTGTCAAAACTCTGATTTGCGAGTCAGAGTGCACCACCCTCAAGTCTTTAGTCCATGGGCCATCTGCTATAAACAACCAGGGTAAAACGCCCAGCCCTGCACTTTTGCGTGTCTCTGAAATCGCTGTACTAAAACATGCATTTTCCCTTTGCAGTGGAGTGTGGAATTGTCATTAAGACCTTACAGAGCGGAGAGGTGTCTGCTCCTGCTCAGTCTGGTGAGTTTGTCGCTCTCAGAGATTTTATTAATAGAAGTTTTCAGCTGAAATGTTCAGAGTGTGTCAAAGAACTGACGCTTCCTCCAGATTCACACAGAGCTTTCAAAGACTGTGCATGAGAGCTTTTCGTGATTGTGCTCCTAGTTTACAGAGTAAAACCAAGACCTTACAATATTATTCATACAGACATATTGGCTGACAGTTTCACATATTTTTTATATTTTTTATATAATCATTTTTATTATTATATATGCATTTATTCTCTAAAGCAGCAAGACAGTGATTTTGATTCAACTTGATACAAGATGTGTCTCCTTTAAACTTTAACATGCATTTATGGGATTTAACCTTTTTTGTCTCTGCAGGGAAAAGGAAGACTGGAGAGGATTCTGGGAGTGTGGTGAAGAAGCTAAAGTCCGATATGTCTCTGGAACACCCGCCTTTCTACTACAGTATCCACCGCCACAGCATCCGGGGCATGAATATGCCCAAGTAAGTGAACTCTGAGGTCTTGTTAAATGTTCAGAATGTATGCCATTCTCTCATTTCCCACTGCTGAAATTGTTTCAATGCATGGGGAAATTAATGTCAAAGCGTTGATATGAAATTATTGAGATTTTTATTCCTTTTGTGCGTTAAGACTTGAAACCCAAAGGAACATGTTGTGACTTTCACATTGCATCTTTTGACAGGCTGAACAAGTTCCTTCAATACCTGACAGAAGCCGGCTACAGGGTGGGTCGGACTCACTTCGATCCTACAGGGGTACGAACGGATGCCACATTGGCGCAGTTTAAATCCGTCCTCACCAAGTACAGCGTACCCACATACACCAACGCCACAACTACTCAGACGAGTGTGAGCTTGGAGAAAACCGCATAATGTGAGGTTGACTCTCAAAACCTGAAAATATTTGGAACCAAAATTATTTTGTTGTTTTTTAACTGGTTTTAGTTTAACTTAACCTCTGCTGTTGAAACCCAAAGTTCTGACTGCACTGATAACTGCTCCCCTCTTTTTGTGTGCTTCTTTTTCTTTAGAAGTAGAAAGGCTTTGATATGGATTTGTTTCAATAAAGCTTGCAAACTCAACTTATCCTATAGCACACATACGCCCAATTTCTCCATACATGTTTTAATTTATTTCAGATTACTCTTTAAAATCAAATGCTTACTTTTTTTGTATTGCTGGTTTGCTGAGTTTTTGTTTTTCTGCATTTAAACAATAAACTCTTTCTTTATATATATATGCAAATGTTGCCTGCTTGTGGTGAGGATTTTATTTAAATATATTCACCTTTACTTCTGGGACAGATAGGCAGTTCTCCCCACAGTTCAAAGATAGCAGGTTATTAAAGATAATGGGTGACTAGTAAATGGTATTCTCTATGTGTGAGCCCTGCACAAGACTGGCGACTAGCCCAGTGTGAACCCACACATCACCCCTAAACAGCTGGGCTCCAGCAAACCCTGCTGGGGTTTACGTTAATGTTAATGTTTATGTCACATTGACATAAGTATTACGACACTTGTGGCACACGTGGTAACTGAAACTAACGTGCACTAAAATATCTTTAAAACGCTTACAAGGATAATGGATAGGTAATTTAGGATTAAATCGATCGATGATCAGTTGGATGATTAAATACGTTTTTTTATTTCATCAATATAGATATATATTGAACTTTTCACCATCAGACAGTCAAAAATAAATCTAGGCATAACTTTACTACTGAGATTTAGTGTTGTATGTAATGACATTTAATCAGCTTTTAGGACTGTGATGGATGAGGAATATTTCATCATATTCTATATAACAACAAACTAAAAAGCTCCTCGTCAGTCCTCTCAAGTCTTATTTTCTTCATTGAGCTTTCTGAGTGAAATGTATGATTACAATGACCAACCTGCCCTGGAAAATTTATTATTTAAAATATAATATATTAAATATTCCATCAACAACTGATTAATCCTTTCTTGTATATTATCTTGGATTATTACTACTTTTTTCATATTCATTTTTGTATTATTTTAATCGGAAAAAAATCTTGAATTAGAATGTATATATACATATACATAGATATATATAGAAATAAATATATAAAAACAGTCGGACAGGTGACTTTCTGTTCCATTGACTAATGCTCAACAGCGAACCCCAGTGTTTTTTAATGAAGAATTCGACCCGGAAGTGTTTCTTTTGTTTCCGCTTGTGGTGTACTGCTACTGTGTGTATGCTCGAGCACGAAGACACTTGGTTGTTTTCCGATGGCTAACCGAACAGTTAAAGATGCAAACAGTATACATGGAACTAATCCACAGTATTTGGTGGAGAAAATCATCCGGACGCGAATCTACGAGTCTAAATACTGGAAAGAGGAGTGTTTTGGACTGACCGGTTAGTAGCATGTTAGCAGGTTAGCCAGCAAGCTAACCTTAGCGTCCGTCCGCTGTCGCGAATAAGCCTCCAGCCGGTGGATATCCACGCTATTTGTTATTTTAAATTAGGCCAACCGCTTCAATCCTTCAAATTAAACATTCCTCTGTGTTTAAAGAGCAATGTGTGTCCGAGAAGAATACGCTATTCAATTAATAAATACCGCAATTGCTCTGATTCTGTTAACCGTAATTCCATTATACAAAAATAATAGACATTAGGAAAATTACAAGCTCGACAGCACAATACTACTTAGCTCTTAGAACTCTTACTAACTCTTCACATCAAAATCCAAAATACTCAAAATACATTAATTTTGCATCAGTGGGAAAGAAATCGACAAATATGCTGCTTTCATAATAATTGGTTCCGTATAGCTTTATTTTTCTAGACCCGCTATAAAAAAATCTAAAGATATAAGGTTAGGTATTATTTAAAGCAGAGGAACGTCCACTCTTTCATTGTTTTCCTCCAAAGTTAATTGAAATAAGACATAGATAGATAATATATAAATACATATTTAATGTTTATCTCACATATTGTTTGTTTGTCCATTAGTGAAGTAGTGTAAATTGAATAAATAAAAACACAACATTTTATGTGTACAAAACTTGAACTCTTGACCACCACTAACCATGTATTTTCATTTCGTTTTCTTATTAGAATTAGAATTATGGCCTACCTTCTCCCGTTTTGGTTAACAATCAAATATTTTCAGGAACAGTTTTTGTCAACAGCAGCTATTTGTTCCTTTCCTGTTTTAACCTGACTGATGAAGTGAGTACTTGTTTTGTTGTTCTGCAGCTGAGCTGGTTGTTGACAAAGCCATGGAGTTGAAGTATGTCGGAGGAGTCTATGGGGGGAACATTAAGCCCACACCCTTCCTCTGCCTCGCACTGAAGATGTTGCAGATTCAGCCAGAGAAAGACATCATTGTCGAATTCATAAAAAATGAGGATTTCAAGTGAGTTCCTATGGGTGTTTAAGGCAGAAACTGAACACTGATATTATATGCAACTTGCTTTGCTGTATGAATGTGTGAATGGGTATGAGTCAAAACTGCAATGGAAAGTGCTTCAAGGGGTCCTCAAACCAGAAAAGTGCCTTATACATACAAACCATTTACTCATTGTGGGTGTTTTTGTTTTTTGTTTTTTTCCTAGATATGTCCGTTTACTTGGAGCAATGTACATGAGATTAACTGGCACAGCAGTGGATTGTTACAAATACCTGGAGCCATTGTACAATGACTACAGAAAAATCAAGAGTCAAAACAGAAACGGAGGTGAGTTTGAAACCTGAGTGAGTGTTATGTCACTGTTATGCCATCTCAGAGCTGAACCCTAAACTCTGAGTTGATCAACCCTCAGATAGAGAACTGCGTATGTTCCCTCTGAGCTAAATGCATCATTTAAGGGTTAATACAATTAGAGTTGCATTAAAACCACTTTCTGAAACTGGCACCTGATCTACCACATTATGTTGTCGATATGACAAAATCATAACAGCAATATTTCTAGATTTATTAAATAAAATTCTCTTTCAGAGTTTGAGTTGATGCATGTGGATGAGTTTATCGACGACCTTCTTCACGCTGAGAGGATGTGTGACATCATTCTGCCCCGCCTTCAGGTACGTTCACATTACTTATGTACATACTTATGACCTCAATCAGTTTCGCACTTATTTACACCACTGGTTGGTGTCTGTGTTACAGAAGAGACAAGTCCTGGAAGAGGCCGAGATGCTGGAACCACGTATTAGTGCCCTGGAGGAAGACCTGGATGAAGTGGAGAGCAGTGAAGAAGAAGATGAGGAAGAAGAGAAAGTAAAAACTATTTGCTGTGATGAGATTAATACGCTTTTTAAATGGCAGAACAATATTGCTGTGTTGACTCAGTGGTTCAGGTTTTAAAATACTTGTGAATAAGTGATGTAATCTTTCTTCTGAAACTTGCAGCCGGAGAGACTCCAAACCCCTGAGCCCCACAGACGCAGTTACCGCGACAACGACCGACCTCGTCGCTCTCCATCACCTCGCTACAGGCGCAGCCGCTCACCAAGAAGGTTTGTCTTTCTGTTGTCCCTCATTTTCTGTATCTATTCAGTTGTCACTCACAAGGAATTTATCATTTGTATTTCTCAAAAAAATGTTTTTTCTTTTTCAGGAGGAGCAGATCTCCAAAGAGGCGGAGGTATTTTTGCTTTCTGTTTGTTATTTGTCTCCATGATAATATGTTTTTTATGGCTCATGCTCATTGATGTCTTATGTGTGTGTTATCAGCCCATCACCCCGGAGAGACCGCCATCGCAGTAAGAGCCCGCGCAGACATCGCAGTCGTTCAAGGGACAGACGTCACCGCTCCAAATCCCCAGGTGACTATATGGCAACTAGCCTCCTGCTTCTCACCACTGCCACTGTTCAGTGATCACATTGACATTGACATTGATACACCTGTCAAAACTACTGTCTACTCTACTTTCTAGTTTGAAGCATCGTGCTGACCAGATGAAAAAAAAATCTATTTAAATAACAAATGTGTGTTTGCATGTTGATCCACACTCATTCCCAATAAGTTAGTGTTTATTGAGGTGTTGAGTAGTGATAGACCAGGAGACAGAATAAGTACATTAAAACTGTGATTTTTGTGAACCAGGGCACCACAGAAGCCACAGACATCGCAGCCACTCAAAGTCCCCAGAAAGGTGAGTGTTTGTCAAAGGTCAAAGTTTTACATCTAATTAAATCACTATAACATCTCTGAAGCAAGCCGATAAACATCGTCTTATTAAAGAGCCCTACTTTGTGGTTCTTGTTTGTGTGCCTTGGCATATATATGCCAAGGCATATAAAATAGGGCATATAAAATACCTGAGTTTCCCTCTTATTTCCTCTCGAAGGTGTGTTATAAACATGTCTTTTCTGCTAAGATCTCATTCCATTTAACAAAGGAAACCAATGTGACTAAAACTCTCCAAACTAGCAAATGAAGAGTAAAGTTTCCCTCATAACTAAAGTAGACATTGAAACCAGAATCTGACCAGACAGAATCATTAATTAAATGTCTTTTTAGTTTGGAAAATAATCTCTTATAGTAAAATAATATCAAGACAGTCACATTTGGAAACCATGTTCTTTGCAGATAATGTTGGTAAAAATATATGAATAATTAATTGAATTATTTGGACTCAACATTTATTTTGTTTGTGTCTCATCACAGGAGTTCAAAAAAGAGTCACAAGAAGAGTCGAAGAAATGAGTGACCTCCATTTTTTTTTTACATTTATATCTTTTCTTTTTTTTTTTTATCTCCAAACCGTTGGATGTCTTTCCTTCAGTCCTTGTAGGAAATCTGTATTCTGTTGGTTTGTTATTTTTAATGCAGGTAGTGCTAATTCCAGATATTGGACCACTGGCAGTTGTTAACCAGCTGTTGTATCATGCCCTCAGACCTCATCAGTATGTTGTTCAGCATCTCATCATTGTCCATCTGAAGCCTTTTCGCCTCATTCGGTGTCTCAAATCTTTTGAAACAGAAATATCTAATACTAATCCCAGATAGGCCATAATTGATCACTTTTGGATGTGTTTAAATATTGGAAATGTTTTTGTTAACATTTTCTGTATATTAAGAAATAGGTTCACACTCTTTGCTGATATTTCAAATAAAGATAATGATCCTAATTTGCAAAAGTGCGACTGAATATTGGGGAAAAACAAGCTACTTCTTGGAGAAAGATCCAGATAAACAGACATGGCTCCAATTAAGGTGAAGACAAGGTATCCGGAATTAATCTTAATTTTAAGTTCAACTATATCAGTTATATGTTATTATTATCAGAATATTTTAGTTGTTTTTTTTTACTTTTTGAGAAAATATTCTGAAACCATGGCTGTGTAAAGGATAATTGAATAAGTGATTTAATATTTAATTTAAACATGTTATGTTTATTAATTTTAATAATAATATATTTAAGTTTTTCATCATTAGCCTTTGTTGCACGTTGTAAACATCCTGAAAACGTTTTAGATAATAGATGAATTTCATGTATTTTTCACCAAAACAAATAAGGAAGATTCTGAGTTTATTTATATATTTAACAGTGTTAGTATAGTGTAAAACTGGAACACACTTAACATAAATTCTTTGCACACAACAGTTGCATTTATAGATTAATATTTAGGTTATGTAACAAATAAATAACAGAATTGTACTTACAACCCAGAAACATAAAGCAAAGCAAATTTGTGTTTAGGGTTGCTTCTTAATCTTCTAATACAGTTCTATGAAAAAACAGAATATACTACATAATGCATGTCTGGTGAAAAGATTTAAGTTATGTATATATATCTGTAGGATTAATAAGAATTTTGACAGTTTGCTTTTTATTTTATTCTAAAAAAAAACAATAATAATAATAATTTTAACAGACCAAGGGGTGTGTTATTTAAAGGAGCACACCACTCGCCGAGTGCTCGATGGAAAAAGTGAACTTCCATTTGTAACACAGTGCCAGACGAGCATGTGTTCCCTGCTGAACTTCATCAGAGTCCCGGCCTTTTCAGCGTAGACCTCTAGATGCAGCTCGTCCTGCTATGGAGATGGGTATTCCTTCATCAGGGCGTAGACCTTTGTCAGACGAGCCTGACTCTCTTCCTGTTCCCCCTGATGGTGATGCAGCCAAGCCAGATTCCTGTAGTGCACCACCAACCAGGGACCCTCGTCTGTTTTTCTCATCTGGCCAAAGGCCTTCGCAGCCCTGCTGAAGAAACTCCTGGCATCTGCAGGGGAGCCCATCCGGAAGTGGAGGAACCCCAGCAGGTTGTAAATGTGACCCAGCCAGCTGTTTCCTTCCTCAGTGTCAATGCACTTTCTCAGATTAACTAAAATGTAAATTTGTCACGCAAATGTATTTAGTAGTTAGTCAATTTTACTGTATCAATCCTAGAAACTGATTACCTGCTTAAAGTAATGATACATTGAGAAATAATATCCAGTTTTATATAATCAATATTGTTGTAAAACATTCGGTAAATAATCCACAGATTGAAACATATTTGCATCATGTTTGAGCAGATTCACACAGGATAACCACAGATGGATTTAAGCACAGTGATCAATTTTACTGTGTACATAAACACTGGTAAATAATACTGTGTATGTTATACTTGTTGTCTGAACATTTGCACATTATTATATTATATCACAAATATACTCTGAGTGTAAGTGCCAGAAACTAAAGAAATACTAAAACAATAAATCCGTTTCAATGGTTCAATTAACATTTTAATGCCTGTTGTAAGACCAGTGGACATAGTTTCATCTCTATGTGTAGCTTTTCCGTACATGGCATGTTTTAAGTCCGAACGTTTTCCTGAAATTGTATCGAGGGGCTGCATTTCAGAATGCAAATGTCCACAAAAGTCAATCATGATCACTGAGTTTTGATTTAAATTATACATAAACCTTACTGACAAGTCTTTGCCAGATGTAAACATTTTAGTCTGTAGCCAACCTTGCCACCTCACTGGCTATAAAGAAAAATATAATTGGTCAGCTAAAGCTGATTATGTGAGTTGACCAAATTACAAAATACTGTTGTTATTTTCCTGCAGCAGAGAAACGAATTCTAACTATGAAAAAGCAAATAGCGTCTCTTTCCTCAGAAATGTCAAGGAAGTCTGCTTGGAAAGACAGCAGGGCAGCTTAGACCTTTAGGGTGAACATCATTAGCCATCACAGACACACAACACCAACAAACAAAAATGTGATTGCAATTAAATTTAATTAGGGTGAGGGTGATTTGCATACCCTGAGTCTTTCCATTTATCAAATGTAATGTAATATGTTGCTGCTGGTCTGCAGACCACTGAAGTCTGAAGTTTACAGCTGAAATGTTCAGAGTTTATCGAAAAAACAAACGCCTCTTCCAGATTCACAATGAACTTTCAAGGTCTGTGCAGCAGAGCTTTCAGTGATGAACATCCTCCCTGATGATGTGTGGTCATGGCCAACAGAAGAGAAAAGAAACTAGGAAAACTGTAGCTTTCCTGCAGGTCTTCCTCTGTTCTCTAGATGGCAGTGTGGTCCAGCATTCCACATGAGGAGCCTTTACAGTCATTCTTTCATTCATTGTCTGTAACTGCTTATCCTCATTGGGTTGTGTGGTTGCTGAAGCAAATCCGAGCTGTCTCGGGGCGATGTTGGGGTTCATCCTGGACAACTTGGCAGTTTATTGACACATAAAGACAGACAACCATTCAATTACCATTCACAGCTATGGACAATTTAGAGTCACCTATTAACCTAATTATGCTGCATGTATTTGGACTCTGGGAGGAAGCTGGAGTATACCTAGGAAATAATCCATGCAGACACAGGGAGAACATGCAAATTGAACACAGAGAAAGACCCCGAACCCAGAATCTTCATGCTGTGAGTCACAAGTGCTAACCACTGCCCCACCACTGCAGGGAAAACCCACATCTAAACACCACATGTTGAATTCAGTTCAATTTCTTTCTTCTACAGCATCCACTGCCACAGCATCTGGCGCATGAACATGCCCAAGGAGGTGACCACTGTGTTCAGGATGTGTGCCGTTCTCTCGTGCTGAAATTGTTTCAATTAAGGGGGAAATTCCCAGGTTGTGATGTATTTAGCACAGAGTAGGCCAGTATGAGACACATTCCTTCATGCCCATAACAGGAATGAGTGCAGGCAGGGAGTTCCCAAAGAGCAGCAGTGAACTCTAACAGTGCCTTATGTTCAAATGTTTAGTACTAACAAGGATAGTGTGTATCTACAGCCTGATACATCCTTATTGTTGTCCTATTAAAAACACATCAGCTAGCCACACAAACACTTTTCTTTATTATCATAAACACACAATGTAGTTTATTAGAACTCAGTCCCTCACACACTGCCCGGCTGCCCAAAATACTCACTTAAGCATTCCACAGCTGAAATAGACCCCCACTAATACACACTTTCCTCTTACAGTTCATAATTGAGATTTGTATTCCTTTGTGCTGATAACCAATTATGTGGATTCGGCTTCCCATCAATATAAATTATGCCTGTGCACAGGGACCTAAACTGCCCAAGTCCAGGGAGCATGTTGTGACTTTCATATTGTACAGTATATCTGTTGACAGGCTCACCTAGTTCCTTCAGTACCTGACTGAAGCAGGCCACAGGGTGATCATCTGTGCTAACTGAAACTAACAGAACTTGAGTTAGAAATGCTCGCAAGGAGGGCCTTCGTAACATTGTCCCAGGCTGTGATCCTGTCTACTGTATGTGTCAGCGGGTTGTCCTTTCAAACTATGTATATTTTGTCGTTCATTTTAGTGGGTGCGATATTTAAGTATGACTTATTACAGATGTAACTAAGATGGGAAATTGTTTAATTTGTTTGGCTCTAAGAATGTTGTAAAAAAAAGGAAAAGGGGAAAGTGAATCGTGTCATTTCAAAATTCTCCACGTGGCACTATTCGTGTCCGTTTAAACGTGAATGTGTTTTTTAATCAGATCAACTGTTCAGCTATTACTGTATAAATCAAAGCCCGAATCAGGCTGATGTTTGTTCACGTGTGCTTGAGCCTGACACACGCTCACACAGTGCATCATGGGGGATTACCGGGCGCCTCTGGGGATGAAAAAAAAAGTGAGCTGGCGCGTGTGCGCGCGGGCGCGGGCGTGTGTGTGTGTCAGCGTCATTGAACGTTACGGTGTTCAGAGCGGGAGGAGGAGGAAGAGGAGGGCGTGTCTCCCTCCTCCCTCGCTGCCGCAGCCGCCGCTCATCGATGTGAAGGAGCTCGTACCTGAGGACGGTGCCCTACCTGAGGATCCTCTTCCGGCAGCAGCAGCACCATGGGCATCTCGGCGTCGAGTCTGCTGGACGAAAACAAATCCAACTACATAAAAGGTAAATTCGACGAGAAGGTCGGAGGCGACGCGGCGCGTTTATTTAACACCCTTCCGTCTGCTCTGCATCGGGACAAACTTCCACCCCTCTCTCTACCTCCGAAGCTTCGTGTCTTCATGTCATGTGTCTGCTCTGTCGGATGGCTTTGCGGCGTGTATGCTGTTTTGTTATAGGAACCAGGTGTGTTTCCGTTTGTTTGTCTCCCAGCTGAGAGTCGTTGTGGAGACGAGCCGGTGAACTTGTTTCCAGGCGTGAATGTCGCCCTCCGGTTGCTGAGAAACCTGTCAGGCAGGTTTTCTTGTACCTTTCCACTCGGAAGGAAAACATAAATCAATCACTTAAAGTTAAAGCCACCCCTCTCTGGACACTTTCTGTCAGTGGGGCTGAGCAGGAACGTCCAGCCTGTTCAGTCCTGTGGGGGAGACCCTGTTTACTCTGTGTTTTGTGTCCTGTGCTGTTGGGTGTGTCCGTGGGTGGACTATTTGGAGACAAAAGGTGGATCTCCTGTTCTTGTAAATGAGATGGGGAGCCGCATGCAAAATGAAAAGCAAATGGAACCAAATCCCACAGTGGGGTTAGACAATATCTCAAATGAAGGCAGCTTTTCTAGTTCAGAAATGTATTTAAAGTCATAAACTACTTTGTATTGTATTCTTTGTATGCTTTCCGGCCTCTCTGGTGTAATTGAGTGATAATTGACGGCCTCAGACTGTCAGAAGCAGACCCAGAAAGTTCACGACTAATTCATTGAGAAAACGTTGAAATTGTTAAAATGATAAAAAGTGAGGACTGAAAGTGTAGTTGTGTCTCACTTCCCATTGACAGGTCTTTATTTGTTGTGTCTTGTGTTTGTGAGGAATCTGAGGCTCGATATTTCCATGGAGGAGCTTTTTGCTCTGATCTTTCCTAGAGTTTGGTTGAAAATGTTTTGCTTTTGGGTCCTAAAAAAACTATTTCTGGTGAATAGGATGCATGAACCAGCGTGGACGCTCAGTGGTCACGGTCTGCACCCTAACCTGCAGGCAACTAGGGCATCTTCTTGCACTGGCCTACAGGCTCCTGTGTAGGAAGGGAAGGGTTGTTCACATGACCCTGTGTCATGTGAACAACACCAGGGTTCGACGGTCAGTTTAACACACACAGACAAAATAAAGCCGAGACGTCAGTATAAGGCAATGTGACCAAGCATGGATGATAGAAGACAAAGACAAGATTTGTGCACAATGCTTTCATGTGTGTAGTTGACGCTGACACTGGTTGTGTTGTGGCTCTGCTGTTGCCATGGTGACAGGACAGTCATAGGTGAAGAATGGTAAATTGCTCCTGAGATGGAAACTTGTGGAAATGTTTTATGTTTGTATTTACGTCGCTGCCTTTAATATCCGCAGCGTCTCAGGATATGGATTGAGTGAAATTGGATGCTGTGTGTTCAAGCCTGGAGGAGCCTCTTCCTTTAGGGGCTTTTATCTTTTCAGCTCCGCAAAAGCAGCTGGAGCTGGACCTTAGCACATGTCTGCACTTTCCATGTTTGTCTCGTCAGTTTTTCCTGGCTGGCTTTTTAGCACAGGGCTAACTCAGACTTCAGTGCCAGAGCAGTGACAACATGCACCCGTCTCTCATGGCGAAAACATTCCTCTGCATGCAGCAGTGAAGTGTGTGTGTTTGTGCGTGCGTGTGTGCGTGTTTGCGCGTGCGTACAGGGCGGAGGGTGGGATGGGTGTGTAAAGGAGAGTTGGTACTATTTGGTGGTCATTTACTGGGATGGGTTAGATGCCGCTGGATGGATGGAGTGGTTCTGCTTCATGTGATTCATGAACTGACTACAGTCCAGTTTTGGTGGAGTCTGGTCCCTCGACAATGTGAAGCAGTTTTTCCTGACTGGTGTCATTCGCTATGTGATCCAGTAGAATGTTACTTTCTTTAACTTAATCAGATGGTATCCGTCTTTTTTTGATTTAGTACACTCGAGTAAGACAATGAGTCTTCCCATGTGGCCAGAATGAAACAGCTGTTTTTTTGCTGGTTCTTTTTTCGTGATGGCATTTTGCCTTTTTATCTGTCAGTGTAGGGAAGGAAAAGAACCCTGGTGAAAGAGAGGCTATAACATGGAAAGGACCCTAGCTGGGGTTGAAGCATGGTTATTTATGCTTATATTTGGTTTCATGTTGAAATTAAATATTTAATTAATAATAAAAACTAAATCCATTATTTGCTATATAAGGATTTAGAAAATGGAAAGGTTTTGTTTTGGAGTTTCAACGAACAGAGAAATAGGCAAGACACAGAATTGTGATGACAGTTTAATCTGCAACTTTGAATACTTTACAATGAGGTTCTGGAGGCAATATTGCACTAATAATTCCAGTATGTGTCTGTTGAGCTTCGTGCACGCTCCGTGGATGTTTTTTTCCTGAAAAAAGTCAGACATTGTGAGTTGTAGTTCGACTCTGTGAGGTTATGAGTTGTGGATTGTTAGAAAATAAATATGCCAAACCGCAAGTATAGATGTTAATTAAGGTGTTGATGATGATGGATGTGACATTTTTTGAAGTCAAAAATTTGAGCTGTACATCATCCACATCTGGCGTGTATCCCCGTATGTCTTTATTGTCCACTTATTTCATGAAAGAGGCAGATGTTGCAGCATGCAGCATTTGCTCTGTTGCTCTACAGGTGGAACCATTTCTGTTAGACCAGTGGCTCCTAGGGATTTGGGAACCCTTCTGGGTTGGGGTTGGTTGGTTCATATGCTCTGGTCTGACCAAAATCTCACTGTTTGGACAGTTGATGGCCTAACATTCATTAATGGAAACCTTTTCTGTGTCTGGAGGGTTTTTCAGACCATGTGGATGAAGTCAAAGGTTTAGCAGTTTTAATATCACAGCTCAACAATCAACAGGTCACATGATTTAGGCATGCAAGATGACCAGCTACTGCTTCCTCAGCCCTGGAGATAATGTTCTGATGAAAGTATGATTTCAGTCGAATAAGATAGCCTTTGGTTGACTTGGTCCTTGGAAGTGGAGTAAAGCTTAGTGTTGCAGTTAAAGGAACAACACGCCAGCGTGTTTGCAAGTTTACGAAAAACATTAAAAAATGTAAGTGCGTTCCAGATATGGATTGCGTGTTTGCTTTAATGCAAGGCACAAGGTTTTGTTGTCGACCAAGTGTTCCTATCGTAGCTTCTTTAGAGACCCTGAGATTCTCAGTCTTTGTTTTTGCTGTCAGTGCGCCGTTCTTTGTGCCGTGTCACTCTGGCTCCAGCTGCCATTACACAATCCCTCAGATATTCAGGGAAGTTGAGAAACTGTGTGACTTTTCCCCCGTTAAGATCCGAGTCCACAGCCCTCCACAAAGAGAGGAAACCTCTCCTCGGTCCACTCGCTGCTGGAAACCCACCTGTTTACTTGGACGTGCTGACCCTGTGTATGAAAGCAAGAAACAACATTGTCGGGTGATACTATAAAAAAACTACACTGTGGTCAGAGTGAGATGGCAGCCTTATTATGCTACTGTTAATCATCTGATAGTTTACTAGATTAAGGACAAAGATGCTGTAAAAGCAGATCATTATTACTGTATTGGTGGTGGTAGTGGTGGACAAAAGTTAATTCTTGATAAATGTGTATTTCTCCAGCAGTATGTCTGTGCCTCTGGCCGTAGTGTTGCAGTTTTAAGAGGAAGCTCAGGTGTGACCTGTCATCCATGTGGTCAAGCAGTGATACTGGTGATGAGATGAAAGTTATTCTATAATAAGAAAACCACAGCTCAATGGAGCTGGCTGTGTAAGTGAGTCTATAGACAATCAAACCAACAGAGATGGACAAACACGCTATTGTCTAAAATAGTATCATGGGTTTTTGTTGAAACTAGCATAGACAGTGGCGCATGTGAAGATGGACATTTTTTGGATGTCCAGAGTGAAGTCCATGTCTGTTTTAGTGTAAACAAAAGGAATGCAGGCCAAAATGCCAGTAGAGAACTTTTGTGTGTGTGCGTGTGCGTGCGTGGGTGTGTGTGTGTGTGCGTGCGTGCGTGCGTGCGTGCGCGTGTGCGTGTGTGTTAAACAGGCTCTGCAGCTTGTGAAAGTCACTGACAGGTGAGTTTGATTGTAAAAGAGATACTCAAGATCAGTTGACATATTTCGTTGACATGATTTATAGTGGAAGTGCTGCTCATTGTAAGTACATAAACATACATTATAATTAAGCTTAGAAATACAATGCACAGTAATACATTTTATACATTTTACTTTTATTTTGTCATAAAAACAAGGAGTCAGATCGTGTGCCCTTTTGTATCAGGAAATGCTCATAACCAGAAAAACAGGTACATCTTTCTGTGCAATGGATGGAATATATGACCACACCCAGTGCTGTTCACACCCATGTGGAATGCCTGACACACCTTCATTTTTCAACCTCACATGGCGTGTTAATTAAAAACTGCAGAACATCTGCTGCCGTATTGATCCCCACGTTAGAAAGTTGGCCGATGTTTTATAAAGAATGACTTATCCACTGAACATTAGTGGTTAAACATATAATTAAGATGTTTACAATTGAGAATGTACGAGGGACAGTGACACAACAAAACAACATTTATTCTAACCAAGGGTTTCATTTTTACTTGTGTAAACAGCAACATAAACAACAGAACATGAGGATCCACCCATCACCATCAATGTGAATGCAGCTGATCTAAATCTTGCTGTGGTCTGCAATCTGCAGTATGTGTATGACTGACAACGCCAATGTCCCAATACTTTCTAAGTCATACTGTAGTTATAACTATTTGAATGAGATGTGACTTTGCATGTGGGTTTTAACTATGAGTCACACCTTGTGGAGACTCTAACTAGACGGGATGCGAAATACCCACCCTTTACCTGCAATTTGCAGACAAATTCTGATATTGCAGGTAAAAATATGTTGAACTTGCAATTTTACAAGTTAAACAAATCCTAGGTATCATGATTGAAGCCCAACGACGTTTCTGAAAACTATCACGTCACAATCTTCTTAATATAACATCTTTGGTGGTACATCTCTAATATTTTGGGCAGTCAGAGTCAAGATAACGGCATCAAATTTCCGGGGGAGGAGAGTTGGGTGTCCAGTGCATTGTTGCCAACTTGGCAACTTTTTTTTTTTTTTAAATCAAAAGCGACAAGTGAAGTCTATCGACTTCTTCTGGTTTTATTGGAGACTTTTTGGTGTTTTGATAACTCTGACGCAAAAGCATGATTCGTTGTTCAGTGACTGTCCAGAACGAGCAGCGGGTGCTGCCGTGAGCCTCTCTTCGCCGTGCCAAAGCGCTCACAGGCGGTCAGTCTCACAGTAGCTTCGCGTAGCAGACCCAGCTGCAGTCAGAGCAGAGAAGAGGTCTCTTTCCGGGTCCAGCCTGCTTGAATTGCGCATGCGCCGAGCCACCGCTGATCCCTGGCTTACAGAGTGTGATGTAAGACTCACTTAGCGCAGCGGGTGTCAAAACTGCAGCCCCCTGTGCAGTTTGATCTGGCCCACTGCAGACCCCCCCCCCCTCCCTTGTTTCACGTGTTCTTAGTAATTTAGGCAGTAACAGTCCAATATCCCAATCAAAATAACAGTGATTTTTCATGTTTATTGAGAATAGAGTTTGAATGTGCATTCTAACGATTTACAAAGCTGTGCGTGTCTGTATGATGATATGATAAAGGCTTCACCAGAGTAAGAAGGTTGTAGTAGGCCATGGGTACCTGCTGGCAGTTCTTCAAAATTGCAGGTCAAATTAAACACCCTGCTAGATGCGAGCTGTCACTCTGCATTCTTGTTCAATTAGACATATGTCCTTGCATGTTAGTGTGTGAATAACAAGACAAGTGACATGTGCTGACATGTCAGTGTTTCACACTCTCACAACCTGAGCTGCCAACCAAAGGGACACTGTCATACTCATACTTTCATGAAACAATAAAACTCCGAGCTTGGGATGTACTTCTAGGACATGTAAATCAATTCTTACGTGGGGGTTCCATTTTCCCACATTTTGTAATTAAGTATTAATTAAATTAAGTTATCTTTGTGATTCATTTTGGTACAGAGGGTGGGGTCATAACAGCCCAGGTATGTAATGAATGTGCCCCCCCACACAACACACACACACACACACACACACACACACACACACACACACACACACACACAGGAAAGCTGTTGCCGGTAATGTTAATAAATCAAAGTTAGTACTTTATTTTCATCAATAAGCAGTGTGATACATATCCCTAGTTAAAGCATATTTGTTTTATTGAATTTATTGGGGGCTGTGATTATTCCTTTCCAAAATAATTGCTTGACTAAAGTGGAGGAATAGTAAAACCCAGAAACCACATTTGCAGAATCCCCTCTTAATTCATTATTTGCTTTGTATTTGTTTATAACCTTTGTTCAACAACATCTCTGCAGCAACGTGTATCTTGGATGAAGCCGGGATCCTTTAAACACACTGCAGGATTATTTTGTGGGTTTACACGAGAGATGCCACCGCAGAAACGGCACTCTCTTACACCTACGATATGGATTAGTCCACAGGTGTGGCAATATATGTTCTTGTTTGTGTGAAACAGGTGTAACAGGTGTGACACACCATTCACAATCACACACTGTTCTGCAGTGCATCTATTGTTTGACAGAATGTGTATATTGTTGTGTGCTACATTCATGCAGAGTTTTACTTCTGACCCTATTCTGATCCATGTCATCCTATGGCTCGAGAAGAATCTGTTAACCATCCATCTATTAAGAACTATATGGTTGGAGTTAAAGTGTTCTCAAGATGCTTAAAAGCACCACTTGTCTTATCAAAGAGGGAAGTTACAAGAGGTGAAGGGCCATGTGGCATATTGGTAGACCCTTTCTCAACACAAACAGGAAATAATGGAAATATAAAGGATAAACACAACTTATACACAAAGTATAGAAGAAACAGGCCATGCAAACAACCATCTATCTTTTCTATTAAGTCCCATTTTCATCTTTGTAATATCCCTTTGGGGCTAACACACGCAGTTATACCATCTACCATAAGATGCATGACCACCCATTGCATTAGAGCAATTTTAATGCATTAATGATTCCTTTCATATTTTGTGCTTGAGTAGTATGTTGCTCTAAAGTACTCCACTTGTTGTCCTGCCCCTGCTGTGCTGCAGGAACATATGAGAAACTGTCTTCGGTATTTTAACGGTCTGACTTTTTTTGTGGCTCAAAACATCTGCAGGTGTTGGTGAACAGAACTCAAATTCTGCTTCGAAACCATTATTTGCTCATATGTTGGAACATTGGAGTAAAACGTAGCCTGTACTGTATTATTATCCCAGTTCCCAGTTTATTCAGTTCACTCAATAAAGTCACGGTAACTACAGGCTGGACAGCCCTTCAGTAATGAGACTAAATTGTGAGAACTTTTCATGTCAGACTGTGCCAGCCATTATTACCAAGCAGCATAATGTGACTTTAATGCACAAAAATGAGCGGTCTGTGGTTCCACGGCTGTCCATGAACTACATTATTGGTGGGCATGTGTGTGTTTACATGACCAAAGTTTGTCTGCTGTGGTTTGTTTTGTCCACAGCATACTATTTTGCTGCTTTTATGACACTTTTTTCCTGTAAAAAGTGTCTCCTCACACTTTGTGTTTACCACTTGTATGGGTGTAACTGTTTTTTATCTACACAACAGCAGATGGACGCTGTCCCTGTAGACAACAGCCGCAACTTAAACAAGGCAGCAGTCAGTAAAAATGTTCTTTTATGCCAAAGAGATTTCGTTCAGGACTCAACAACAAGACCTCTTTGGTGTTATTTTTAAATCCCCTTATTAATTGAAACAGCAAATGGTTTCAAAAAACTCACATTGAATAGGTTTAGCGAGATTCTAAAATAAAATACTGAAGAAGCCATACTAATATGGGGCCACATCTTCAAGAGCTTTTAATAATTCAGTAGTTCTTTCTGCAACTGAAAGACAACAAATTGGCTGATGGGGGCAGCAGCTCTGTGGGCTCATAAAGCCGTAAACACTGAAAGAGTTTTGAAATGATATGCAAATACATTAACTATTCATCATAACAACAACATTCCTGAGATTGATCAGGTTTTGCACTTTTATTCTATATCGCTCAGATTCAGTCACAGTTGCATTTACACTGCAATCAGGAGCTGCTAAGGGTTAGCTCATCACGTTTTAATGACTTTTAATGGAGCCATTCGGAGACTGACTGTGTTAACATTTTAGTGTACAGCACATGTGGAGGTTGAAGCAACTCCCAGAAAAATCCTTAATTCTCAATATAATAACTGAAATATCTATTTACCTTGTATCTGTCGATTAATGGATTTGAACAGGATTTTCCTGAGCTTGACTTTACATCTATCTTATTTGCTAGATTGCATCTGGTAATTTGATTTATCCCTGAGTAGTTTCCCAATTGATTTTTCCAGAAAATGTACAAAATGACCTGCATTGTAATAAACCATGAATTTTAACAGCTACTGTTACAATATTTAATGTAGTACTTCCCCCTGAGAGTAAGACAAACAGACATGATAATGGTTAGGTTATTATCAAATATGCATGGGGCCTCATGGGCCAGCTGTGTAGAAGATTGAATGAATCTTCTTCTTTTCTGCAACTAAATCCATGCAGACAAATTTACTTTGTGATTAGCAGTAATAAAAGCGAGTTTCTCTGTATAAAAGACACATAATATGTCACCTTTTAAAGACCAGAATCAAAACATTTATTAAACGGTGTTTGCAGTTATTTTACATGCAAGAAGCAGGGTGATCAGTAGAGGGCTGAGTCAAAGTCATTCAACCCAGATTGCTTTGCTCTGCTTTGCAGAATAAAACGTGTCCAGTGACTGTAAGAAGAAACCTGATGCATTTATGGTCCTCCCCCGAGTGACTCCCTGCTTATATTTTATTGGATTAAGATGAATCTCAGCCCTGTCTGTACAGTGCTTCACAGTCTCTGTTTTCAACTGTCCTATACACATTGTGTCCGTGTTTTATTGGCTGTGGATGGCCGTGGTATATTCCCTTCGGATGCGCCATGATTCTTTTTCAGATACATTTTTGCACACCTATGTTTTGCCCTTATTAAAGCAGTAAAGTATGTACCGTGAAACAATACTTGAGGGGTAAAACATTATTTCCACCTGCAAGTGATCCCTAAACCTGCTCTCTTAGTACAGTGCTCAAAAAATATGCCTTTTTTTTCCAGAGTATAGCATCATATCATATCATTTGTTCATATTACCCTGTCCATATCAGTATAGATATCCTACAAGATATTTTTTTTTCCATTGAGATCTGATGTCTCTTCAAAGTGTTCCTTTATTTTTTTGAGCAGTATATTTGCATGTGTATATGAGGTAAGAGGTGGCCACTATTACAAATGTGGAAACTGCCCTGGACTGGTAGTAGGATTTCCATTCTGATTGGCTGATCAGGGGTGAAAAGCCCTCAACTATGAGTGGAGGGCATGCTGAACTTTTATACCCCACATTGTTGATGCCGGAGGAAAAAACAGGAAGGTCTCCTGAGACAGCCCATCAACAGATTCACACTGCAGCTGCTAGTGAAGTGAAAACCTCCTTAACGCTCAGTTTATCCCTTCATAACAAGTCCAACCCTCGAAAGCCTGTAACTAACAAATTATGTAAATTTTAAGTGGTACTTTTAATTTATATTTTAATGTATTTTAGTGTTTACACTTGGAAGACCCATTAAAATGACCGTTTTTAAAAACCCTAATGCTTATAGTCCATTAAACCCTTCATTTATTTGTAATTTCTCTCTCTATATATATCAAGAAAAAAAAATCATCACACATTATTTGAAATAATACATTTATATCTCTGTACGGTTTCACATAAGGCATAGAAGACATTGTATATTGCAACTCTTAAACGTATGTCAGTTATCCCTGAATATTTAATTAAAATAAATTGATTGCATGTTGCTATTGGGAGGTATTTTGTCATAAAAAAATATTTTATTCGAGACTTTCTGTTTGCCATGTCTTGTTTAATTAAGTGGCAAAATTGTCTCTGCTGTGCTACTGAGCCATTCATTTATTTTTCAGGTCCTGTTTTTTCAAAACTCATCTTCAGTTTGATGGCGCACCACAGGTTCTGTTTCCATAGTGATGTGTGGCTGGTTGTCGTGGCCCTGTGCCATCTCGCCTGCTCTGAAACATCCTGCTGCTACCCCGGGAGATAATGACACAGACCTGAACCTCATCAGTAACATTGACTGTACAGTTAGAGAGGCATTAGTCTACTGCAGCATGCTCAAGCATGTTTATCCATTAAGGGGAAGATGTGCCACAGGGATTTCCCGCTAATAGTTTGTGGATATTGAGCATTTAAAGCTTCCCTTCACTGGTGGTTGTGATATGGGTTGCAGTCGTGCAGAGAGAGAGATTAAGAGAGAGAGAGACCGGCTATTTGTATTATAAGTTTGCTGAGCTTTGTTTTGTTTTTCCCAAGAAACGGATTCTCTCCACATTAGTCTGGTTGGGCAGGAACACAGTGAAATCTGAGAGGCTTTTCTTTTCTGCCGGTAATGGGGCGAATGTACTGCCAGCAGTTGTAGGCTGATGAACGAGGGTCTGCAGAGAGCAGGAAGTGGGATCTGGCCGATGCTGTATAGACAGAGCCGCCTTGGAGACTTGGACGGAAACAGCAGGGAAATTAGTCATGCGTCTCGGAGACACTAGGAGCAGCCTCTATGGTCAGATTACAGAATAATCCCCAGGTGCAGTGTGATATCATTTGGTGTTTGTGTCCAGGCTGAGATCAGCAACGAGGCTAAGATGGAAAATAAGTGCGCAGATGAGCGCATGCTTTGTTTTTAGCGACCTCTTGTCTGTAAGCGTCCAGTTATGACAAATGTCCTTACCAGTTGTTTTCTTTGTTGATGTATTTTTTTTCCAGGAATAAGACGAGATGTGAAGTCCGTGCAGAGGTGGAGTCAGGATGTGTTTAAACCCCTTTTCCAGACATTGACTATACTTCTAACATCTAAACTCCAAATGACATCATAGGCCAAAATGGCAGCACTGTTTCTGAGGTGTTTCACATTTCTACAGCGGGAGGACGTGGAAACATGTCACCAGGTTTTCATCTCTTCTGTCTGTGCATCTTGTACTTAACATGTTGTTTTTCTGTCTAAATCTTAGTGGTCTTGCTCTTATCAGAGGAGTTTATGTCTGTATTTCCCTGATCCCCGATTTAATTGATCACCAATAGATCTATTAAAATATCTGTGGCTTCCGTCCCAGTCTGTTTTCAGTGCTAACTTGTCGCATGTTTTGTAACTTTCTTCCCATCCCCAAGACTTGTAGAACCTGGTCTCACATGAGTAAAACAATGTGGACTCTTTTTGTTTGCCCCCCAGTTCATGTTTCATCTTTTACCTGAAACAACACACCCAAATCAGTACAGCCCCTTCCTCACTGCTGGTCTGACACCTGACCAAAAGGCACACTGTGTGTTCAGCATTTGACCCCTTGCCTCAAGCATGAAAGCTGATTGTAGAATTTCCCAATAATGCTAGTGGGTGTGCTAGTGGGTATATTGTATTGACACTTTTTGTGTGTGTCTCCGTGCAGGTCAGGCTGAGAGTGAGCTGAAGGAGTTCTCTCCATACTACAGGAAGCAGTTCTCTGTGGCCCGGTTCTCTCAGGTGGAAGATGACCTGGAGCAGCATAAAGAAAAGATCACTCAGCTGCTCAAACAGAGGGTACGTGTCCCAAGGCTGAACGGATTCCACATCCTCAGCAGCCGCCCAGTCCCTCAGTATGTGTGAGATACAATGGCAGCACGAAAAATCTTCACGAAAAATGTTTGCGGTCGCCGAAACACTGAAGGACTTGGAGACAGAATCAGTAAATTGTGAGCGGTCGTCAAATTGATGATTACAGGACTTTGTCAAAGTATTTCATTTGCATAATCTCATTGAGAAGTTCTTTGAGTTTCCATTTTTTAGGAAGTAATTATATTATTATTATGTTTGTTGCTATATTGTTTATTTGAATAGTCACCAAAATCACCCAGGACTTCAAGAAAAACAAAAGTGGCACTTGGATATGAATAATGATGCACCTTATAGTGAACAACAGAAGCCTAAATACTTCTAATATAATATATCTAATCTAAAGGGAATTATGACAGACTTTGTACATCGTGGGTGTTTATGGTCAGCAGGATGCTCCTCAGGAGGGAGAGGTGCTGTACGAGGAGGCCGTCCTCCATTTTGACGACACCAGGAAGTGGAGGGAGAGGTACATGGTGGTGAGGGCCAACTACTGCCTGGAGTGTCACGAGAGCCTGGAGGTGAGTGTGATGGTGTCCCTGCTACCATCCGTTAAAAGCTGAGAGGCCACAAAAAAACAACGTTCTTCACCGTATTCCCCCTCGGCTTTTTTCCGCTCTCTTCAGAGTTTCGTTAAAGGAGCTCCTCCGTGCCACAAGCTGCTGCCCACAGGCGGCACTGTGCTCACCACAGAGGAGAAGTACATGGCCATGGTGGACCGGTGTTTTCCTGACGATACTAGTGAGTAAGACACTTTAAACCATGTTTTCAATCATCTGGAAAAGTCCAGGTTATACACCAGATCAAGTAAAGTGCCTTGGTTTCTTCCTACAATGCACCACAGCTGTCTTCAACACACAGCACGAAATTCGTTTTTCTGCTTGATGTAATCTCAATAAAACCTGTGACTATATTGTGGGTTAGTGACCTGTACACATACTCTAGACCTTCACTGACTCATTACTTTCCAGGATGAGCTGTTAGTTACTGTTAACCCTGTTGGCCACTGTAAACATCAGTACACAGGAATTCCGTCTATAGCCTCAGGTTTATAGTTAACAGACTGAAATATATAGAATCAAATACCACTGGCATCTGTTTCCTTGGGTCCTTAAATGGTTCCTGCTGTCCATTTGGACAACATCCTACCCGCAGAGGGAAACTTGTGGGTTTAATGAGCACAGATACTTTGAACTATAAAAAAATAAAAAAAATTGACTAATTCATCATATGAGTTCAAAAATATAGTCAAATCTATGAATCCATGTGGAATTATAGGCATGGGGGCATATAGAAGTCTGAACCGGTAATGATACATAATCAGCTGCTTGTTTTTATTTTCTCTTGAAGATGTGTAACATTTTCAGGATTTTGTTTAATGTAAACGCAGGCAGGTTTGAACAGGCACGAGATCAGACTGTTCCCAGGTTGTCTGCTGTTCTGATTGCAGAGAGAAGCCTCAGACAGCTGACCAGTAATGACTAGTCACATCATAGAGTGCAGTGCAACAGTTGTGATGTCATGATGCACATAGATAGTGTATTTTTGATCTTTTTCTCAAAAAATGTTCATGTCCATAATAACATACCTGCCACCATCAGAGCTACTCCATCATAAACTTCTTTCTTATGATGCTAAAGCATTCCCTTTTTACTTTGCCAACATTGAAATACCCGGTATACACAGATGTCATATATTGATTGTGTCTAGAAAGAGTTTTATAGGAAGATAAAACACAGATTTACATGTAAGAATACTATGGTATTGGTTATTTGACATATATTTAGCAAATACAACGCAGGTTTAAATTGTTTATTTAATGAGGCCTCCAAATTGAATATGAACTTTTATATAGACAAAAATATTTGTTAAAAATCTTTTTCCGTCAGCTAAGCCTAGCTGTATAATGCTCATGTCCTCAGAGTGAAAGATGTAGACATGCAGCAATATGTTTATTGTAGGCTGCCATCTGTCCTGAGGCCCTATATTCGAGACGCCTCTGAATCTTCAAAAGTCTTATTACATTACATAGATGCCATTCATGCATCTTTTTCTGCTCTTTTGGACAGTGGCTTTGAGAAGAGTCACATACGATCATTTGTCTTGAAATGTGTTCACAGTAAATCATTCACTCTAACAGGGCAATCTCTAACTTACATGATGGCGCTAAAGAAAAAATGTAAAGCATCAACACAGTAACTAAGATTCATCCTCATCGAGGTATGAATATCTTTGCCAGATTGGAAGCCAGACCGTTCATTAGTTGTCACAATATCCTCAGAGGCCTGCAAAATAAACAGGAAACAACTTGAGATGTTGTCTGGTGCTCATGATGAGTTGACATTTATTACGTTTAAGAGACTAGCTTCCTCAGTCCTTGGTGTCTTTTCTGTTTCAGATGTGAAGGAGGACTTTGCTCCTTCTCTGTCGGGGATGCCCGGTCAGTTTCCGGTCTACCTACGTCTTCCCTACAGGAGAGACTCGTACTTCTGCTTCAAACAGCAGGCCAAACAGGAGGCCTTCCTCTCCATCCTGTCAGACTGCATCCGACACCAGAACCAAGGTAGGATGCCGCAAAGACTTGCAAACAGGAACACGGTAGATCAAAATACAGGATACCCTCATCTGATGCAGCAGAACAAACATGGAAGAAAACCCTGAGAGAAGAATGTTGCAGACATTCACTGGTATGGGGTGCTGCTACTAATACTAATCCTAATGTGTGGTCATATTTTGCCCACAGTGTCACCAGATCAAAAATGACACTATTCATATTTGAGAGAACAGTTTGTGTTGAACTGCTGACATCATCATCCAGGCAAAGGGGGCAACTGTTCAGGGACCACATATCTCCAGGGGTCCCAAAAGTCCCGTGCTTATTCTGTATCATGTTCTATACAATCTGATGAATTGGTCAGAAGAGACCTTAGTCTTTAGTACCAATGAAGAGGATGCCTCTACCCTCCATCGCGTAGACTGACACTGAATAACTTGGTTCATATTGTTTGTTGTGTGTGAAGATGTGTTTTGTCACATTGAAAACCCAAGCGAGGCTAAGCAACTCATAACATCATAGAGGCACTGCAAGGCCGCAGTCAATCACAGTTTTCATTATCAACAGGCCTGACAGCTGTCTTCTTCGATAATCAGTTGTTTAGTCTGAACAACATTTCTTAAAACACAAAGGAGGATGAGGAGTAAATCGTCAAGCTGGAAACGGGGAAATAAAAAATCAAATGGTCACATCGAAGAAGCTGCAACCAGGGAAGTTTGACCTGAACCAGTTTTAGTGGAGTAACCATGGCAACAGGCTCACCACACCGGCTCAGAGGAACAGTAAAACAGACCTGGGAGAGGCTGAGTGTGAACCTTTTTACGGCTAAATTCAGCCGATAAGTGTGGCGTTGCAGTGCTCAGACACAGGGAAACGTACAGGACACTAAAACTGAAAGTTGAATTGTAATTGAGACCTCTCTGCCTCTGTCCATCCTTTGACAGACTTCCTGAAGAAGAAGACGTGTGAGGTCCAGGCCTTCCTTAAAGCCATCCAGCTCTACAGACAGGACAAGGGCAAATACGAGGCTTGGGTCATGCTGATCGGAAGTGATGTCAGAGTATGTATCTGTTAACACTCATTGCATTCAAATTCCCGTGTGCGTCTCCACTTGCTACCATTATGTTCTGGTATTCTTGTCCTGAAATTCGTCAATAGTAATGAAAGAAGCCTTTTATCAGGTTTCGCCATCGTTAAAAAACCAAGCATATATGCTCTGATTTTGGTGTGAAAAATGGTATTAGACAGGGAAAGAGATCACTGTGGAAATATCGGAGTGTAATAATCCATTGCCTGAGCCAAGTACTACAGTTAAGCACACAATGAAAAGGCTGATCATTTTCTGAATTTCTGCCAGTTCTCATTTTTCGGTCTTTTATTTTTCCTTGCTCTCTCTCTTCAACCTCCACTGTCTCTTTGCTCTCATTTTACTCAGTGATGAACTCGATCCTGGAGACAATTAGACAATTGCTTGTTGTGGTCTAACTGTTTAAATGAATGCTTTTTGTTGTCTGTGCGTCTGGCCCTGCAGCAGGGTAAAGATGTGCTTTGCTTGAATACAAAAGCCACGCACACCGCACAATATGCACACAACACACTCTCTTTAAATCAATGAGTCCATCCTTAAAGCAGTCATTTTGTCAGGTGCATCCTGATGCTCCCTGAGTCAGAGCTGAAAAATGAATGGAATGACAGCAGAAACAACACGTGTGATGTTGGTGCTTTCTATAACCACAGCTGCAAAATCAGAAATCATGATGTCAGCCCTGACAAGCAGCTGTTTGGATCATTGTGCATGCGTGTCTGTTTCTGCACACTGTTTAGCTGTATTTTTGTAGTAAGCCATAATTTTTTCTTAACGCTTAGGATTTGAAACTAATGTCCTTCGTTTCTGTAAGGAAGGCGGTGGCGGTTTTGTTTTATTGTTGCACTCCATGCATCCGATGCCACGCTTAACAGAGAGCACCTGTGCTGTTTGAAGTTACCTGCTGCGTATGTTTTATTACGATTTTCGACTCACTTTATGTTTTGTGTTTTATTTATTTTTGTTCGCACGGCATATTGCAACCATGGGTGTGCAGATAATTGGCACTAACTCTGAGAACGCCTTGTGCTCCTGGTTTTAACTGGAGGAGAGTTGTGGCATGTGTAGAGATGATAAGACTGGGCTTTAGCAAAGCTTGGTACTGGTTGGATCGCGCCATCTAGTGGAATCAAACTGAAACGCAGAAAGAAAGAAGAAATTATGAATGCGGTCTTTCGGACATTATTGATTATTGTAAGTACTCAACGGGCCAGTGTACTGTAGATGGTGTAGACTGAAAAAAGTATAGACTGAAGCATATCTTATGGGCTTATTCTCTGTCATGTCATCTGGCCTTTAGTCCAAATCACTGTTCTCATTTGTGTGTCTTCCCCATAGGTGATGGCCAATGTGGTGATGGAGCAGCTCCTTCCGTCTCTGGAAAAAGACATGCTGCCTCGTCTCAAGGCCAAGAAGACAGAGAAGAAGAGAGTTTGGTTTGCTGTGAGTAAAACCGGATGCCTTTATCCTGCTGCAGTTATATGCTGGAATCTCCTAATCCAATCTGGGATTCAATCATGGATCGTGCTACTGTTTTGCAGATCATTTTTATTTTTAATATACTGCCACACAAAGAGCGTTTTTAATATCTAAAGTAAATGGGTAATATACATGCAAATGATTCAGTTTATCTGTGGTGGTTGCATCTAAGGCAAAAATCGTAATAGGAAACATCGTTTAAAGGGGGCTGATAATGTCTGGCCACTTGTTGTTTGTACCTAAGACGGTGGAGGCGGCGTACATCCTGATCCAGGAGCATCTGTTGGAGGGACTGTCTGCGCTGAAGGAAGAATGTCGGACGTCGCTCCGGCAGCAGGAGGTGCTGATCCACTCTGACATGGACCAGATCCTCAACTCCAGACAGCAGTTGGAGGAAAAAGTCAGAGGTATAGTGACTTGGTTCTCATGCAGATACTGAGTGATGCTCGGTCCTTTCAGAAACAGGATGAGCTGCATCCTCAGTGAGAAATGTGAATGAAACTGCCTTTTAGGCAGGTGATGGGGAGTGGTTGCTAAGCAGGTAACAGATGAAAGTGGAGTAGCATTCTGGAACACGGCTGTAGTAACTCTCACCCATTGAAGAGTTTTATTTATTTTTCTGCAGCCAAAATATCAGAGCCGGCGGAGAAGCTATGCTCCGAGTCCGTCCAGCCATACTTGGGCTCCGTCCTGGAGGAACTGATGGAGCCAATCAGCTCTGGTTTCCTGGAGGGACGACAGCTGAGTGAAAACATGATGGACATGTCTCAGGACATCCTGGTGGGAGGAGATAAAGAGCAACTGAAAAAGGTTTGCACATATGCATTTATCCTTGTCTAACTCAGACCTGCACTTATGACAAAGCATGACTCATTAATAGAAGATAAATAATACGATAATTATATTTATGTATATGCAACTTTTTGTCACGATGGGATTTAGTTTTTCTTTGTGGAAATGAATTTTTTCCCTTATGGTATACGTTTGATTCAAGATATGTTGCTGCACACACACACACACACAGTCACACACACACACGCACTCACACGCACACACAGTTGATCCTGGAGTTGACTTCCTCCTCCTCCACTGTCTCGCAGGCCCTCGCTGACATGGCGAGACCAAACCTGCTGCCCTGCTACCAGAAGATCGGCTCCCTGCAGGAGAAGCTGCAGCACCTGCAGGAGAGATTCGGTTTCTCAAACATCACCGGAGTGATCCACAGCGCTCAGATCGACCTGCAACTGGTACATATTACACACACATACACACTCAGAATTTCAGAGTTCAGAAACAATTCAGGGGCTCAGTATTAACACATCATGCATCAGATGTGAGCTGTAGCTGGCTTTTCCAGCTGTTTGCACTGTGATTGTTTCGCTTCCTGTTTGGGGCTTTAAGCCGCTGCTGGTCTGATGTGAGAGCCTCTATTGTGTTTGTTTCAGCTGATGGAGAATGCAGCCTACACGTTTGAGCAGCTGCTGTCCAAGGCCCTTAAGGACAACCCCGACAGCGCCGCCTCTGCCCTGGAAAAGGCTAAACACAGAGTGCTCAAGGTCAGTTTCTCATTCAGAACACAAGGACACACAACCTACTGATGCTGCAGTCACCTAATCAAATTAGTTTGACCAGGAAAGAAAATGGAAAATGGAAAAAAAAAAAAAAATATTACTTCAGCTCCCAGATGCAACAAACGATTCGGTCAATAAACTTAATCACACAAATCGGTTCACGAAATCAGAATCAAAATAATTTAGGCTTTGTCAAATCAATTGTTCAAAAAACAAGCCAAATCATTTTGAATAACAAAACAAGTGTTTATTTTTTATTTGGAATGTTGTATTGCACATTAGGGTTGTCACAATACTAGAATTCCAAACTCAATAATACTATATAATAGTAATACCTGATACTCGATACCATTTTTGATACCGTGGGGGGTGAAATTAGGCATGCATTTTTTTAAAAATAAAAGGTTAGAACAATACAAGAAAACTATTTAACACAACAAACTCATTTACATTGCAAACTTTTTTTTTTGTCACAAGAACATTCAAAACAGGTCTAGGATTATTTAGGTGGCTGGCCACGCTGCCCTGAATTGTCTTTGCAAATTTGCGACAAATTCTGCAAATTCTTTGCAACAAACATCAGCATATCAATATGCTCCTCCGTAACTCATGCCCTTCTTGGGCTGCCAATGATACCTGATGTGCTAAAAACACGTTCTGAGGCACAGCTTCAGGCAGCAACACCCAGGTATTTTTCACAGCAGGCCAGATCAAACTGCACAGCTGGCCGAAGCTGCGCGAGGCTACTGTGAGAGTGACCGCCTGAGCACTTTGGGGTCGGTGGAGGGGCTCACGGAAGCACCTGCTACTCGTTCAGGACAGTCGCTGCACAACGATACGTGCTTTTACGTCAGATTTGCCAAAACACCAAAAAGTCTCCAATAAACCCAGAAAAAGATGCTACATTTGTCGCTGGTCGCTTTTTGCAAAATAGTATCTCATCGTGTACTAGTTTTTAGTACCGAAGTATCCATTTTTTTGACAACCCTATTGCACATGAATAAAATCAATATATAGAGTACAATATTATATCACTATCCTGGTTAAATGTGAAGTGAATTCAAGTTAATAAAAAAAAAAAGAAGAGTGCTGACCTTTAACTTCTCCCGTGTGTCCTGCAGCAATACGACTATGACAGCAGCACAGTGAGGAAGAGGATTTTCCAAGAGGCTCTTGTGTCCATAACACTGCCCTTCATTAAGAAGAACCTGGCCCCCACTTGCAAAACTGTGAGAGACACACACACACAAAAAACTCCTTTTATGTATAATGCACAGTGGAATTGATGGTGTTGGTGTGTTAAATACAATGATTCCATAACTTACCCACTAGCCTAATCCTCTGTCATAAAGACTTGAGATCCCACCACTCAACCCAAGCAACTGCACCACATCTGGACCCATGTGTCTCTGTCTCTCTGCAGGAGCTACAGAGTCTTGACCAGTTCATCTATGCCGACCACTCCGACTTCATCTATGTCGATAATGTTTATGAGAGCATCCTCCTGCAAACTCTGGATGAGGAGGCGACCAAAGGTACAGTAGGACACACTAATGATGAACAACACACTCTGTGACAAGTCACCTCTAATCTCAAATCCGGTTTTCTCTTGGTCCTGCAGTGGTAAAGGAAGCAGCAAGCCGGAAGAAATACAACCTGTTCACAGAGAGCAGGGACCTGGTCAGCCAGTCCAGCCTGTCCTCATCGTCTGTGTCTACTCCAGGTAGCCCCTCAATGGCACTTGCCTCGCCCTCCATGTGCACCTTCGATCCCCAGCCACCGTCTCCTCTTGTGGCCAACGGTCTGTCCTCTACCCCCCAAAGGGAAGAGCAACAGGAGGAGAATGGCGTGCTACAGGGTGAAGCTGTGACCGTTCTTGAGGCGCCTCTGGGGAAAATTGAAGAAAGTTTTGCTGTCAGTCAGGAGAAAGAAATACCTGCGGCCATCCAAACGGTGAAGGCGGAAGCGGACGCCCCTGTCATACTTGAGGAGACAGCTTTGGCAGACACAGCCACTCCGAATGAGGCCCAAGAGGTCAGGGTAACAGAAGCTCAGGAGACTATGATCCAAGAAGAAGTGACTTGTGTCGAGACAGAAAAAGGCGAGATGGTAGCTGAGGCAGAGACACAGAACACGGATGCCCTCGCAGAAGCAGGATTGGCTTTGGCAGAAATTCCCACAAAGGCCGATCGTTTAAAGACAGATGCAGAAGAAGCAGTGGCGCAGGCAGAAGCTCCTGTAGTGAGTGCTCAGCCTGTGGATGAAACCCTAGTTGCCGATGTAGCTGTGGAAGCTGCTCTCCTGCCAGTAGGAGATGGACAGTGCGAGAGCTCAGAAGTTGAGACAGAGCTGTCCTCTAGTGGTGAAGCACCTGGAGTCACGCCTAGAGTGATCCGCCTGGACTTGGTGGGAAACGTAGACGAGACGGTATCTGTGTCATACGCCAATTCTCTGGCCGTGTCAGTGGGAAGCGAGTCACCCCCGTCAGATGTGGAGTCCACAGACGAAATCAAAGAGACTCAGAGCAGCGAGGAGGAAGTCTCAACAGCGTCTGACGTTGTGGAGGATGACGTCGGTGTGAGCGAGGACAATGAAGCAGGGGCAAACGCAGCTGCAGAGGCAACAGACCCCACAACCTCTCAGACTCCTGCGTCATCCTCAGAAGAGACGGCGTCCACCCCTGGAGCTCGACCGCTGGACTGCATCCAGGGTATCCGTGACCTAGTGGTGGAGGTGATTGAAGTGGAAGAGCTGGTGAAGCGTTACCCCAGCGGAGTTCCAAAGGATGAATAGAGTGTCACGACCAATCACAACTGGGTTGGTCGAGTGGACCAAGTGGTCTTCCAGCAAGACGTAGGATAAACCTATTCTGGCTGTTCTAGCATCGTCTACTGATTGGAACAGTAGCCTCCATTTCCGACAAAACTGCTCATCTGCTTTAAATCATCCTCTGAGAAATATTCACAAATGCTTCCACAAACGTCAACACATATGCATGACTTGACATTAAATTATTTATACAAATCAATATTAGTTTCGCATCGGCTGTGACGGGTGTATAAACCAACAGATCTGTTTTATTGTGTTCATTTTTGTTTCCTTTTAAACCACCATTATTTTAGCACCAAACTGTTTTAGATGCAGCGCTATTTTCTGACAGAAGGATGCGAGTACATTTCAGGAACTTTCATTTAGACTCATTGTCTACAGCCCAAAGGAGTTGGTTGGACATTTTGGAAAAGGAGAGCGGAATGTGAATGTGGAGTTTAATGGTCAGTCTCATGTCTGTATGCATGAGCTCGAGTCAGTATGTTTGTAGACGGGGAGCAGGGGGAAAAGGCTAGCTTGGTACTGCAAGTATATTCCATGCACCATATACACTGGTTTTATGCTCCCTAACCCTGACCTGAAAGGTCACAGGGATGTTTAAGAAACGTGTAGTTGAAGAAATACTAGTATACTCAATGATGCTAATTATGTTGCATACATGACAGAGATCGTTGTAGTACACAACCTTGTGCTTTTAACTTTCTCCGTTTGTAAACTCATGAAACAGACAATATTTCATGAATATTTTTTACCTTAAAGGTCTGTCTGTGTTTTAATGGCCAAATATATGTTAAAAAAAAAAAAACATTTTCTTTACATCGCAACCTTTCTTAAGTTTTATCATCCTCCAGTGGCTAGAAGTTATTGCTGCTTACTGCTTAGCTACGTCCTTCTTTTTCCCCCACTGCTTACAGTCTTTATGCTAAGCTAGGCTAGCCACGTCCTGACTTAGGCTGTGTACCTAACACACAGACATGGGTGATCCATCTGAACTGTTCTTATACCGAACGATTACTTATACTCCATAGTAGAAAACTCGATTTAACTTTTAATTTCTAAAGTGATGAGTGTTCAAAAGCTGTACTTTGGGCCCAATATTTCCACCTGAATGTGATTCCTAAGAAAAAGGTGAGATCAAAGTGCCTTTTCTGTTCCTCAATGTCCATGCTGTCCTTGTGTGCCTTAGCTCTCACGAAGGAAGGCCCGCCTCCATCCGGTGGTTGTCAGAAAGGCTGATCTAAGGCTGGATACCGGTGATCGAGCTCTCTAGCAAGTGCCTTTCACCTGTTCAGATTAATAATACAGAGAGTTGGCAGCATTTGACCAGATACTGTCCATCAGATGACTGTTGTTTCATGGAAACAGTGTGGAAATATTAATAAAATATGAATCTATAAATAACATTCTCCGAGTACCTTCTCTGTGTCAACTCGGCTCAAATAAATGGTTTTATTTACCAATCAAACTAATAAAAGTCAATGGTGGTTTGATGATTAATTTGTGATCCAGAACTAATTTTAATCAATCACAGTCCCACTGTACTGAGGAATATGAAAACACTGCAAGCGAGCCAACATCTACGCCGTATTAAACACTAAATACAGTTTGACTATAACTTATTTTGTAGAATACACCACAGCAGGGTTACTCCAAAAAGTAATCTAGTACCCTTGCTAGTTACCTGTTAAAACATGTTAACCTGTAACGTAATCCAAGTATCAGACTATTGGCAACATAATCCCAATGCACTAAATAAAAATATTGTATTTTTTTTTTGTATTTTTAATTTCCTATTGAACATGAATAAAATCAATATATGGAGTACAATATAATATCACTATCCTGCTTTAATGTGAAATGAAAACGTGCCATGCAGCAGTGCACAGTGAGGAAGAGGATCTTCTTAATGCATTACACTGGATTTCATTAAGAAGAACCTGGCCCCCCACCTTTGAGAGAGACACACATACACACACACACACACACAACCAAGCAGGCAAAATAATGCAAAGAATAGAAAGGATATACCCAACCGTTTCACAACAACAGGCCAAAATGTTAGGTTAACTGCATGTTGTGACCGTTTAATCCCAAGCATTCGCCATATAAAGTGCATAAAACTGCGTGATTCAGTTTTAAGTGGGCTAACGTTCTCACTTTTCGGCTAAACTCAAGTCAGCATCCCCACCTGCAGTCCCAAGTATTTCTGAGTAGTACATCAGCCGTATTGCCAGGTTAGCAAGCTCACCGTTATACCAGTGGGGACTAGCTTGCGGAAAACCTGTTTCAAGTGTGTCTTAAAAAGTGCGGCTGATTGAACCCGCTTGCTGCTTCGGCCCTGGAGAGCAGCGGAGGGTTCCGAGTTCCTGTGCTCCTCGACTACGGTCTTGGGCGCGCGGCAGGAACGTTGAACGTCCCAAACATTAGCTTTAGCTCACCGTGTATTTCAGCAGTCGGCGATCCGTCTTGGTACCCGTAGA
Source organism: Colistium nudipinnis (assembly GCA_016785305.1). NCBI lineage: Eukaryota > Metazoa > Chordata > Actinopteri > Pleuronectiformes > Rhombosoleidae > Colistium > Colistium nudipinnis. Next base: position 2,960,796 of record JAFBJU010000331.1, on the reverse strand, counting down.
CATCGCTCCAAGTTGGACTTCGGGCGAAAGCATTTTTTCACCAGCTGTGGCCAATGATGACGAATACGCTGTTTGCGACTATTCACACGTCCCTAGCTTACGTTGTGCTTGCAATGGTGCTGAAACGTGTGGGCACTGTGCATGTGTCGCCTATGCTACACGCACACCCGTGAAACGATTAAAAACAAAAGACAATAGACTCATTAACACGTGTTGATATTTGAAAATACATTTCAAGATAATGCCACAAAGGCTGCTCACCTGTTGACCCGTATTGCATGCACCCGAATAAAAGATAGATGACATCCTAATCCAGAGAATGAATTCCATATCGTGTCTTTCAGTGTCGTCAGTTTGAGAGCAAAACAAGAAAACAACTGTCACTTTTCTTAATTAGTTTCCTGGAAAGAGCTGCATCTGTGAATCATTAGTGAGACACAGATGTGAGTCTATTGTTTGACATGATGTGGTTGTTGATTTCAAAATGAATTTCCTGTAAGAAACACACAAAACATATAAATATAAAACTGGACACTTGTTTGCATTTATGCTGAATTTCAATGTTCAAATTCACTTGACCTGCTGTACACAGCTACAAATCCTTTAAAAAACATAGACTCTCTTAAGTGAAACCAAACACATCAGCCAGTAAAGGATTCACACATATTGAGAGAATGTGTAACTCAGGGTACGGTATTAACATCTGTCCGTTGATCTGATCACCAGAGGGCATCTTGAGCTTGGACAGTTTTGAAACAAAAACAAAAAGCTCACTTGATTTCTGAAAAGTGTGACAGTTTGACTCCATCAGAGAATAACTGACTGTTCAGATGACATTTCCTTAGAGGGAGAACATAAACATGTAGAGCAATTGTTGATGCATTGACTGTCTTGACACAGCTTTAGAAACACACAGAGGAAACGTTTAAGGACACAACTGCAGCCTGAGCAGTGGTACTATTGTACATATTGCCAGACTCTGTTCGAGAGTTTTCAGGTTCACCGAGAGGCGGGCGTGTGGTTGCAGAAAGACTGTTCGTTGGGACGGAAGCCATAGGCACTTACGGGTGGATCTGCCGGGAATTGAGCCGGTGGGGCAAACTGGTCCGACACACTGGGGGGACACAAAGGGGACAGATGTCAGCACACGCAGAAGTTCAAACTCATTTTCATAGAAGCGAGCGGGCTTAGAAAATCAGTCAGAACAAGTAGAACACAATGCAAGCAACGATCTCTATGTTAATGTGGCAGTGCAATTTTTTTTTTAACTTGAAATATAACAATCTAACCATTTAAGAAGCGTTCTCACTGATTGTGGTCATTTTCTTGCTTTTGGATTGATCTACCTCCATTGTAGCAAAAAGCTATATACATATATATATATATCTATATAATAAAGTTGGCAATAAATGGCTGTTATTGTACAACTGCTGAGGAGGCCGTCAGAATAGATGTGGTCCAGCTTCCAGAGGAACAGCTGTGTATCAGAAAATGGTTTAGTTCTTGTCTCTTCCCACGTTTAGGCCTCTAAGTTCCTATGTGAAACACGGCAAACGTGAAGAGTGACGGCAGTGTCACAGTCATTTATTAACTACTGGGACATTCAGGTTCATATTCAATAGCGAGGGCCGTACAGTACTTAACTGAGCACCAACACGCCACTAGGTGGAGCTCTGACATCAGATATCTCTCTGGGAAACCCCCGTGACCCCAGGGCCAAACCAATCACTCTTTCACAGTGCTAGATGAAAAAAAAAACAAAGGTTCATAACAAGTTAATGCAATATTCATCTGCCCAGATGCAGGTGTTGGACATCTCCCGACCAGTCGGAGTAACAGACTGCTAATGGCTGGAGGGGTAAACAGCAGAGCAGCCAAGCCATGAAAACTAGAGACATGTCAAAACACAGCGCTGTGACGAGAGCTGAGGCTCACGGCCAAACCTGGAGGACCTGGCTGCCCCCTCCACCCGCCAACCGGGGCCTGTTGAAGGGGGGATGATAAAGGGCCTGGAGCTACACCGTATAAATCAGATTCTATGGGGATGTGGATGCAGATTTCACGCTCCATCTTCTGACCAGCTGCTGTGGCCTGCGTCTGGTTGCTTGGGGGGTCAGGGCGACGGGCCTTTGGCCACCTCGCCTGGATGGAGCAGCTGATGGATAAACTGGGCTCTGATGGATGACACCGCCGTCTCACACGTGTCCCGTCCTCTTTTTCTTTGCTGCGAGTGGGGAGCGTTTTTGCTTCCCGGCCCCGTCGTCCTCTCGCGGCCATTTAAAATACGAGCTGTTTGCTTTGCCCCTGCAAGCGCCTATAATGACGTGTTGTTTTTAGCCAAATCACTTCCAGCGATCAGTTACACAGCTCGCAGCATACCCCTAACCCCTCCAACCCCATGGCCTCCTCCTCTTCCTCTGTTTTGCCTTCCCTCACTATCTGCCCTCCCTCCTCTCTGGCCAGAAAAACGTCTTTTTTTTCCTCTCCGCACGCTACGGCTGTCAGGGGGGATTTGAGAGCCAGGCTAAAGGAGGGCTGGAGGAACACTGGATCTCTGAGTCACACTGTCCGCCTGCCTGCCTGCTTGCCTGCTTGCCTGCTTGCCTGTGGCTGACTGCTCACGCCTCAGCCTGGACTTCTCGGATCTGTAGGAGACCTGTGTGTACGCACAGGTCCGAAAATTAGAATTAGAATTGAGCACATTGTCAAAATCCAAACACACAAGTTGGGGCCAAATTAGTTTTCTGCATTTAACCTATCACAGAGCAGTGGACAGCTGAGAGCGTCCGGGGAGCAGATGGGGTAAGTGCCTTGCTCAAGGGCATAAGAGGTGGAGTCTCTTTTCTTAGTTGCGGGGGTTTGTCCATCCTTCCAGGGGGAGACCGCCTCGACTGGGCCTCGAACAAGCAACCCTCTGGTCCATGCATGTCTCCCTCGCAACGAGGCCAACTCTCCCTACACTTAAAGGCAAGACATCTGATGCTGAAAAAACATACCTGTTTTCAATTTCCTATTGTCATATCTATTCTGGACATTTGTCAGCCCATCTGTAAAGCTAGTTGCCCCAAACCAATTTGTTTGATTAGTTTTAATGTTACAACGGTTATTTATTGTACATTCTTTAGTGTGATATTTATCTCGAATGTCAGTAAGCAATGAAACTTATACCATTTCATAAAACTGACATGTACCCAAAACATTTAATGAAATTAATGAGCAGGCGAATCGATGGATTAGAGATTAAATTCTTTCAATTTGGAACAGAGTGAATGGTTTCCACTTGACAATAGAAATAAACTGTCAACTACTGAAGGCTTTCATTACATATCTAGTCGGATCCATAATCGTATTTACTTGTTCTTTGATCAGATCCTCATAAGTTCCTGGATTGAATGAAAAATGTTGGCTGCTTACACTATTGGCACCTCAAACAAACCTCAGGCATAATACCGGCACTCGCAGTTATTTTTTAAACAACCGATGGCCTGCAACTTAAGGAGTTGCAATGTTTTAGCTGCATCCTATTTAGCTTCATGGGGTACTTTAAACTTTCAGGTATGCTTCTATTCACAAACCTGCTTATTATAGTTTCAGGTAACTTTTGATCTTTTCACAGGACCTGTTTTAAATATGTCGTCTGCCCTGCAGGTTTGTGGACTAGAAATGCTTGACTACATAGCTGCCATCAGCTGTGATATTTCTCATTATGAAAAATGCAAATCAACCTGTCGGCCACCTCATTCACTTCACGCGTGTCAGTGTACGTTGTGACAGGCTGCCTAAATGAGGAGGAGGGACCTGGGTTGGGGTCATTAAGACAAAGGGCGCTAGTGTTCCCACAAATGCCAGTTTGGTCCCAGAGGAATGGCGGGGGACATGTCCCATTCCGCAGAGAACATTCCTCAGCAGGGAACAGGAAAGGGAATCAGGCCCTTTTCCTCCTTCAGTGTGACCCTTCGTCCCCCCTGCGCCTGTGTCTTCCAGGGCCCCGTCCTAGCCCCACTTTGATCTCTCCCTGCTGTCACTGCTCAGGTTACATCTAACCAACATGCCGGCACCGCTAAAGAAGCAGCTCTTGCCCCTCCCTCGCTGCGTATCTCCACGTCTCACCTGATTGCGACGGCTTCTTTGATTTCCCTTCTCTCTCTTTATTTTTGCCTCTGGCGCCGTGACACATCCTGACAGCCTCTCAAAGCACTCATTGATTCTCACTTCGTCTGCCATGCGTCTCTCTACTGGACATCTCTCTGTACTACAGCTGCTTCAACACTATAATTACGTTATCGTACGTCACAATGAGCGAGTGACGTACGATAACGTAATTATACAGTAGTGGGTAATTTAAACAAACGTGTACCAATATTTCTGCAAGATGCTCTGCTATCCAACCATTCTTTAGTATCTTTTGAGTTCACAACAATTAACTACTTGAGAAAAAATTCCACCACAATAGGGGTCTTTCTGGACATAGCGTTACTACATTTTAGGAAATGATCCCATTTTCATTTTGCCCACTACCTCAAGTCAATACAGCAGACTATCTGCTCGACGCATGATACTGTTGCCCCTCAGGAAAAAGAAGGTAGTGAATCAGAGAAAGATAGCTTCTTGGTACAATTCGGACACACGGCCATTAAAACGGACAGCTCAGAATTTATAAAGGAAGTGGCGCTTAGGCACCCTTGAAGAATGATAAATAAAAAGGCCCTCTGTACAGCGAGAAACAATACTTCTACGCATCAATGAAATTTGAAATAGGAACAACACCAGGTTCCTTTTCAACACTGTCGTCAGGCTGACAAAGAGCCCAAGCACTACCTAATCTTTTATCCCTCCAAATATTCGTATTAGAGGCTCAATTTCCACACTTCTTTAATATGAAACTCTTAACGATCAGAGACAGAATTAGGGAACTCCTCCCCACAACAACAACAACGCTGATGCAATGTCCTGCCCTGCAGCCTCTTATTTATCATCACACCCTGATATTTATCTCAACACCCTTTCCCCAATAGTTGTCCCTGAGTTAATATCAATAGATTGTAAATATACTGTAAACCTCTTACTTGCCTATTAGATCCTATCCCATCTACAGGGGTTAAAGATCTCCTCCTTATTATTAGCTATGATCAACTTCACTCATCATTATTTACAAGCTATGTTACACAGGCTTTTCAATTTGCAGTCATAAAGCTTCAAATATATATATTTTTTTATTTCTTCAGTAATTATAGACAAATATCCAACCTCCCTTTTATTTCTACGATCTTAGAGAAAATTGCAATACAATTAAGCTTGAACATTTCCAATCCGGTCTTAGACCCTATCTTAGCACCTAAACAGCACTAGAAAGAAAGCAATGATCTTCTCCAGGAATCAGATAAGAGGCTCGTCTTATTTCTTGTCCTGCTAAAACTTAGTGCGGCATCTGACACAATTGACCACGAGACTGTGTTCGAGACTGGAAAAAGTAATTGGGATTAAAGGAACTGCACTTGACTGGTTTGAGTCATATTTATCGGATAGATTCCAAATAGCTCATGTTAAAAATGACTCCTCCGACCTGACTAATGCTCGTCATGGAGTTTGACAGGGTTCGGTGCTAGGACAAAATAATACTACCCTATATACAGTATGCTTCCCTTAGGAAATATTATCAGAGAGCACAAGATAAATTCCAACTGCTGTGCAGCTGTACCTATCCTTAAAACCAGATGTCATTTATCAAACCACCAAACTCCAGGCATGTTTTCCAGGCGGACGTTCCAGGCAAGACACAAAGGCTGGGATGACCTGCAATTTTTTTACTTCTAAATTCAGACAAGACTGAAGTGGTTGTACTGGGCCCAAAACAACTCAGGCAAAATATATCTTATAACATAATTACCTTAGATGGCATTCCGTTGGCCTCCTAACCCCACTGTTCGGCCTCATGGAGTTACATTTGACCAGGACCTGTCCCTCACCTCACACATACAGAACACCTCTAGGACAGCCTTCATTCACCCCTGCAATATTATGAAATTAGAATCATCTTGTTTTAGAATGATGCACAAAATGTAGTCCTTGCATTTGTTACCTCACAATTAGACTACTGCAACTCAATTTATCAGAACATCCCAATAGGTCTTTAAAAAGTCTTTGATTAAGACACTTTGCACTTACTTATTGTGGGATTTGTTGGTCTCCGCTTGATAAATCTGCTGTAAAGTTCCTTGAGATAATGTCTGTAAGGATTTGGCGCTATACAAACAAAATGAAATTGAATCCTTTGACACAGTACTTACATTAAGTAGTGCTGTATGATATATAACACTGTCAACAAAGGTCTAAAGCAGGGGTGTCAAACTCAATTTCAACCCAGGCCACATCAGTCTTGTGGTTGCCCTCAAGGGGTAACTGTATGTAACAAACATTGTTAAAAACACCTTAATTATGCTGAGAAAAAATATGGCAATAAATAATGGCTTAACTATTGTACAAAAAATTCTATTGTCCAAAAAACGATGTTGATAATGAAACACGTACATGTGCATTGGAACTGGTATGTTGACAGGGGATTTTTTACATAGACGTAATTAAGCTGCTCATTTTATTATTTCTACAAATCAAAGTGATTGTGCAGTATTAAGTGAATGTTCAAGGCCCCATTCACACCATGTTTCACACATAGTTTAAAATAGGCAGCGGAGCTGGTTTTGATTATTATGTTAACCTGGATCACTCAGGGTACAGCAGCCAAATTAAAACAGTCTCACAGACGCCAATTCCCCGGGTGCTTGCAGTATATTTAAAAAGGTATCAGTTACAAAGCCAAAAGAGAGAGGAGGAGAGTGAAAGGAAAAGAGACACAACAGACAATAAAGAAATGAGCGAAGGCAACACAGATCAGGATTTCCCTGACTGACTGTGTCGCGGACGCAGTCAGCCTCTCAACTGCGGCCAAGCTAAACATTCTGCCTGGCAAGAGGCAAAAAAAAAAATCCATCGACAAGAGCCTTATCGCACGCAAGGAGAGGTTTTATAATAAATGTGACAAATTACTCCCAATAAACTCTGTATTTCGCTCACTATTCATCATCTCTGCTGCATAAAGAATCATCTGCTGCTTGATACTTGGACTACAAAAGTCCTTTTTAATGATAACATTGATTGATTTTCCATTCCTTGGCTTAAGTTTCATGTTTCGCTGTGGAATGTCAGCAGCTTACTGGGACGGAAGTAGTAGGACAGTGGTGGCCAGTGATAGATCAGCTACTAGTTATCTCGTCTAGTCCCCAGCCTGAATTGCCCCATTACGTATTTGAAATGAAATAGGATTATTCCTTTAACAATTTTCACTACTAGTAAGGGGTAATTAAGAAAAAAACTAAAAACTACTGGCCTGTTATTGTTGGTGGTTGGTTGAAATGCCAAAATGAGACTAAGCTAGGGTTTGGTTAATGCACTGTGCTGTTATTTAAGGCCCTCAGGTTAGCATATGGCAGCAAGTAGAACACTGAATTCGTATTGGCTGAAAATCAAACTTTAAAAGATACAGCAGCTGGGGCGCCACTGTTAACACAATTTATATTTAAGGAGACAATCATCAAATGCCATAATAAATGTACGTTCACTCTCTGTTGCAACCTACTACTACTACTACTACGATGTAGAAAGTTGACTCTCCAAGTTTTATAGCGGTGAATGAAAACCTCTTCTATTTAGACAAAGTGGCTAGTGAAAAAATGCAGTAGTTCTGTAGTCAAGGCAGGTGTATACCCATACAGTCCCAGAACGTGGATGTTTTCCCATAGCTCAGCTTCATGGGCCAGATGATAGAGAGTGGATCAGAAAAAGAATGCTAATATATGCAGAAAAAGAATGTTATTATGCTGTTCATCTAATTTTCAGGCTTTGCACGTTACTAAGGTCTGCTTTCCGCTCTCACAGCCAAACAATAATTGAACTACCTCTAGTTTGATGGTAATACCTAGAAAGCTATAGCAAACGTGTTAACTGGTGACACAGTTCATTCGTCACCGTCTCTGGTGCTGTAACAGGTGAAGGAAGAAGCTCAGTACCTGCTCAAGTATCCGGTCCGTAGCAGCTCTCCATTCTGGAAGTCCGTGTAGAAGTCCGGACTAATGGCATCGTCAATTGCGATGATCCCATCTGCATGGAACAATACAAACACAGATTTGGTTAGCACTCTGATTGTTACTAATACAAAACCTGTTGATGATCTCGGGCTGTAAGTGTAAATGAAAGGAATTTACACCAGCCAACCTCGGTGGGAACACATTGCACTGCCATGAGAAACGTTTTGCCCTATCCTTGCATTTAAAAGCTTCAGCACCTGAGCTGTAGAACAGGTCAGGTCTCTCCAGGATGTCTCCATAGCCAATGAAGGATTCTCCATCTTCCCCATACAGGAAGGGTTCTGCTACCTCGTCCATCTCACGGTTCTCCACCATATCCAGCCACTGACTGTTGTACCAGCGGAACTTCTCGGTCTGGATCTTCTTGCCCCACTCCTCGTCATATTCCTGAGGACAGGTGTGAGGGAAGAGAGGCCTGAGTGGACAGAAGTTGTGTTCATCTACATATCATTGCAACATACACATCAGGTAACAAACAACAGATACAGTGGCAGTTTCCTTCCTATTTTGAGGACTTCGCAAATGGTCATCTGTAAAAATTTACTTGTGACATCTAAGAAGTATTCAAAGGATGCATTTCCATCAGCCTTTTCTTTTCTTTTTAGGACTGGTGATATTGATATTTTATAAATGGTGGTGTTATGAAGAAGGTATTATCTCTAACTGTTCATTTGTGTTCAAATTCCGGGAGAGGGGAAAAAGCTATTGCGGGGAAAATTTGGAAACATTTCTACAATTCATCAAGGTCGTTACATATGGAACAGGAATAATGTGTGGCCTCAACTGAAAGACGGGGCTTTGGATAGAAAAGGATATGCTGGCAGTGGGAAACAACCTCTCTGTTCCTCTTGACGGGCCCCAGTGACCCATCTTAGCTGAGAAGGAGAGATCTCCCAATATTTAGGGCAAAGACCGAACAGTGGATTATTGTGCCAGATAAACAAAACGAGAGGGTAAAAAAGGGCAAGGTAAGAGTGCACGGGCAAAGTGTCGTCTCCGTCCTTTTCGCTGCAGCTAAAAGAAACCTCTGGCCAGGCTACCTCGGCTGCTGCATGCGCACAGGCCTGGAGGAGGACGACCACAGAGGCGTGTTTTCTTTTCACTGCGGGGGCCGTAGGGGGAGTGATAAAAGCAGCCTTTGAGACCTGGGACGCCCTGGCCTGAAAGATTAATCATTCAGACGCAAAGCAGAGACCAGCAGGATCTGACAGCCACCCAATGCCCCGGACTCAAACAGGCCCATTGACCACTGCGCAGACATCTCCACCATCCACCAACAACGCTTTCATCCCCCCGAGTGGGGCACTGACATATTTGGTCCCCAGACTGGTTCATCTGCAGCTGAAAAAGCATCATGGCACAAGTTGTGACTGAGCGATTAGCTTCGTAAATTAGTTCAATATGACTAATCAGCTATTAGCAGCTGAGCTCATGACACAATGAGCTCATCGCAACAGGGGCGAGGAAGTGCAAATCAGTTTGGGAGATTTTCCGCGTATTCCTATGGAAATGTAGGCATGCTAATAATATCACAGTGAATTAGGCCTCTGTCCCCTTGAAGCGTCTACAAAGCTCCTCGTGTGTGTTTCCATGGGTTTGAACAGAGTCAAGCCACAGTGATCAAAGGGGAACTGCACGGTTATGGGTGTGTGCTTCCAAGAGAGCCCTACATAGCCAAGGATTAGATTGTGTGTTTGTGTGTGTGTGTGTGTCCATCCACAGCTCTGCTTTCTCTCTCACCTCCGCTGTCCGGGCCGCTGACACACTCCAGAGCCCACCGGCTGCCTTTCATGTGGTTCACAGTTTAATAGGTCTCACTGATAATTTCAATGAAACACTTCCTTTGCCCCCGCCACACGGCTCGGTTATAAATTACAGCTAATTACGCGGATCTGAGGTCTGGCAGCCATCGCACTGTGACAGCGAGCTGACCACACCTGTCAGTCACACGAGGTGATTCAGGAATTCATCGGTTAGTTAATCGCTAAAGTCAGATTGGACTCTGGCACATCACAAGGGGGTGAGGGCCTTTGACTGTATGAGAGTAGCGCGCTGAAACGTGATCCGCTGTTGAGGTCAACGCGTTAAGTGTTTGAAACAAAAATGAGCTGTATAAAATATGTTCAAGAATGACTGAATTGTTTTACCGCTGTGTTGCCTTTCATTCTTTTAAATCAAATATTATAAATGTAACGTGATAGATTTTTATTTCTATTAAGCATCCCATTCTATTCTATTTTCTGCTGTAAGATTTTAAAAGTCAGTGTGAACTCAAAGTTTTTGCATCAGTCATATCTGTGGTTGGATTAGTAACTGGTAAAAGTGGGAAACTCTTCTTCAGTCTTTGTTTCAAATATACAAAACTGAAGCACATTATCAGCTCTGACATTATAAGAGACTTTATGTACTGTGCTGACTTCAAAATCTGGTGTTTCGGTCAAGTCAAAGTTAAACCTATAGTACATAAAGTCCGTACATTTCCTTTCTCTTATTATGAGGACAAATATTATTATCTTCAGGTACCAGAGAAAAAGCTAATTTCAAAAGAAACGTGGCGACAATCGTGGTAAAGACAGATGAGGGTCAAAAGGCGTTTGTGAGTCGACACAGTTCTTTGACCAATGTGAAATTGTTACAATAAAATCGATATAATATGGCTCAGGAGGGATTGGAGGCACTCACAGCAATGATGTCGAGCGTGTTGTCACAGACTTTGCGGATCGCTGCGTTTTTATCATGCATCAGGTCGATGAGGTACGCCGGGGCCTCTGGGATTGGGATGTGAGGAAAATAATGATCTTCTATTGCTTCGAAGGGAGAGATATAGGGATGCAATGGTACTGTGGGGAGAAAAAACGATTCTGCTGTCACTGAGAGACAGTGACTGTGGTCCCACAGCTAATTAAACCACACTGAACATTTTGTGCCTTTCTCTCGCATAGCGGTGCTTGAATCAGAAATTCCCAATGTATTCCTCCCACAGAAAGACATAGACACAGACACAGAACATATTTAGAATTGGACACAAACTACCACCAACCACACCCGAGTACAATTACAGGCAGCCTGTGAAGGCTAAAAGAAACTAAATCAAGGGGTTAAAGATGATGGGAGAGGTGGCCTAGTGGTGAAGGAACCCCCGCCACTAACAAAAGAGACTCCACCTCTAATGCCCTTGAGCAAGGCACTTACCCCATCTGCTCCCCGGGCGCTCTCAGCTGTCCACTGCTCTGTGGCCTTGCATGCTCCACAGACGGGTTAAATGCAGAAAACAAATTTCCCCTGACTTGTGTGTTTGCATGTGCATGTTGTGTGGGACGATGTGCAATTCTAATTCTAATTCTAAAAAGGTTGCCATGGAAATGATGATAGGAGAAAACAGCGATGATACATCCAGGGCAGGACTATAACTGTGTCCCAATACACCAGCCACCTCCCTTGGAAGCTATATTTTTAGGACGGTTGTGTCACCGCACTGCGACTGGGCTGGCCTGTTTTAAAAAACTGAAATGCATGGGCCAGAAAACTTTATATATAAGAATATTTGTGTTAAGTTTTGTGAAAGGCAGCTCTGTAACTAGGCAACAAGCTGGAAACACGATAGCCAAATTCTCCGTACTCCAGACCATTTCACTTTCCATTGTAGAGCACCAGATAATAGGTTAAGCGCAACATACAGCATCTCTCAACTTTTAAACTGTATCTCATCTCACAGAATGAGACATGACAGAAATGTCTATGAAACTTTTTACAAATGAGCAAAAGGATACGTGTGTCTTTGATGATGACATCTCTTGTAGCTTTGTGGAAAACCATCTGGTAGAAGACGTACACAATCTGACACACAAATTCATCATCCTCCTGTTCGACTAACATGGAAAAAGAAACAGACAATAAAGAAATTATGTTTTTCACATCTTTACACAAGAATTGAGTAAATTTGGACACAATCCAATTGAGTCGAATGTGAGGAAATGCACTCGAGCTGTGAGAATGCAAAAAAAAGAAATGATATAAAAAAGAAATAGCAGAATGGAGTACAACTGGGCAGAAACACATGATTTCGGTGTTCACATTCACAACCAACCTCCTATGACTTATTACTATTAACAAAAGTCTTTTAAGAGGACGCTGGGTCATGTGGTATCAACCACAAACCAGACTGTAACTCAATAAAAACTCTATAAGTCTATAAAATGATGAAGTACAGGATTTACTTACCATTGAGCAGTTCAATGAGAGCAGGAATGATGCCAGACTTGGCCAGCATGGCTGCACAGCAGTCATCAATGGAGACGGTGCCGATCATTATCACAACCTCCAGAATGAGGTCATCCTCAGTAGAACCTGACATCAAGGGAAAAAATAAAGGTTGAGGGGAAGGCTGCCTTCTTTTTCTGATCCTCTCTCCATCATCTGGCCCATGAAGCTGAGCAGAAGGGGGCGCTGAGCCATGGGAAAACATCCACGTTCTGGGACTGTATAGGTATACACCTGCCTTGCCTACGGAACTACTGCTGCTCAGTGTTTTAAATGTTGTGTCTTAAAAACAGTGGAGTCTTATAAACGATATACCTTGGACAAACTGTGGTATAAAATCTTATATAAATCTTCTTTCAATACTTATCCATGGCGAACGTTGTGCAGGTTTCCCGCCTAATGTAACACTAGCATATTTATCAAAACACACATTTCTAGCACCGATTCAAATGTGGCTGCGTTAATGAATGACTTATTTCAGTTTCCATCATACCTGTTCTTTAATGTGTATTTTTTTATTTATTATTGAACAAAAACTGTCAACTTTTGATTGTGTTTAGCTAACTTTGTGGAACAGCAACATAATTTAGACAAAGTTGTTATACTGTGTAAAAACCTGAATCCATAACCAGTGACAGAAGTGTCATTGGGCCGCCACTTAATGGTTGTCATAGGTTCAAAAGACTTTTGGAAAATTGCATGTCAAGACGAAATACTCCGAGGGGACCCAGGGACAGTCACACCCAGACATACATATTCTTGGATCCACACAGACCTGATCTGCGATCTGCGGCAATACAACAGGACCACAACAGACCTGATCATACCAAATACTGTCATCCATGTGCAGTGACACTTCACTGATTGTGTGATTTAGAGAGTGATTTGAGGTTAGGACAGGGGCCGGGGGACATAAATGAAAGAAATGTTTAGGGTTATCCTGCATTGTTTGTGTCTTTCGGTTGGTAAAAACCATGGAATTAAAGTTAGTGTGAAAGCATTTGGATTCACATGGACGATGACGCACCGGGTTTGAGTCTGTCTTTCAGGTAGGGCACCAGGTTGTACTCCTTGAGCACCAGCTCCCAGTCCAGGTCAGGGATGGTCAGATTGGCCAGTGTGCCCAGACACTCAATCACAAACTCTTCACCCTCTTCATCGCAGATCTGAGCTGCCAGGTCTCCAACATGATCCTACCAGTAGACAAAAGAATGTGCAGTAGTTAAAGAAAGTCGTTTACAAAACTACAATTTGTCTCTGGGGAGTAAGAATCTGAATGTTCATACTGTTGGTGAGGTAAACTTCAAGTGTAATACACGCGTTATACCTGAGGCTAATCATTATAACTTCATAATTATTAAACACTGTTTAACACTTGGTGTACAATTTAAAAACTAGAAAATAACTATCCATAAACTGTTATGGAAAAAAGTGGACTAAATGTTATTTCCTCATGCTTTGAGTGACTGTCACAGGACTGGTCTGAGTACTGACCAGGAAGAGACTCTTAGTGGGTCCATTGTGCTGAGAAAGGTTCCTGATCATCTTCATCAACAGAACATCCTTTAGTTTCATCGCACGCTTCATCAGCATCTTCAGACTGTTACCTATGGAAGACAGAGGGAGATAAAGGCAGATTTGAGAGAAACACATGCTTGGTTAAAACCTCTGTCTGTATATTGTATTTCCAATTTTATCTGGGGCTTGTACCTTCGCAGATGACTTGGGCATTCCTCTTATTAGCAGCCAGGTTGATACAGAGTGAAATTAGCCCAACATCCATCTTTTCCTTCCCACAGTCAAACACCATCTTGATGAGCTGTCAAACAAAGTTACAAGTAGTTACCAGTAGTACATATACATCTGGCAGAACCAAACAATAAAGTAGCAGCGAGCAAGGGTAAAATTATATCCTATCTTGGTGAAGGTAATAACATCATTTCTCACCTGTTGGCTATGTTATAAAACACAACTACACATCAGCGAATTACTTTTACATCTGTAGTAAATCCCAAAGTGAGCTAAAGAAAAAGGTCACAAACACGGGCAACATTTCCACACACTATGGTTATCAAGGTCATCGGGATGGAAGGGAAGGTGGTGAGGTAGATGACAAGGGGTGAAAAGATATCAGAAAATGATTGAAAGCGTGAGTTTGTGAGTTAAAAAGAAAGAATGGTGGAGAGTGAACAAAATCGTCTCCTTCCACCACCCCCGCCCCGCACCTAAACACACGTATACAACACATACACACACCATCTGTCGGTTCGTCTCCCCTACACTGATTTAACATTAAACAGGAAGAGCATTGAGCTGGGGGTGGTTGTGGCAGCGGAGAGGGCCAGAGGTGCACTACTTCCCTGTGAGGAGGAAGGAATCAGAGAGAGTGGGAGAGAAAGGCTGGGCCGGGCCTGGGTTAGGTATCACATACCAGGGGCCCCGGACCCCAAATCAGCCTCGTCTAGACTCTCTGGCACCTGCCTCTGCTTATTTACCACAGACAGCCACCGGAGGCCCTGTCAGGGCCACAGCGCCACGCTGCAGTCCGACCAAAACAGTCACCTCCGCCCCCCTGCCCACACCTTCACCTCTGTTACCACTTCTCCCTCATTCCTTACCCCTGGAAGCGCCGCATCCAGCACCAAACAGGGACCCCATTAAAAGCTGGAGAAGGGGAGAGGTGCAGGTCAGTCCCCAGTCATGGGAAAGTGATAAAAGAGAGAGGTCTTAAAAGAAAACCAAATAGGTGCGAGATGATAAAAGGGGGTGACGCATTATGTTAAGGATGTATTTTTTTACAAACAGGCCATATGGAGGGACATGTAGCAGGGGAGAAAACAAGTTAAGGGTGTGGTAAGCTGGAGAAGAGTGTGGACACACAAGAAACAGAAAATGATTCCCTGAGATTAGATATACTGTCATGTGGTGCTCATTCGGTGTTTCAGGCTTAAAATGTTTCATCCATACTGTTAAAAGCCAAAAGCCGGTCAACGGTTTGGTTGGTTAAACCCTTTTTGTCACCTGCACATTATTCCTGATGATCGATATAACACTGAACAAGGACAAATAAGTATTTATTCCTGGCATGATAGTCGCTAACAGTTAACCAAAACCAGCAGCTGACAAATAAGATCAAACCAATACTTCAGTATTAACATGGGTTTTGAATTCATTCTTCGAGAAAGGGAGGACAGCCGTAGGGCAGGGTCAGAGGTCACATCCTGGTCATGCTGCTAGCCATAGCGTCCTTTCTGACACGGGGAGCCCTAAGTTCAGATCTGCTGCTGACATGACCCCCTGAACAAACAGCCAACCCGCCCAGCCACATCTGGCCAGCATTTACACCCAATCTCAACAAACAAACACAATGCACATTTGGCTAATCGCCAATGATGAGAGGGGCGAGTGACCGGGTCAACTCAATCAAGAGGGAGCTCAGCAAAACTAAGGTGCTATGATCGAAAGTTGAAAGAAGTCAGCCCAGAGCGGTATTCCTTTCAGCTGTAAACTTCCAGTTGTCAAGGTCAGGTTTTCAGTCATACGGGTCATAGAATCTTTATGGGTTGTACATTGCGGGTAAGTGGACTTGCTTGAATCTCTTGTAACTCTCTGTGATTTTCATGATCAAGCGGTTTTATATTTGGACAAAGACATCTGTTTCTGTCCCGGTGTCCCGACTTTGTGTTGGTTGACCAACCAAGTGTAATTTGTAGAGACATAAAAAAGAGCGGAACTGTGAAAAGGTGCCAGTGGAAAGAGAAGCAAAGGAGAAATAACAGAGTTGTCATCATAGCACGAGAGAAGACTGAGCAGCCACCCGAGCGGGTTTTGGTTCCAGATGTGGTTTGTGAGTCTCGCCCTCTCGCTCTGTTTCTCATGCATTAATTCCCGGATGCCGTTAGCGGCCGATGCTAATGTGTCTGTCTTGGTCTGCAGGCGGTGTACATTAAGCAGTGTTACCTGTGGTATGCAGTCTGTGTCAGCAAACATGGACTTGAATCTGTCGTCCATGCTGATGTGGTACAGAATGCACATGCTGAGCTGTCTCTGGCCCTCGTCAGCTGCAACATAAACAGAGAGGGAGGAGGGAAGTCAATGGATGAATGACTGGTTGTGCCGTAACGCTACGCGGGACGCCAATGACCACATCTAGGGGAGCTAGTGTGTTCTTTGAAAATATTAATGGGCTGAATGGCCTTTTTAAAGAGGGATTCCTGTTGGAGGTGAGCGGGCACCAGTGGACTGCACTTTGTCGTGTGTATCGGGCAGGCAGCTTAGCAAGCACAACCATTCAAGAGATGAAATGTGGAAAAAGGTGAGCTTTTCATGTCTCATGAAGAGACAGGTTTAAACAAATGATAGAATATTACAAGTCTAAACATAAAACAAAACACTTTCCAAGAACAGGGACCCAGTTACCCAAAATGAGGTCTGTGGATAATCCACAGACCTCACTTTGAGCAATTTAATTTGGAATATTTCTTCAGTAGAAAGCAGTTCCAGTGTGGCATGGGGATTATCTAGATCTCTACATTGCCATTTACGTCTTTGATATTGTGGCGTAGCCAGATGTTTCAGAGACATAAAAAATGTAATCCACATGCATTGATACTGCTATGAGCAAGGTTGCGTTTTTTTTTGTAATCGGGGGACCCTTTAAGATTTCTCCTGTAAAATAAATGGATTACTTGAACTGACCAAGTAATGCAAAATTATCAAGGCTCTGCCGCAGCATGAAGGAGATAGAGACAGAATGGCGCGAGTGTTAGACTGTCAGTGAGACCCAGGACCTTTATGAGTTTGACCTCTGACCAGAGCTGGAGGCATGTAGGAGGAGCCAACCAGGGAGAAATAATAGAGTTCAGACCAGAGTTTGACCCGGGGGAATTTTCATTAAGAGAAGTGTTAAGAGAGCTCTTCGCTGGACCAGAACCATTGACAGACCTCCTGTCATGACCACCAGCCTCAAAAGCCCCAAACTGGTCCCGTTAAAGCTGGTCCCAGCCGTGTTCGGTCACTGGCCGTACAGGGGCGCCTGAGAGCTGACTATTGGATCCAGATGTGCTCAGTGAACCCCTGGACTCACAGGAGGGAGAGAGGGCCGCGCAGAGACGGCTTCTAGCTTTAATTGGGAAAACAGGAGGAAGCATCAATTTTACTGCCTTTAATAAGTCAAAGCTACGCTGCTCGCTGCTGTGGCCCTTCCAGCGCAGCCAGCGATTGGCCAGAACATGTGCTTCTCATTAGCAATCATTCACCTACTCCAGTACCTTAACATGAACGTGAAAACAAAAACGTGCACATACACACACACACAAGCGTGTGGGCACACACACAAAACTCCCTCACTCTGATGGTAGGAACACGGAGGATCCTTTATGGGCGAGGAAAAGAGATCCCATTAAATGTTCAAAACACTCGTTGGGTTGGTGGAGCATAAAGGGAAAAAAAGGTGAGGGGGAGCTGTTAAGAATTAACTAGAAGGTTCATGGGCAGTTAGTGGGAGAGCTACACTCCAATTACACCCCAGCCTGATTTAAAACTGCCTAACCTTCGTAAAATTACACCCGCACACATTAGGAGGCGTCTGGGCTCAGCTTGTGGACAGCACTGCTCCATTGTTATTGCATTTTCTGGATAAATAGGCATGGTTTGGTCGGCAAGGACATCATATACCACATAACTGGGTGGAACGCTTTAAAAGACATCCCCACCTCCAAACCAGTGTCTTAATTTGTCTTTACAATCTAACAACAATAATTGCTTCAACGTGGAGCAAAGTGTGGGTGTATGGTAATACAGCAAATGATTATATTTTTTTGATTAATAGATTCATATGGTACGTAAAAATGTTGAAAAAAGTGAAAAATGCTCATCACAATGTCCCAGCACCCAAGGAGACGTCATCAAATGATTTGTTTTATCCGACAAAGAGTACGAAGCCAAAAACATTACAGTTTACAAGGATATAAAAATAGACGAATCCTCATACTAGAGAATGTTTGGTTTCCCTGCTTGATTAATAAATTAGAAAAATACTCTTTTTCAAAGCAATTTTTTTTAGCTTTTGTAGGTCAGAACTTTTTAATTAAATCCATGGATTTTGTGGTTTATAATAGTGATGGCTCACAAGGGACCCATAGGGTGCAAGGATAATTAAAGTGATGACAGAGAAATAAATATTTCTGTAACTTTTCTTTTTCTAGGTCCCTCTTCTTCATAGGTTACACAACTACTTGTGGCATTTTTCATGTAACAAGAAAATGCTCACTAGGAATGACTGTACTAAATCTGTACCCTTATCTTAATTTTTAAGTTTTATCTTTTTTATTTTTAAATGTTTAAGTCAGCAAAGTAGTTGGCAGACTGTCACTGAAAATACTTAAAAATAAAAAATGCAAAAAAAAGAAGATGCAGCAAAGACAAAGATGAATCTTCTCATTCATGTTGCATTCAGGTGGTGCTGGGATGGATCGAGTGGGATGTGATGATGACAAGTAAAGAATCCCTCTCCACTTTCATCTTATCACTGGGGATCATGACCTTAAGTCAGGGCTGGATGGAGAGAGTGCGCTGACAGACTCCCTGTCGACTCTCTTTGGAGATAAGAGCCGAGTCCTCATGCAGAGTGTGTCAGTTGAAAGGAGGACAGTTGGCAGTGAGAGTAGATGATTAATGGAACCTCAGCTTGCATACAGAGAGAAGTACACACACGCGGAAAAACCACAAATACAGGCAAACTCCACGGTGTCAGAACCCTGAGCAGGGGTGATATTTTAGTGTTAACTTATATTATGCGTATGCCTCGCTTCCTGAATGAGCAACCCCCTTCCGCTACCCCCCAAAAAACAGCCCTGCCTAAATCTCCAAAGACTCCTCCACCTCTCCGACCTGCTCCTACAAAAACAACATTTGTGCAGAGGCACTGGCATGTTATTCTAACAAATATATTATAATAATTATGCGCTGTTACCCGAGCCTCCCCCTGAGAGGTTTCAAAAGGCCCGTCATGGAGATGCTTATGGCCGCGTCACGCGACCCTGTGGATGAGACACGACGCTCCGATCGCATGCTCGGAAGTTTTCCGAAGGTCACTTTTCTAATCGTCACTAGAGGAGACTTTAGATTCTGTGAGTGCAGCACCTGCACATGCAACTCAGTAATAACAAATCAAGGGCTTCACCGCTGATTTAGGATGGACGAAAGCATCTAATGAAGCGTGTTACTATGTTACAGCAGTGAATAAATGTTGTACGTCATCAGTCATAATCACACGTAATGAATCAGTGTAAACATATCTGCAGGAATAAACACATAATTATTTGTAAGCAGTGACTGATGCCTACCGAGAAGTGCAGAGAGTTTAGGAATGAGTCCGGCCCGGACCATGTGGCTACGCAGCGCTGTGTCAAAGGAGAGGTTGAGCAGGAGGCGTAAAGTGGTGCTCAGCAGCTCTTCGTGCTCGTAGGGAACCAGCCGGGCCAGCTTGTCAATGACGAACGTTTCAGCCTGCGGGTGACACAGAATCCTTTAATGGTAACTGCTCTGAAATAGGCAAGGGGACAGTAATTGACCACATTACATGTAAAAACTCTCTGATACTAAGAAGTATAAACACATTTTTGAACAAGGACCTTTTTTTTTATTTAACAAAAAAAAAACAGTACCCTAATACCCATTTTCTTTGCCTGTTTTTTTTATTCTTCTTTTCACATTATTAATATTTTTTTTAAAGAGACATGTCATTGTCATTAAATCAAACAGTAGATTCAAATTTCATTTTTCTTTTGCACAAAATCCCCAAACCAGTTTATCTCTGGCTGCCATGTAAATGGGCCGAACTGTGGGTGAGGAGAGGCATCCCCTCGCCTCCTCACTTAAACGGCTGGACAATGTTATTGCCTCCCTGTATTTATAAAAAAAAACAGTTTGAAATTGTCCTTTATTCCTCAAGCTGTTACAATTCAACATGCAAAAAAATTAGATGTCCAGCTAGTCTGGAATAAAATTGTAATCAAACACGTCTGATGCTGCAAACCAATTTACAAAATGATTGAGATTAAAAAATACAGAGATTTTAATTTGATCATCAATATTTTTGTATTTTAGATTTAATAATTATCAAGCAGTTAAATGTATCTTAAAAAAGAGCAGAGAATTAGGCAGAAACTGATTATTGGCCTTTTCATCTCATTTCATTATAAAATAGTATCTATGCACTTTTATTTAAATCTATATTTTGTCACTATGTTTATGTTAATATATGTATTCATTCATAATTAATATATTTCTTATTATTATAATATTAGTATAGCAATATTACAACCACTAGTTTTTAGTTGATAGTAGTGTGAAACGGTGACTACACAAAGCAATTTAATTCAATTTATATTCAATTATTATGTACACTATGCAATATGGCTACGATAGCTACGTTGTTAACAAAAGTTTTATTCTGTCTGCCGTTTTGAATGTTTTTGCAATTAGATCTGCACAGTAACATGACCACCTCCTTAAGTCATGTTCTATTCATTTTTGCTTTGGTCGGCATTAAAATTCCACAATTTCATTGTGAAGGACAATGAAATGGACTGAATACTCTCATTTAGTAGTTTATACACACAAAGTGCTCTATAGTCTATTCCTTATAGGTGGTATCAAGCTTAGAGAAGCTACTTGTAACCTACAGGCAGGTGGAGGTGTTGAGCTGACACTAAACACAACTCAACTTTAAAACATCAACACAATGCTCACTCTGGGATGTGTGAAAGTGTGAGTGGAGTGGAAGCGCTCGGACTCCATCAGCGTGCTGTCACTCTGACAGTCAGGAGTGACACAGCAGTGCCAGTTAGCCAGTCTGTCCAAGTGCTGCTTGTTAACATTCAGGGTTTCCTTCTCCTGTGGTCTTCCCGCAACCAAGCATCATGGTGATGCAACCCGCTCCCAGTTAAAAAACGCACTCGGTGCTACTGTGCACGAAACCAGCTCCAGTCACACCATCACAAACCAGACCTCGAGCAGCGTAATCAACTGCAGCCTGCGCCAATTACTGCTGACATTTCCCTTCCATTAACAGCAAAAAAAACTGTCAAACTGTGTTGATGCCTCATCTGATTAGGATGAAACCATGGCATGTTTGCTGTTTAAATAAACAAAATTACATAGTATCTGTATCAGTCTATTTTTAATTGACATGGGTGTCCTTAAATGGGGAGAAAAACTGCATTTTCCCTTGTGTAAGCTGATATCCTCAATTGGGTCAAAGTGTTGAACAACTATTTTCGCGCTGGACACAGGCTTGAGTGGGTCCACCCCCCCCCCCCCCCCCCCTTGGGGGGGGCCCCCCCCCCCCCCCCCCCCCTCCCCACGAAGGGTTCTCTCATCTGAATCAAAGATACAATGAAAGGGAAACATGGAGATAAAACCAGTTCCTCACAGGGTCTGGCTTTGATAAAGACCCGCAAACTGAGTGAGATTGGAACCAGGTGGAGCTGGATTAGGGAGAATTCGGAGAAGTGAAGTTGCTGTACAAGCGCCGTGGGACACGTGGCCAAAAGGGGACCTGCTAAGCATTTTCTTAATTGAAATTTGATAAGCTTGGCTTCAACAGGCATCTGTACAGGATAGCAGATATTTGTCAGAGAGGGCACTGTGTTGTTTGGCAAAACAAATAAAGAAACCACTAAGGCTAAAATGTCACGAAACAATGTTGTTTCCTGAAGAGTGATCTAATTAGATGATTGATTCTATAGGGAGAAAAGGGACAATCAAATAATACAGAGACACCAGGAAAACACTGAGCAGCTTCAACATGTTGTCAAATTAACCAAGTTAAATCAAACCTGTGTTGATTTACGGGGAGTTCTTCTTCCTAGTGGTATTATAAACAAGCCCATTACGTTTGTTTGTTCACTGAATTGGAGGAAGAGATATGAAACTATTTGCATTTTCTTCCAGGAAAAGGAAAAAAGGACACACTTAGCATAAATAGAACAGTTTCTACATGGCCAAAACTATGCGGACCCCAATGTTCAACCCAAATGTGATTGTGATACTGTGGACACCAGCTAATTATATCTGGTTGAAGCAAATAAGTGATCACAAGCCCTGATGTTTTTTTTAAATGAATGTACCAACATTGTTCAGGTGTGTTCAGAGTCAGCTGACCTGACGTCCCGTCCAGGTTGTTTAGTTGTTGAGTCTGTGTCAGGAATAACAGGGCTAAGTTCTCACTTATGAGTCAGAGAAGAGAGTGCATCAAGCCAACCCGCCTCAATAACTACCTCTCTCACCATGTCATTCTTGTTCTCCAGGAAGATGGAGAGCTTCTTAAGGAAGGAGACCGCTACCAGCAGCAGCTCCTCGTCATCGCGGTCCAGGATCTTCACTAGCATGTGGACAATATTTTTGTTCCTCATTTTCAGCTCGGTGCGGGTGTCTTCAGCCAGGTTCAGCAGCAGACACATAGTGACTACAGAGTCAAAGACATCACACAGGACAGTCAACTCAGAAAACACAATTCCAGCTTGTTCAGTAAATTGACTCCATTCAACTGTTCTATCTGGGATTTGATTTAATGATTTGTTTCTGCTATTACTACATCTTAATTCATCGCAAAAGGTCAGTTACACATTGTATGGTAATATAACACTATGTAAATACCTAATAAGAGCTTTATCATACACTTACGACTCATTTCTTCATGACTTCAACCCCAAAAATCAAACAGGCCTCTGAGATAAATCTGGAAAACTTTGAGATCTCCAAACACATTTAAAATGAGTCTAACTGCCCCAGTGGCAGGGCAGCAGGGCTGAAGAGGTTAAACAAACAAACTCGGAGTTGCAGTCAGTATACTAGTGTTTGCTCATAGCACCTCATTCAACAGCCATCTGAGAGTACGCCAAATTCGATTTAGTTGAGCGTTAACTGCTCACTGCTAGTCTTAGTGAAATATCAAGTTGACCCCAAAATGAGCAATCCTTTATACACATTTGCTTTTTATGCTGCCAAGGGCAACGTGGGCACGAGCTTTTATCATTCTGACAGGCCCGAGCTATAGTGATCTGAAACTTGTATCACTATTAACAATAAATACTACACACTGAACTGCATTGTTCAAATCTATCAAATTCATCAGCAATTTAATTTACTGGATTGTGCTAAAACACATTATCTTCCAGAAAATGGACCTCATTGTGATATGAATCAGCAGTGTAAAAGTAGGTATGTCACACTACCTTACATGGGAGCTAGAGGAGTTGTAGGAACATTTTTATTTTAGAATAATACTTTTACTCACCTCTGAGAAGCTGTTCTTGCTTGATCAGGAGAGCCTGGTATTTTCTGAAAGATTTCTCATGCTCTCTCTTCAGATTTTGGTTATCAGATAATTCTTCATGTGAAATCAGTCAAGGAATATTATTTTTACCATATCAATACACCCACAATACCTGGATGGTGCATCACACTAAATACCCCCTGACATTTGGTCTCGCAAACCACGAAAATAGCTCCTAATCTGATTTTATAAATTCCAGTTTACGAATGTATAATGTATGTGCTCTAAGAACATAAATGAAAGGATATAGGCCTTCTTTTTCTTCTGCAGCTCTTCTTGCCAGAGGTCATACCTCTTCAGCTCATTCTCGATGGTATTCATACATAGAGCCCCAATCTTGAAATGTGTGACCAGGCCATGAAACTGGGAGAAACTAGAGCAGAAAAATAAAATTAGGAAGGAGAGAGAAAAAGACTTCCATTTATCCAACAGTGGATTTTCACAACTGAAATCATATTTGGTATTTGAGCTTAAGGCTGTCAATAAAATGACCCAGTCCAACGACCCTGAAATAGTTCTTAAGACAAACTGTCAAAGTCAAAACACGTTCAATCAAACAGCGTGTCCTGGTCCGACTCGTAATCAGTCCAACTTGAACCGCTTCACAATCCAAACAGCATAACGTGGAGATGGAGAAGAGCCAAGAATGAGGATCAGTTTTCAGACATCCACATTCTCCTGCGACCTAAATCAGCTTTGACAGACGTTTATGTATTATTGTAGCAAGGGCTAATTTTAGTGTTTCCGAACCCCAGGTGCAGAGTGAAACTTCAGTGCTAGGTATGCTGCCAAAGGTGGACTAACATGAAAAGAGTCGACAAGAAATTATTAAAAGTATCTAGTTTTGGTTTAAGTTCTATTGATTTTCTACAAGAAATGTTCCACTTTCTTTTAGGAAATGCAATAGTAAGATGATGAAGTTATGAATGCAGAATCTTGATGTCCAATTCAAAAACAATGCTGTCCTCCTGCATGTTTGAACTATGTGTTAACTTGTTTACCTGGAGAAGCAGAAGAAGACATAGATGATAGTTGTTGCCAGGTCTACACTCTGCTTCCAATCCTCCCTCAGGACCCGAGCCAAGGCTCCGAGGACTGTCTCTAAATACAGACGCAAAAACACACATCAACAGAGACAAACACAATGCATATAAGACAGACACACAGGGCTGGGGATGATTAAGAACTCATCTCCAGCTCGAAACTAGTCGTTCAGATTCGGACAGAGCAGAGAGCAGCCCAGCTGGGTGTTGATTAAAAGAATCGTGGGGGAATGTGATGAGGTCGTGGGGCTCCTGGGGTTTTTGAGCTATGGGTGCTTCTCAGCATAAAGACGGGCGTCCCAGGGCTTCGTCTCCTCTTTCCACGCTGACCCCAGGCCTCTCAGTTCACACGAATGCTCGGCTCTTATCAACGCTGGACCGGCTGATGCGGTGCGACAGAGAAAGAAAGCCGACGATGCTTTATGACAGATACAAATGATGCAGTGCCATCTCACGAAGGCTGCAAAGGATGACGGCTTTGTGCTGTTGTTCGAGAAACAGGCCTGTTGTCACGGAAGGGAGCGGAACTGGAGCTGAGCTGTGTTTTCTTTATAAGTCAAAGAGGATCAGAGTGCACAAGCTGATAAAAGGCAGCAGATTGTAGTTGAGCAGTTGCAACACTGAGGTTTGAACTTTCAAAAGTACAATTAAAGAGTTCATGCCAATCTAACTTTGAAACGGTTGCTTGAGAAAACCTAACTCGAGGTTTAACTTAAAAGCTTTCAATCCCACCTCAATGTCTTACGCAACGGATGAACATTGTTCAGCTGTTAATTGTTTGCTCAGGTGGAACCTGTGAACAGCACCAGGAGTCAGCGGTCGACATCTGACACCGAAGATTGTCTCTCAATAGGTTATGATAGATGTTACAGCCATTTTAAGTGATAAATTGCTTTGTCAGTGAAACATAAGAAATGGAATACTTTAGAGGCTGGGACTAAGAGCTATTCAGCAGATTTGTTGAAACAAAATAGCAGCTGAACCATTTTCTGTTGATCGGCTATTGACTGATCAATCATTTTGGTTTAAGCATACATTTGGCTGGTTATTAAAAAAAAACATGACATACACGGATGTTCTGTCAAACAGCTACAAAAAAGGTACATGGGTGTTCGAAGGGGTATGGACAGCTCTGTTTCAGGCAAGTAACACTGGGTAGCCTCAAGATTTTTGAGTTTTATCGCTGACACAAGAGAATACATCTATGCAGGCTTCTCTTTAGCAATAGTAGAGCTTTTATATAACATAATTAACATTAAATCCTACAAATTACTATTTCATCTGGAACTGCAATGTATTATGTGTACTATGTGTACACAGTCACCCCATAATACTAAACCACAGTAGAACGCCGGGCAGCATGATAAATAGCTGCTTTAAACTATGCACGTGAATAAAGGCTGCCTCGTATTTGATTGCAGTTCTATAAATTAACCAAAATAATGGGGACATTGTTTCTGGAAAGAGATAGTTATAGTGACTCTTCTTAAATGTTCCCTGGTGTGAGCCCTTTCATCTTATTATGTCATTCGAAGAGAATACAGTGGAAAGGTACCATTTTGGATGAGCTCCTCCAGGTTGTCTGGGTTCCGAGCCAACTGGAAGATGAGTCTAGCACCTTTAATTTTCTCCTGGATGTCCTCGTACAGCAGCTCCACATACTCGTCAATGCTTTTAATGCTCGCCTCCTCTTCCAGCTGAAGGACGAGAAAATAGGTTTACACAAATTGTTTTACCACTGCATATGTACTGTATCAATAGCTTTTGTTCTTAGTTCCTACCTCAACTCCTGTGTAAGGTGTGAATTCTCGAGTTGAGAGGCATTTCTGCTCCTGATCGTCTGTGACAAGGAACATTCACCATTACAAACAACCCTCGGACTATAACGTCATTCCACTTTTACCTCAAGGAATGCTCTGAACTACAAACACGTGAGCGTTATTTGCTATGAGAGGGAAGTACCTGTACCATTTGACTGTCTACGGTTTTGCAGATAGAAGAGCAGCTGCTCCACTTCGTGGAGTCTGGACGGGTGAATCAGCCGACACTCCTCCACCACCTTCCGGGCCAAAGAGGATGTATCTGTGCTGGCATTCAAGCTTTTCAGCCGAATACTAAAGGCAGCACAAACACATAGACGATTGTTTATTGTTAATTAAAGCTTTATAGCAAAATATTACATACAGGAATGGATATAATCTGGGCTTTATTTTGCCATACTGTCACGGAAAGTCATTTTTCCAGCAACCATCTGAAGCACGTTGCACATTTTGAAAAGATTATACTTAGTGTGACAGTAATTGCTACAGCCTGGATTAGGGATTCTTCTCACATTTTCTGACACTCTTTACGCTCTCCAACCACAGGGTCCCCAAGCTCTCCCAGAATGGTTGCCTCTACCTCATACTGAACGACAAGGGCTTTCTCTGTCGGGTGGACATCCACAGTGCAGCCCCTCACTCTCCTGTGGGTCACACAGAAACAAAACTAACAACAAACTAAACCCACAAAGAAACACAACAGTTTTCAATGTAACATCATACAATGTGTCATCATACTTGACACGTCTGGGGAGATATAAAGCCATCAGGGACTGAAATAGGGAATCCTTACATTTATATATGTTCTTCATGGCAGATCAACAGCAGCCTACTGACTGGATTTCATATTTTATGTAATTACTGTTACTATGCAACTTCTGTACAACGAGTGTTCTTTTATATTTATTTTTTGAGATACAGAGGCTGAGATACATGCTTGAAATCAATGTTCTACACTATTGGATGTCTTTAACATTTTAAATGTTTAACCACCAGCTGCATGTTTGCAAAGTTGTGACTTGTTAAATACTGCGTTAAACCACATTCGATATAACACATGTAGATAGGTGTGCTACATGTTAATTAGGGGTTTACATACATCCTTAGTGAAAATAATGACATTTGCGCATCAAATAACGTGGGTAATTGTGTCACTGAATGTCAGTATAGCAAATGTACACTCTCCTTGTCACAAAGCAAACACTTTAATAGTCTTTTTGCAGGACTGTGGATGATAAATGCATCGTTCGTTGTTGTCATCAGTTCCCAATTCCCAAATCGGTCTTGTCAGATGCTTATCTAAATGTTCACACTGATGCATTACGACACATTTATAGTAGTTGATAGCACAGGCTGAAAAGACAATAACGTTAGCGGGTTGCGTTAGCTTCATGTTTGCTGGTGTTATAACCAGATAGCCAATATGACTACAGTAAGAATAGCTTCAATTCAAATGACCTGCTGTTCAGCTATCATGGCGGCAGCCGTTACCTCTTCAGATACCGCGGGTCTCCTGCTTGCAAATTTGCCATGTTAAATAGGAAGGTGAAGCCTCCAGCGGGTGGAGGACGGAGGCAAGGCGGATGTTATCTCTCCTCTGCGCTCGCTTCTTCTTTGGCTGTTGTATACGGGCGGTTTTTCCTCGTTGTTTTTTGCCAGTTGTCAAGCAACGTTTTGTAGGTGCGCTAGCACCGGTGATTTAATCCCAGCATTCTGACTTTAATATCAGACATGTCAGAGGACGGCCGTCTGACAAAATGTCTATTGTTGTTCTTGCTGGCGGTTGACAAACATTTATTAGGCGAAATACCGGCATTAGCACTGTCTCCATGACAACCTGCCCGTTGCCAGGGAAGCGACGCGCAGACCGACTGCTGCCCCTGCAGTGTCGGCTGAGTGTGTACAGATCCTCTGGAGGCAGAGCTGCAGCAGCATCAGGTGTGTATGTGTGTGAGTGTGTGTGTGTGTGGGTGTGTGTGTGTGTGTGTGTGCGCGTGTGCGTGTGTGTGTGCATGTGTGTACATGTGTGTACGAGAAAGAGAAGGAAGGCAGAGCAGCAATGTAGCTCAGCCAAACTAGCAATATAAGAGTAACAGCAACAATGGATAGAAGTAGTTCTAGTAGGTCTTTGTATCTGGGATATATCTGCAGAATGAGTACACATGACTGGATTCCAGTACAGTATGCATCAACTGGACAATGGACAAAGACATCAGGAGGAATATGGATTCCTTGTTCGTTTTCTTAGGTGTGTGTTACATTCTGGGATTTCTGCTTTGGTGCTTCAATTCAACATGTAGTTGGATCGCTTTAAATTGAATTCAATCTTGTAAAGATGACCACATTTGTTTTCAACCTTTTTTGAGTCACAGCACACTTTTTTCATTATAAATATCCTACGGCACACCACCAAAATGACTCATTGTAGCCTAATACAGAATATATAAGAACCTGGGCCTATTTAAAAATTATATGCGGTAACTAAATAATATTTTTGGACCAATTCATAGAAATTGGATCATTTCACATGGTGCACCTAGTGACCTCTCATGGCACACAAGTGCACACAGTGGTGGAAAATCATTACTCTAACAACTGGTAAAATAGCCAGTGTGCCAAAGTGTATTTATTTCTAGAAACAGAATGCGGTTTCACGCAAACTATGATAATGTTATGCTTAGCGTATTTTCACTCATGTCTAGACTTTCAAGCTCCTACTTTTTTCTGTTTTATTGTGTATATACCTCTTGTCTCTCATTCCAGATCCTTTACTTCCTGCCTTTGCGTGATTTCCTTCCATCGTCAGTGTGTGCCCAGCCCCTGATTGTTTTCACCTGTTCCCACTTAACTCATGATTAAATATTCCTGATCTTCACCTGTCCTGTGCCAGTTCATCTTGTTCCATGTGTATTGTTCTGCTCTGGTCCTAACACAGAATACAATACAGACACCCTGTTTCCATGTTCACTGTCTGTGAAAGAGAGACCTCCATTGACCCACAACATTTTTAACATAAAGTGATAGATGGAAGATAAAATCAACTATTTTTGTTTCATATCGATAGGTATATGGATTTATTTATTTGAACAAACCATTTATAAGATTTGAACCAATCCTTTAGCTAGAAACAAATGAGATTATCTTTAAACAACTGGGCCGTGTGTTGAATAATAGGTGATGTCAAACCAATTTTGTCAGGCTTCTTGGACCCATCATGTTACAGCCGATAAATCTTGGAATCCCGGGTGTTCCTCTTTAAGATGGGTATCTGTCTGCAGATCTGATGGATGGTCTGACAGCAGGTGAAAGTCACAGAGGCCACCTAGTTGTGCCTGGGTTAGTTAAAATTGAACATGACCTGAAGTTAACCTAAAGCCTGGAATAGTTTTTTTTTTGCTGATTTTGTTTTATGTGATGATAGCAGATGTAGATTAAGTAAAAGTATCTTCTTAATGAAAGTTCTAAAATTAAAAACTTAATCTCCCAAAAACCACACAACCCATTTGCAGATTCTACTCAAGTTAAGTTTCAAGTGAGAAATAAACAAATGACCAGTAGTTGAAATAGACACTGTAACCGGATAAATCTGCTTGCCAAAAAGTATTTGCTCGCCTCAGCATTTGTCATTCATCACCTATGCAGCAGCTGATGTCACTTCTCTAAATTTAGCCCTTGGCTTGTGGCTGCTGTATCAGAATTTGATTTTGATTTGAAAAGGTTTGGTTCTACAAAAGTGTCTACCACAACCATTTGTCTTATATCATAAGTTTAGATGGAAAGGACATCTCCTCTCGAGTCATTGTGGCTAAAACATGTCGTCGGCAAATATTTCCATCTTGACCATTAGGTCAAGAAAGGGAAACTGTTGTTAGCTCAGGGAAAAAAATAGTGTTACTGTTCTTAAGTTCAAATTGCAAAGGTGTCGACCTTCAGTGGACAGTGACAGAAGTGGTATTTAGACAAATTTAGCGAGACACTATAGTGGCAGGTTTTTAAAAATAAATTCTGTTCACACAAGAAAACAAAATGGTGAACGCTGCTTTTTTCTAGTTCTTGTTGAACCAATGCTTGCTCGTCATTTTTGTGCTTGGCGAATACGGTCTTGATTTGTCCAGTCTCACACCATAAAAACATGTATTCTCATTATTTAACAAGCAATTTCTTTATACTCTGAGTTATTGCTTAAATGGAATAAGGAATTAGATTTGAGAAAACAGATTTCATGTTCTTATAACAATACACATTTCATGTTAACATGATATTCATTATTTTTTTGAAATGGTAGCGTGTTTGCTTGAAAACCCACCTGACTTTATAATACATTTCAAACAATCGTCAGGGGGGGTCAACTGTAGTTGTATGTCTGCAGTCTGTCTTTGTTTTCTTGTATCTGGCCAACCGTGCAAGTATATATTGGGAACCATGTATACAAACCCGAGAAGATGTAGCTAATTTTAGGACATCATATGTCACTAAGGACTTGGAGCCGGATTTTTGCATGCAGCTAGAATTTGCCGCCTAAGGTCAAGTAGCCTTTGTGCATGCTTGTTATTCCTGAGAGTCAGTGAACAGAGGGCATCTCTTTCCTTGCCCTAAAGTCAGTGTCCCTAGCATGTGATCTGTCAATCTAGAAGGACATCCCCCTGAAAAAAGATCTCTGCTGGTCACTTGAACACTTGCAGAGACGCGTGGCTCAGCTGGACAGATTTAGCAGCAGCCGGAGAAACTGTGTACCACACTGACACTGTAACACTGTTGCTCTCCTTCGCCAAGGCTCGGCAAAACGCTATTTGGCTAACGAGTTTAGCAGCCGCCTTACAATCAAGATGGAGATTCCCCTGGTTGAACAAAACAATAGCGCATCAGCCAACTTAGAGTTCAAGGCTCATCAAGCTTTCAGGGACCGCTGGAAAGAAACGGATGACACAATGTGTCGCCACAGCATGTCCTTCCACCTGCAACACACGCTGAGGAGTGAATTCTTCGCCAGCTACCTGTACCTGCTGGAGAAGGTTCCTCTGGGTAAGAAGGGCCACGCCGACGGCCAACCTCACACAGCCAAAAGGTCAAGATTTACAATCATTTCTCAACTTTTGAACAAGATTGATTAGTTGTAAGAAAACAGCAAGTTTGGCATCACTATGCACTGTTGCTAATGCATATCTAAATCATAACATTTTTATTCATACATTTCTTTAATGATTTCCATTTAAACAGCCGCTGACATGCCTTACAGCTAACTTAAACACACTTTGCACCCAAATAAATATGTGTATTCAGTTTAGAACTGCTTGTTCATTATCATCATAGTTGAACTTGTCAAAGTTGATAGTGTTTTGAAAACTCTGCACTACAGTACCCACTAACATGTTATAAACGAGGGAGAGCTGATGTTCATTTCTTCATAATGTGAATAAAAAAGAATGGCTGCCAAAAAGGCAGGAAAAAGGTTGAAAATAAGTAAGAATCCTGCAAAATACAAGTCTGTTAATTTTAGGATGGAGTGGCCAATAATCTGGCTTTAAGAAAAGCTGTTGACATAGCATTCATCATGTTGATTTAAGGCCTTGCAGATTTATTGTGCCAAAGGTCTCTGTCTGACAAACTAAATCTTCCACTGCTCTCCCTTTAAATCAGAAATAAGTTCTAGCCTAATTTTAAACTCAACTCTCAACTCACTATTCACTATACTTATGGACAGAAGTAACATTTGAACTTCATATTACTTAAAATAAGTTTAACAAACATGAGAAGGAAAATGTATAATCAATAGGCCACATATACCACAACAGTATTTCTTGGCCTCTTGATGTTTTTAGAATGCAGACTTTTGACCAAATCAAAACAGGCACAATCATATCTCCCCTATCTTAGCTTTACTTCACTACCTGCTCGTGTGTTGTGCAATTTATTTTAAAACATGTTGCTTGACTTTTATGGCCCAACATAATTTGGCCCCAAATACCAAGCTCCTTAATCATACTCAACAGTAGCTTGAGACCCTCGATTAAGGCCGTTGGATATCAAGCAAGTCAAGGCTAAAGATCTAAAGGCTAAAGGGTGACAGAACCTTTGTTGTTTGAGACCCAACTGTGGAATCGTTTAGCTGAGGAGTTTAGACTTAAACTGTCACTCTCTGGCTTTAAATAATATCTTATCATGTTTAACTCCTAATGTGTTATTTCAATTGTCTATGATTTTAAAAAGTGTTGCATCATTATGTCAGCGAAATGTATAGATTAGGATTCAGTATAAGTATAAACAGGGTTTTTACACATGCATTTGTGAACTCTTTTTACATCAGTGGAGGCCACATAATAAGTTTACCAAAATAATATATCGTAAAGTGATCCTTATCTGTTTTGTCTTATCAGGCCTTTAAGATAAGGAAATCTTGGAAATTAAGAAAAATCTTCCAATTTTCTTGTAAATGGGTAAACAACAGTTTCAGCATATGACTGCATTTGAGTTTTGTTAACAATGGAGAAACAAAATGTTTTTTGTGAGCTTAAGGGGCATTTTTAAACTTCTCTGTGCCAAATGAATCCCAACCTCCGTCTCCATATTGGCGTAACAAACAGACATGAGAATGAAACACATATAATTTCCTGCAGTGTACCCATTTGCTCATCATAGCAATGATGGAAGACATCCTCATTGAAAAACCCAGATGTAGGGTTGGACCGTATAGAATGGTGTGAATTTTAAACTCCATTTCTTAGAGAATAGGCTAATGAGAGAACTGACAGATATGAATACACTTATTGTATTTATATGAAAACAGAAAGCACCACACTCCCCTGATTACAAGCACACTAGCAAGCCAGTGCATTGTGATAGTACTCGTCATTGTTTAAGGTTGTAAGTTTGAGCTGAGTCTAATCCTCTCCAGGCAGTGCACTTGTCAGAAACAGATCCTGACCTTCTGTCCGCTCTGGCTCAGTCACCTTACTTGCTTACCACTAACTTGATACAAGGCCCATTAATGGCGTGGCATGTAGAGCAAGGAAGGACTATCTCATGTCAGTCAGCGCTATGCTTGGCTGTCAAAGGACTGCGCTTAGATCATTCACTATTGGACACGTGAGCTTTAAATGTGCTGGATGAAATATATGCTTTGCCTTTTTTTCTGTCTTAATATGGAAAATGGCAAACGAAAAAAAATGGTGGACAGGTTCTGCTGGTATACATTTAGGCCAAAGACTTTTCAAATGAATGAATCTTCCGGCCTTGTTATCATATAGTCATACGTCTCATATTCCGTAACATGGAAGGACAAAGGTCAGCCTTTTCTTGCAGAGTCTAATGAGCTGGTCCATTGTGAAGGGGAGAGACAGATGGAGATGGGGGCACTGATTCTTCCTTGGCAGCGAGTAAGGCGTCATGCTACTTTCTCCTTGAGCTCACCCAATGTTTCTATACTTACCCTTTCTCTAAAAGCCTTACTAAGTGGTCATGTGACACGTGGCAGCGTATTCTATTCTACTCTGATGGTACCTGATGCCATTCTAAAGTCCTCAAGCATATTACAAGGAAGTGAAGGCTTGCCAAGAAAGTCACAGCAAGTCGTCTTTCCCTACACCATTTTTTAGTGAGCATTCTGCTCTCTGCCTCTTCCTGATGTTTCCAACATGGAGGCGGGAAATCAGCTGTGACT
This sequence comes from Colistium nudipinnis, assembly GCA_016785305.1. Classification (NCBI taxonomy): domain Eukaryota; kingdom Metazoa; phylum Chordata; class Actinopteri; order Pleuronectiformes; family Rhombosoleidae; genus Colistium; species Colistium nudipinnis. The sequence continues at coordinate 2,926,534 of JAFBJU010000331.1, read as the reverse complement.
AAACCCCCTCCCCCTTGTTTAACTGTTACTACTGTAAGGCCTGGACAAGAACACGAACGTTACTCTATGACCTGTGCACCCCCCTACCCCTAACCTATACTGTGCCGTGTCATCTAAGCCATGCGGAAATGTTTCTGCAGGATTTGTCCCAGCTCAGTGGAACTGCTGCAATGAAAGGTCACATTATATCACTGATATCATCATCAGAATTTACAAAGTAATATACACCAAAAGCGCACCTAAAAACATCTGTAAATACGTACCATTGCACACTAATCAATCAGCATGTCCTCATATATCACCTAACAGCTTGGCGGCGTGTAAGAGTAGCACAGCGTGTCCTTATTTATAGTCCTCTGGTAATCAAATCATCATTCTCCATCTCCTTTGAGATGGTGAACAGTGATCCTGTCTGTACAGAGCAGTGTATGAGCAGAGCATGTTCCTTATTATCCTTAACTGTAAAGACGAAGGACAGATTTAGAATTGATAAAGTTGTGGAGGTGTCATATGCAATCACACATTATCACTATATTATAGTCAGAAGGTGCATTTATTTATTTGTGTTCTGTTTTAATTGGCATGTATATGATTTTCAATATATAGGGTTTAAAACTACATATTTTAACCATAGAAAGCGTAGTAGAACCTCTATTCTTGTGAACCCAATGACGGCTTTTGCAGTTGGTTTGCCACCAATCACAGCCACCTGAAACCAAGAAGCCAAGTCTGCAGCAGGAAAAACTTACACATTGAACCTTTGAAGACTTATCTCATCAGTGAAAGGTAAAGACCGGTTATCAATAATTAGTGTGCTAATCAGTAGCTTTTGTTTATATTTCACCATATGTTCTGACAGTGAAGCTCTTCCCCGTCACCTGTGAGTACATCAAGGGAGAGAAGCAGTTTTACTACCGAGCCCAGCAGTTCTACGAGGATGTGCCTGCCTCTGAGGAGGGCATGATGGGAGATTTCGTGGAGATATCCAATGTAGACCTGGAGGGTTCCCGCCAATTTCTGAAGATGTTTGTGGTGAGTTCATCAGAGAAATGCAAAACCCCCTCAAATTCACGTTCAGCATAGTTCAATGGGTCCTGTCAGATCTGAGAGTCTCTCGGCTGCTTCTAACAGCATCATCTAACACGCTTCACTTTGGCTTTTGACCTCTGTCTAGGCACGACTCAGTTTACACCCGTGAAGACATCTCTGAATATACATTTCGGAATCTATTTTGGACGAGGAATTCATCAGCCTTACTCTACAAAAAAATTCCACCCTGTTTCATGTGGGCGGAGGCATCAGTGCAGTTTATAATAACTGCAGACTCTTGATGCCAACCCCATAAACACCCATAGACAGCAAGCTGAGCCAACAGCTGTTAATCAATTTGTACTATGGTCATTTTACAAGCACTAATTTGCCAACAACGGAAAAGTGGGCTAACAATTCAATTTGTTCTTTTTGTTAAGCAGTATATGTGGATTGAAATGTGGTGTTTAACTGTATGACTGACAGGGATGTGTCATGTGCACTTTTAAACCTGATGCAACATGTGTATTTGTATGTTGCACATGAAATGTGGAGGGTGTTTATTTAGGTGCTAGGAGCCTCCAAGGGAATGGGTTTGGCTCAGAGACTGGGTTATTTAGAGGAGAAGGCGCTCTAATTATAAACTGCTAAGATTGGATGTTTTAAAGGAGCCGCAGACGACTAAGCGGCTACTTTTTCAGTGGTGTAAATGTAAACACAACAAGCCCTGATTTAATGCAGCTCAGTTGTGACTATAGGGTTGTCTTCAAGATTACTGGTTATTGCAATACAGTGCATTTCAGATGTTAAACAAATAATACATATATTTAAATATGTGATAGAGACTAAGTATATGTTTAAGGTTTATAAATTAAGAGTATTCCTTAGCTTTTTTGGAAACATATAATAACCGATAATAACTTTAATTATATAGGTTATTATTGTTAGCTTTTTAGTTTTTTTAAATACAAATAAAAACCTAAACTAATAAACTAAAGACTATTAAAACCAACACAAGTGTGAGCTTGGCCCCACATCATCTTCTTTAAACGTCGTCCTTCCTGGCTGCAAACAGCTCCTGTTTGAACTTGACATCTCCATTAAAAATAAGTGTGGAAGAACAAGATTTAGAACACATCCAGATTAAACTGAGCTACATACACACAGAGCAATATGGCAGTAATTCACAGAAACCAGGAAGCCTCCTGTAACAAGCAGAGCTCCTCAGGGCCCCATCTCTCATACAATCACACACTAGGGCCCCTGATGTGTAAGGGTTGGAGTGAGGTCAGAATACCAAATGAAAAGGAAGAAAAACCAGCATGACTCAAGTGAGGAGACTTTTTGTTCTCCCGTGGTAAACTTCATAGTTCTGTTGACCTGAGGAAACTGAGGGTAGAGGCCTGACATCTGGCACAGAAAGCAGTGTAGACCCCTGAATGGCTTAGAGATATGGTAATAACATGCTGCAGGGAAGCAAGCGTTTTTTGTGTGTTTGTAAAACATGAATACATGGCATATGCTTTGTAATTTATCTCAGAGATCATCTTAAGATGAGGAATGTTTAATCTAAAATCTTATTTCCCTTCCAGGGTCCTGGTAAGGCTGGCACACACTGCGCCCTGGACTGTGGCTCAGGGATCGGCCGCGTGACCAAAGGCGTACTCCTTCCCGTGTTTGAGAAAATGGAGATGGTGGACATGATGGAGCAATTTCTTCTTCATGCGCACGAGGAGTACCTGGGTGCAGACGCAGACCGCATCGAGACCTATTACTGCTACAATCTTCAAGAGTTCACGCCCCCAAAAAACAAGTATGACGTCATCTGGATGCAGTGGGTGGCATGTAAGTCTGCTCATTACTTAGACTGTGGACTCACATATGAGTTTATCCATAAGAGAATGTTCCCATGGCGACCTGGAGAATGGTATCAGGCTGAAATAATGAATACCAATTCTGTGTCACACCTGTATTCTTTGAGTGCTTAGCAAAACTTTACAAGCTTGACGTGTCAGTTTTAAACTGTTTGGGAAAAGGACAGGCACTTTGAAAAACAACAGGTAATTACACAGTTTGATCTTTTTATAACCTTACTTCTTCTTTAGGTCACTTAACAGACAAGGACCTTACAAACTTCCTGTTTCGTTGTAAGAAGAGCCTGCGTCCAAACGGCGTCATCATTATGAAGGACAATATGGCGCGGCAGGGCTGCAAGCTGGACCCAATTGACAGCAGCATCAGCCGCCACCTGGACATCATGAAGTGCATTATTGCCAAGGCTGGCCTGGAGGTCTTGGCTATTGAGAAACAGGAAGGCATGCCCGAGGTCATCATGCCTGTCTGGATGATCGCTATGAAATAGAAAGTGATATTATTGTGAAAGGATTAGGATTGTTGTTTCTCGAGAACGTAGAGGAAAATCCACCCTGAAGCTGAATTTACATGTTATTCCAGTTTTCTGTCCAGTCATAATGATTTCTGATTAATTGTCTTGAAGCTAGAAAAATGCAGTGAGAATTCTTCACAATGTCATCAGGAGATAAATCCTGAAAAAGCAGTGTGGATGGTGTGATGACACCCAGGACGATTTTATGGAGACAGGAGCATTTTTTCTGCTTTGCACTGACATGAAATAAAGCTTTACTGGAACATTAAACATCTACAGTAGCACTCTGTACGTCCACAAAGCCATACTGTAATTTATTGCTCACCAACCACCTCCAGGTTTTGTATCTCGATGACATCAAACGTCGGAGCCTCAATTCTCTGAGGCGTAGCTTGTTCCTGTGCAAACCTCTGAGATTATTGGAATAACATGTGAATTCAGATTTACTGTTGGATGTCTCCTTTTGGTAAAAAAAACCTGTATCCATTTTTGACTGAATCAAACATGTTACACTGAGTTTACCATATCAGTATCAGTAATGTGTCATGTTGGATGGATTGAAATAGTTTCTGAGTATTATTAACATGCGTTCATCTAGATGCGTAATCTGGACATAAAATCTGATCACATGACTTTACATTTACCCTTGGTATGACGTGTTCTTTTTTCTCATTATACCCACATTGGGATTGGAACTCAGTATGCAAGTTGAATGGAGCAGCCAATAATTATGCATTAAGGTTTAAGCTAGCAAAACAGCAGGCTATCGAGAGAGAGCACCTTGAGATGCAAAGCAAGGGTCATGTCAAAGACGGTGACAGTTAAGCTAACACTGTGAAATTGATTGTGTCTTTGTTGGTTGGCTCTGAAGATTACAACTTAAACATTCAAATGATATGTTCAAAGCTAGTATTGATGATCTGGCTAGAACTGGTACTGTTGGTTTAAAAAATGGTTTTAAAGGAATGCAGGTGTGACATTCCTAGCTTTGAAATTGTTTTTGGTACATTAAGTGCAGACTGATCAAATGTAAATATTAATTTTCTTTTTATGTAAGATGATGGCCTATACTTTTGCTTGTAATATTGCAAATTGATTTCGATATTGCAGATTGATGACTTTTTTCTAATGCTTTCTTCTCTGTAGCGTGTAAATGTAGACGAGCTTTGTGCCGCTTTGCTTGCTTTAATTACACTTTCCAATACACTGAGTTGAAGTTGTTTTTTCCAAGAAAATAATACTAAACTCATATGGGTGAAGTTTTATGATTTTTGAATGCTGTTTTTATATATAATGTTTTTCATCCCATATTCCAAACAAAGACTAATAGGATTACAACTGGGTATTCACATTTGGCTATTATAATCAATGATGGAGCATAAATGTTGAATGAATGAATGTTCCCTAAATATTCTTAAAGTAAAGCCTATCCACGCCCTGTGACAGGGACCGCGCTGTAATGTTCCACAGAGCGGCCTCAAAACACACAACATAATTGAGATCCGCTCAAATCGTTATGGTAATTCTCCTAAGTATTATTACTGTTATTATTTTCTCAGACTAACTGTAGAAGCAGCACATTGTTTTTGGCTAATGACTTTCAGCTGGGCCCCTGAGGGGGACGGAGGAGGGGTTGATTATTTCCTGATTTTGACAGACAGTGCCTGCTTTCATATCTGCCCTGGCTTCATTTCAGGCCTGTCAGATGTTGTCTGCATAAAACACATCCAGGAGTTGCCTCAAATATTCAGCATTTGCGTGCATGAGCAACCGACAGGAGTAGTGCAGATTTGTTCCTCCCTGAGCTTTTTATGAAAGGATAGTTTGTCAGGGAGTAGCCTGGCAGTGAGAAAGTACAAAATCCTCGACGTGTCGAAGACAAGATGGCGTGAGATGATCTCCACAACATGTTTCTCTCGTCAGTATGACTCTGGAGATGTGAATAGACCAAACACATTTTCCACATCCCGTTTGCATTAAAGATCAAAATGCCCCAAAGTTAAATTTAGAGGTATATTTTCTCTCTCCCCCAGCAAATAGCAGCCAAATGTGCTGTCACCTTTTCATGAGTGGTTAGTATCGCTGACAGTCAGGGCTATCATTTCTAATACTGCTCAATGTCCTTTGCAGCCGCTCGGCAGCAGTTTGAATATATTAGCAAGAGTAACACTAATTTGTCCAGTCACATAAGCAGAGCGGAGGTTGGGACTCAAATCCACACTGAGTGGATCTTTGACCGCTGACACAGACGGGAGAAGGACAGAGAGTCCATAGTGGGGTGTCGGGACTAACAAAGTTTTCAGGGAAATGAAATCACCTAAATATAAAGAAAAAAATATAGAGAAAAAAATCTATTTTGAAAAGCTCACTCTGAAGTCAGAGCATTGAGTTACATTTCAAAAAATCGGATGCAATGTAAACAGGCTCTGCTGGCTGTTTGATTAAGACTAATACATTTGGTCTGCTTTCCTGGGAGTTGCCACAGCTGCCAACTGCGGGAGGAAATATGTTTGTCTTTATTGGAGAGTAGTTTATGTGGTATGCATGGTATTAATGCATTGTTTTATAACGACCTGCTATGGAAGATATGATAATTGCTAACTAAACTTTTCAACTGTGCCCTCACGTTAGCGGAAAGTGTCAGGAGCTGTAAACCAAGCTAATATTATTCCGAAAAAAATCGGTTAATAACCAAATATTTTGTCACTTGAAGGTTTGCAGTGAGATTGCAACAAATGATTACCTGGATGGAACCACTGATATCGCAAGAAAAAATAGAAACTAAAACTGGTCCATAAGCACCAAGCAAGAACTTGTCTGAAAAAAATGCAGGGTTAATTAGCAAACTGGCGAGAAAGTACAAGCTCACATTTTATAGCTACCAACGTATTTTGTTAATATAAGTAACCAACAAGCATTTGTTCCAGATGTTGGAGGCTGACTATTTATATATATTTATAGCTGTTGTGTTTTTGAATGCAAAATAATCTCACTTTAGAAGAGAGTGGTGCAGCATCATCTGCAGGGTATTTGGTAAAAGAGAAAAGCTGAGTTGGAAAGCAAAGATTTAGATTTACTCAATGGTCTATGTTCGAACCCTCATCTAGTGTTCTGGGTAGTGAATAATGAGATCACAAATACATGTGGCCGGAGTCAGCCTTCTCGATAGGGTACCGAGGCTCAGCCTTGGAAATAGGGTGAGGAGCTTTTTAGGTCCGGTGGGAACTTGGAGAGCCACTGCTCATTTACGTCAAATAAAATCAGATTTGGTGGTTCAGGCATTTGATTCGGAGACCTTCTTGGCAACCTTCCTTTGAGGTTTGGGCATGTCCAACTTGGGGAACACTCCTGGGTAGACCAAAACTTACTGGAAGAATCATATGTCCTACCACATCAACCCAACCGTGGATGAGCAGATGGGTAGTGGATGGATGGGTATTTACAGATATGTCTGTATACTCTTCCACTATAAATGTTGTCAGGTGGGTGCACTGTTTGACATTTCTACAATCAGTTGTATGAGGATACTGGCAGGATTGGTCTTTCACCACTTTGATCAAGGGTTAGATATCTTGATGACTACTAGCCATATCCCAATTGTCTTTTGTGTGACTAATTATTGTCTCCACAGAATGATTTTGACAGATTTGGGGGAAGATTTTTTGTGACCTTCAATCATTCTGTTAAACTCCACATACCAAAAGTAACATACTATTATGTTAAAATTGTCATTACCACATTGCTTAACTGTGAATATTGATGTGGCAATACAAGGGTGAGTTATAAAGTGTATGGGTCTAAAATGACAAATAAATCTGAAAGCTTGTACACTGCTACTTGTAATTTACTAAACTTTACCAAAAAAATGGGTTACTTAAAGTCACAGTTCTTTCATTTTGATGGCTGTAATGAACACTTCAGCCTCCTGGGACTGCCAATGGGCATTTTATACTCTATTCTCTAGCTTCTTGGAAATATTCTGTGGTGGTTACGCTAGAGCTTCCGCTAAGATAGTAAACACCCTCAGAAAACACCATGGGGGTCATTTTCCAGTGCAGAGACATCAGTGCAGACAGCCCAAGCTTTCATCATGAAAAGACTGAGTCTTTGTGGAATCAGCAGTCAACAAAAACCTCAGTTAGTCAGTCTCTGGAGCCAGGATGGTTTCAACGAGACGGAAGAGTAAGCCTAACCTCCATTCCCTGAGAGAATTCAGACCAGAGGAATGTGCTCTCTCTTCATTTCCAGTTCTCACAGTAAATCATGTCACTTATAGACCTGATGATTTTTGGGCTGTTTTTTGTTGGCTGCCCATACAGTGTTTTAACTCTCCCAGCATGGTGTCAGGAGTCTGAGGGTGTTTTTTTTTGCCCCACTCAGCTTTCCTCAGCTCAGAGGGCAGGGATTAGTTACACAGGCCGTTTAAATGGCCAGCCTCGAACATGCAATATTTCATCCAACAATGTGGGTTTGGAGCTTGGATCAGGTGATGCTGACTGTAGTTTTTTTTTTTTTTTATCTCTGAACCGATGACAAACGTTGATATCTATAACTGCCTTAAAACTAATATGGTAGGCTATAACTTAAGCCCCATATACCCCAAAATCACAAAAACTGCTCACTGGAAAAGAAACTGCGTCACAAAGAAGGAATCATTTCTCTTTCCAAAAATGACCTCCCTGCTGAGCAGCATTAGATGGAAGGATTGCTCTCAACAACAGAAAAGGAATTTATTCCCATCTGGAGCTGGCATGAAAGTGTGTGTGGGGTGGGGTGTGTCTGTGTGTGTGTGTGTGTGTGTGTGTGTGTGTGTGTGTGTGTGTGTGTGTGTGTGTGTGTGTGTGTGTGTGTGTGTGTGTGCATGCGTGCGATTCACCTTAACTGTGATGAGTAATGCAAGGTCAGTTTGTTCTTGGCTATATGTGTAGGCCAAAACACTGGTGTAACCTTTCTGCAGGAGTGTGTGTGCATGTGTGTACTGTGTATGTGTGCATTTCTGTCTCTATTTCACATACAGTATATTAGGCAGCACAAAAATAACATATGTGTGTACAACAGACGTGGGGACAACAACATGAAGCTAACAGTGAAGCCAATAACATATTTGAAACATTTAAGAATAGTTCTTGCCTTCAATTTTGTACTTTCCCTAGGCTCATTTTTTGACTATTGTCTTCCCTATTCTTTCTCCTGAAAAATATTATGTATTATTATATTTCCATCAAACTATGAACGGCGACAAAAAAATATGAGATTGCAGAGAGCAGCCACAACATTACAGTTACTGAAGGTAACTGTGGTGTCTCAGAATACGTTTCTTCAGTTTAGAATTTTTAGTTTAGGCTCATGTTTGGCTTTTGTTTAGTCAAGTCACATCCTAGCATTGTCTTATGCATTTCTTGTTTTATTGTGTACTTACCTCTGTCATTATAGATCCCATTACTTCCTGCCTTTGTGTGTTTTCCTGCCACCGTCAGTGTTTGCCTCACCTTTGATTGCTTCCACCTGGCCCCACTTACCTCCAGTATAAATAGTCCACGTCGTCTACTCTCCTTTGTCAGTGTGTGTCTTGTGCTCCAAACAGGGTGTACGCAGTATGGAGATTAGAATATGAATTACTCAAATTCAGTTTAGTTGGTGGGCCAGTGGTCCAGAAGGCACTAACAACACTTTTTTGACAGTCAGAGAAAATAGCTGGTAAATACAAGGAAATTGGAGAATGACAACCACATCCTAATAGAAAAAGCCCCAAAAAACCACATATGTTTCTGTTCAAGTGACAAAGCCCTCTTATTTTGATGACAACAAAGCGGGAAGCTCAGATGACGTAGAGCCACAAGGTCCAAAAAGGAAGAAAAACTTTTGTTTCCCGTTTCCAACCAACAGTAAACACATAAAAAAACAAAAAAACAACCACAATAGTTACCTAACCCTAACCACATGGTATGTATTATATAATTATTTGCGTTTACACATCATTTTAATTGAGTTTTCAAAATTAAACAGTCAATTGAAAATACCTTAAATTAAATGACAACATATACATGAAAAATATTTTATGCATGGAAACTGACACAAAATGCGTGACCTTACCAGAAATATAAAATAACACTTTTACCTTTTTACAATATTCTTTCTCATTTCTATCAGTCTGAATATAAAGTTTATCCTGGCACCTTTTCAACAGGAATAGTATTTTCCCCACACATCTTTCATGAGCCCTGAACATGATAGACTCATCCCCTGGTTTGCTGTATTGTCACCACTTCTTGTTTTTCTCTTGTCATTTGTTTTAGGATCTAGCAACCACTCAAATTGTATTTGTGTAGCCCATATCAACAACTTTACTTAGCCATTAAGGGACTGAACAATCTGTACAGGGTGAAATCTCTGTCTGTAACCCTCAAGATCCTGATAACTTAGCAGAGTCAAAAAGCTGCTACAAAATATGGACCATCACTTCCTATAAGCCTCAAAGAATGTTCATCCAACTTCTGTGCTTTTATTGTATTTATTTATTTGTTCTATGTTGCCTAAACACCTAAAAAAATATATTTTATTTTTGCCCATGCTTCGTATCACCTATACCTGCCTCACCAAATGTGTCATCCATAACCAGCCTCTGTTACCCCAGTCAAATGTTTTCACACCTGCCTGCCTGCTACTTTGTCAGCACATTCCCTAAATTGGAGGTAGAAATTGAATTGGTTTGACATACACACAAGTTGGAGCTCTGGACTTCATTCATTCCTCATTGCAAATTTGCTGTCGTCTTTGCTCCAAGAGTAGGTTGGCACTTGTGTGCTTGTTTCCATTTTAGGATTTATTCGACCCCACAGGTCTTCTCAGATCGAGACTGAAAAATGTTTGCTGATATAGTCGTCAGACCAGGAAACTCATTGGTGCGTTGTTCTAAAGGGTGTTTTGCTGTTTCTTTATGGTAGGACTCATTCCAATATCTGGTGTAAAGCCTGAAACCATAAGAGCTCCCATGGTGCCACAATCGCACGTTCCACCACCACGTATTGGTGGAATGTTTGGCTTATCCACATACTTTTGGCTGTGTGGTATATGTTCTCCTGTAAACAAACACATTTCAGCCCTGACAACAAACAACACACAGGTTTTGAATCACACGCAGCTGGATACAAACGCCACAGATGATCTGTGTATGTGTGTTAACACAGAGCAATGTGGTGCAACAAACACCTCATTTCATTGCTCCGGGTGAGGTTTAAAAAAGCTGAACCACCCAAATAGATGTATCCACAGTTGGTACACTGATCCCCACCCTCTGCTATTTGCCGTGGCAGCTTGTTGTCTGACATGTGGAGCCGCTCTCAGGGCCCAGCTTGCTCTGTGCCCTTGGAAGCTCTGTTTCTCCGCGATGGTTTCAATCCCATAACCTTTCAGATCACAGCGTAATGAGTCAAAATGGCTCGCACATGCACATTATGCCCCAACGAGTCATTTTTCCACCAGGCCAGTGCACTCCCACGATTAAATCTTTTTTTCCTGGATGACTCAGAGCAGAGGGCCAGGCGAAGCAGAGGTTTGAAGCGTGTTGTGTGTCTTTGGGGGAGACAAGTGTGTGGGTGAACTAAATTTAAAAGACTGAGTATCAGAGGAGGTAACTGCTTTTAACCTGAAGCAAAACGCAGCAAAGTATAGAAGAACTTTTCATTTCATATATTCCGTTTTCTCCACAGATCTGATTTGTTAGTCTGACTGGAATTACTGGTCACTAACAACATATGTTTTGTTTGTAACATCTCACATCATTCATTTGTTGTCCTATTTTTTGGATTTTTTTCAATTCCGTTGTTACATACATAACTATCGTTGTATTTCATTCTTCCTGACAGCCAGAGACGGTGCTTTAGCACTGGATGACTAATACCAGAAAAGCCACGAAGATTGCTAACCAAGTTAAGGGCTTAAAGTTGTTGATAGGACAGCTGTCGCCATAGGAGGAGGAGCAGCCACATTCACCCTGTAAAACTGGATGAAGGTGCGTGCTGATGACCTTGCCGCGACAGCGCATACATCACTGAGAGGAACCCCCCTAAAAGCTGCCCATGACGTCGCCATACTCCTGTTAGTTTCCTTTAACCATGCATGGCACAGGGAGCCCTTGTAAGCTTTTAGCACCACCTCCACAACCCAGTGAGAGTCCCTGCTTCGACAGAGCAGCCCCTTTCCCACAGCCTCCATAACAGACGAAGAGGTTGCTGTCTAGCAAAGGTTAGCAGTCGCTTCAAACGGGGACTGGCACAAGAACCTCAGAACCAGAACCAAGCAACTCCCAGGATAGCACTCTTGGGACTTGTGGTGGATGGAGTGCGACCCAATTGTCTGGTTATCCACCCTGCTGGCTGTGACCCGCAGACACTGAACTGACCTTGTGCCCCCTTGATGGTTGATGTGATAAACAGTGGAAGTGTTGTCTGTCCGGATTAGTAAATGTTAGTCTCGCAGAACCAGAAGTAGGTGCTTGAGTGCCAGGAACACTACACAGAGTTCCAGCACATTTATATGCTCCAGTCTTTACTGGGCATTCCACTGGCCCCTGACAGCTCTGCCAGACCGCGCCCCAACCTGACAGGGAAGCGTTTGTCTCAACCGTTTCTCGGCGGGAGGCTATTATTCCTAGGAATAACCATCACCCTACCATCAGGTATGCCCTCTTTTTGAGTGTCAGAAGACACTGCCCAGATAAGAAGAAGAAGAACACGTTTATTCGTCCACATGCACATGCGATACACACACACAATGATAACATTCACTTTCTGCTTATTTCACCCAACTGTGGCCAGCACAGCAAGCAGTCCAGCAGTACAGAGCAGGGGGCAACCGACATGCCAGCGCCTGGGGAGCAGATGTTGGAGGGGTAGGGTGCTGCGCTCAGGGGCACAAGGCAAGTCTCTTTTAGTTGGATGTCCAAGTTGCGGTAGTTTGGTGGTTCGATAGGACTTGAATCGGCAATCCTCTGCTTGAAGGACGGGTGCCCCCCCAGTCAGTCCACCGCCTCCCCAACCTGACCTTCTTGTGTCTGTGTCACTTGGAGTCCAAGTGGAGACCATTCACCCAGATCTGAAGAGGGTGGAAGGACAGTAGGCCGAGTGGGACAGTCATGGATGCCGAAGTCAGCATACCCACCCAAGGGTCTGTGGTCTGCTTTTCCCAGTAGCTGAGTTCCTGTTGGAAAAAACATCCGTCGACCGGCCCCTGAGGTTCAATGCGAGGATCAGGTGTGAGAGGGAATTGCCAAGTCGGCCCATTTGGGCCCATATGGGCCACAACGTTAAAACTATTAACCAACACTGTTATAACTTGGTTCAGGAGGTCATCTGTAATCCAACACTGTGGCCTGGGGCATCTAACTGGTCAAGGCCATAGATGCCTGCCGAGAGTCTGTGGATCTGGCCAGCACCTATGAAGTTCTGTAATGCAAGGCTCAGAGGGAGGCACCGCAAAAGCTTCATCTATGCCCAAACGTGCCAGGGCCAGATGCATTGCTGGTTTCATTGTGTCATGGCCGGGCTCTCACTCTCCTCCTGAGCTTCCACCAGACCCACCACCAAAGAGAGAAACCCTGAGAGACATGGGAAGCGGCAAGCGTTCCTCAGAAAACAGGGTACAGGACGCAGCTGTTGACACCGCATCTTCCTCCTGCTAAGTAAGGTGCTCAGCCAAAGGGTCACCACTCTTGGCTGGCGTACAATGGTCTTGCTGAAGGTTTAGTAGTAGGGCTTTGATTTCCACAAACTCAGTAGACGGAGTATCTACCTTGTGGGTTAAGGAGTACATTTTACATGACTTCCAATGAGGCCCACCTTAATAGGGTATGCAGCGTTTGGTGTCTCCAGGAACACTGCCTGAAGGAGGTAGGTGAGAACTGCTCTCTGCTTCGACTAATCTGGCTAGCCTCACTGCGTGAGGGGTTAACAGACACCCCCTCCCTCAGGTATCATGGCCATGGCCTCTGCTAGAAGGGGAGCCACACAGGATATACAATCATGAGGACTTAGCAACTTGCCAACTAGTTGAACCAAAGCGCAAACACGCGGATACAACTTAGCGTTAGCGGTAATAGGCTCACCACAGCTGCGCAAAGCCGCTGCTGCTCAAGCCGACAAGTGAAAACACCATCAGTGCAAAAAGGTCCTGCCGGGGCTTTGACCAAGTGAATAACTATACACACACTAGGCTTAAAGCGAGAGCACCGGGCCAGAAGCGACACAGACATACTCACACGCACACTAAGGCTGAAGGCAAGAGCGCCGGGCCTGGTGCGTCACAGAGCAGGTACAGCTGGGGGGACAGAGAAGAAGCTAGCAGCCACTTGTCACTTACCTCACACCCAGCCACACACAAGGATGCACACAGAAGCAAGGAAAACGATGCAGCTGGGGAATACTTACCTGCCCACACACAACGAGGCGAACACCCGTTGGCGGAGCTTTTAACCCGGCCACATGAAGTCTTTGCTACTTTTGAGAACAACAATTACCGGCGAAGCTAGTCAATCGGCGAAATCACCATGTCTGTAGCGTGTTGATGTTCCTTGTTTAAAGACCAAAAGCAAGTTGCAGCTTCAGGAGGAAGAGTAATACTCGAAGCCCCAACCCTTGGGTTACAAAGCTACCAGCGATGGCCGAAGTCTATATTTCTTTTATTATTATTTATTATTTTTTACCTGCTATAGTAGTCTGCAGATAGAAGATAGAAGGAACAGATTCCCTGGTGACATCAGAAGATAGATGTTCCCCAGGTCACCAGGTGTCACACAAGTGACGTTTGTTCATATAATTACTAATTACCTGCGCATGCTGGAAGCATGCAGTGCTAAAGCACCGCCTCTAGCATCACGAAGAATGAAATAGAACTAAATGATTACTTAAACATTGATTTAAAACATATAAATCCCAACAATTGAGACTTAAGTCTGAATATATACACATCTATAAGTACATGAGCTCATCTAATTTTAGTTTTCACTGTATATTTTCTACCTGTTCAGGTCCTTTGTCTTTTTCAAATGAAGATGGATGAATGGCTCATCCCTTGCAGTATGTCCAAATTAAGACAATACTGAGGGACACCTGTTTATTTTGAGGTTTCGCAAGTCAAAGGATTGGGGAACCACTGTGTTTTTTATTTCCTTTTTGATAAGTTGTACCTACTCAAGTAAATCTTCAAGTGACTGTATGAATGTTGTGGTTGTGGGTGCATTTTTGTTAGTGTGATGATGTATTAACATGTATTCATGAGGAGGAGGAGGACAGAGAAATGGGCCCCACTGCTGGAGCCATTAGCTGCTCGAGTAAATCTGCTGGGACCTGAGAGTCGGCCTTTCAGCGGCAGGTATTTCCTGTCTCTTGATCTTGGGAGGCATAGCTCATTTCTGCCAGTGGGGGTCTGGCCTTCATAATAATAATTCAATGCCAAAATTGTATTAAATTATTTTCTTTCTGGAGCCCGGTGTGTGTGAATGTCCTTGATAAAGCGAGAGTCCACTTGCCAACTGCTGTAATTGGAGGTTTCAATAAAACTCCACATTAAACTCACTGGCAGTTTCTTGAATGTTTATTGCCAGGTTTTTAAAATCAATTATTCTAACAATAAGATGTGGTTATCATTAGGAAAAACACTTTATTAAAGCTCCACTAATCAAATTGTTATATTGAAAAGGAATGACTACATGCATTGTGAAAGGGTGTCCTCACGGTCGCAAGAAACATTTAGCCTAGTTTTGCAGTAGATTTTCTATCAGGTTTATAAGCGGTTTTCAAGCAGAGCTTAATAAGAAAACTACTTGCTCTCCTTTCGTGCTCTTTAGAACCCTTGGTAACTTTCAAACGTTCTGAGTATTCTAAAATGTTATAATCTGGTTGAGGATAATAATAATGATTTGGTTACTTAAAATAAAAACTGCTTGGATTGAGTCTGAGAAGATTCAAAGTCGGTGTTAAAAAAGTTTGAGCTACCAGCGTTGTCATGTTTGAATAATTGCTTTCTTAAGATTAATTGGACCGTGTTCAATTATAAGAAATCAATGTAGGATTTCAGTGGGAAGGTAGCCAAATGCAGAAGTCTCCCATGTCCAAGAGGTTGAGCTGGACTTTAACAGTGTCCCACTTCTCTCTTTCCTCAGAAACACATACATTGTGTTAATGTTTAGACAGGTACAGGTTATGTCGTTTTCAATTACATAAGTAGTACAATGAGAAGGAGACAGTGAACGCCTCTTTTAGTCTGAAATGACTCTTCACTCTCTTCGCCCACATTTTCGAGCTTCTTTTGTGTGTGTGTGTGTGTGTGTGTGTGTGTGTGTGTGTGTGTGTGTGTGTGTTGTTTTTTTTCCTTTCATGGTTTTTAGAAGCTCTAAGCTCCACAACCTCAAGCAGGGTGTTTTGAGGAAAACAGGATGTGAACTTTTAAAACCACACTAAAGGAGTTTATGATGCTAGGAGACATTGTTTAGCAGTGTTCCTGGGTTTGTATACAAGGGGGAACATTGAAATACCCCGGTGGTTAAGATGTTAGGCGGGAAATTTATTGGACTCACATGGGCGACGTTTTTTGTCAAACCTAATAGTAATTTTCCCTTCAGGGGAGTAACTGTTCCAAAGAAGGAGGATAGTTAGTAATAATTTGGGTATAACTGAGATGACGTGCAATGCTAGTTGTGAAGCTAATGATCAAGTTTCACAGTTGAATTTATATTTTTCAATTGATGTGGTTTGGTTATTTCTTTCTTTGGCTTTTAATCACAGTTTACTTCGTCAAACAGTCACATAAGGTTTATGAGTTTGTTTGTTTGTTTATATGAGAGAATTAGAGAAAAGCTGTCCAATGTTGATCCAATGAGAATCAAACAACTGGGTTAAGTCACTAGATGTAAGTTCATGCTTATGGTGCCTTCGATGATCAGATACTATTAGGTGCCAAGGTTCCAAAATAAAAGCTAGCTAAAAGGGACTAGCAACAAAACAAACAGACACTTAATTTAAAACCCCTGACCTGTTGCCCCCTCATCTGCTGATTGGATTTCTACATCAATTAACAGGTGTTCTCATGAAGTGCTCAATAAGTTTATTGGGATACTACCGGGGGAAAGTAACTTCTAGTTAACTGTGAATGAGAAGCAAACTTGAGCAAAACCTGCCAATGCCATTTGATAATGATTTAGAGCAGGGACCCCAAACAATATATAGTGTATTAATTTGTGTTTTTTAATATTAACTGGGCCTAGTGCCATGTATAAACATAGATACCATATTATTGTGCATTCAATACTAACCTTTTCAATGAATACACAGGTTCATATATTCATGTTTGGTTTGCAAAGAGTTTAAATATATATAAAACATTTTCTCCTCAACCAAAAACTCCCCTAGGGGTTGTGGACCCCTTGTTGAAGAGCTCTGATTTAAAAAACACATAGTTTGAGTTTGGTCAAAGGTCTACTGTGCGAAGACACTTGTCTTTACGTTTTACGTATCTGATGGTCACTCGTGTAAAGTGCAGACAGTGCACATGGATTAATTCTTAGGAATATAGCGGGTTGCTGAGGGGCCTGAGGGTAGGGCCCCCGTATCTGTGCTGACTCTGTCACACTTACAGTCTCAATCATCACAGTATTTACGGTGTGAGGAAATCCACGACCATGTGTACAGGAGCCAAGACTTAAACCTGAACCTGATGTGAGCCGAGTGATCCTGACCCGAGATGGCAGCTCACAGCACGATGGCAAAAGCCTTGAGAAATCCACTGCTATCCCATCACTCCCTCTGATGTTTGCTGTGGGGGTAACAAGGGGTAACGGTGGAGGAGGGGGTGGGGCACTGTAGAGCAATCCTACTAATTTGAAAGCAAGTTGGGGTGATTTTATGAACTAAGCTGTGAAATATGACTTTAATAATGGTTGCAATTTGCAGTGGCAGCATTGAGGAGCATGGGAGAGGGGTAGAGGAATAATATGAGAATAAAAAGTCAAAATTCCAACGCGGGGATCAGCACCAGCTCACCGCCACCCTCCCTCCGCATCTGCTGCCACCCCTGGCAAAACCCGTGAGTTAATGAAATGTGAAAATACTTGTGGGCGCGGCAGCTATTGGCTCAGCGAAATCCAGCTCCATAAACTGATGTCCCTGTGGCGGGGGCTTAATTCTGCATAGACGCTGCACGCCGCCAAAGTGCAGCGTGAAGCTTTGGCCTCGGAGAATAGGAGCAAACCGACACAACCAATGTCTGACGAGATGTTTAATGGTGACTGCAATACAGTTTAATGGGGCACCGCCACGCCACGCTGCCTTGTGGTTGGATTTTTAAAACCACGCTGTTCATTACTTGACTCTTTTTTTTGTCTATTTTAAGAAAGTGTGAAGCTGAAATTATGATGCTGCAAACTTGTACAAATAAACATTTAATCAGCGCAGCCAGTGTTATTGAGTAACACAGGGCATTTATCAACATTTCAGCAGAGATACCTCCGTGTCAGTGTTGAAAGCACATGTTGGGAAAGTCCCTCTTTGGGTGCAGC
This sequence comes from Colistium nudipinnis, assembly GCA_016785305.1. NCBI lineage: Eukaryota > Metazoa > Chordata > Actinopteri > Pleuronectiformes > Rhombosoleidae > Colistium > Colistium nudipinnis. The sequence continues at coordinate 2,908,571 of JAFBJU010000331.1, read as the reverse complement.
CCCATGATCCTCCTCTTCCTGTGGACAAAAGTTGCTGTTTATGTGTGTACACATACACGTGTGCACTGCCACATTTGGCCCCCGATAGAAAACATACACATTGTGCTCAGTCCGCACGAGAAAGGAGAAATTAATGAACGTACCGCCACGGGGCGAGTGATCCAGGGAAAGAGTTAATCGATGTTGTTCATTGTCACATGACATTAAGAGCACGGACAGAAACTCTCCGCCTCCTCCTCTGAACCGCCTACTCCAATCCCCCCCTCCCCACGAGCCCAACATGCACATCTTGCCTGCAGATGTGGCGAAACCGCAAACACTTCAAAGTGCCTCCCCTCAGACCAACAGCGTACCCTGACGCCAACTGTAAATGTCCTGGACACAGTGCACGGAAAATATTAAACCCCCCTAATTTGCAATGAACAGCCGGGCTGAACCAGGCGGGCGGGGAGGGAGGCAGACATCTAAAGAGGCCTCCTAAAAACACTTAATGACTCATCATTCTGCTGCACAACAAGGGAGAGTCATCTTTGCTGTCTGCCTGTCGGCCAGAAACGCAGGAATGCTGTGGCTTCTGCTGACGCTGGACACATGTGCGGCCCACGCATCGCCGCGTCAGACGCTTGCCGGGCATCACACGGAGGTGTGTCATCAAAACATGTCTGCCGTGAGTCAAAAGAAAAGAGTGCACAATAAAGAAGGGGGAAAAAAAGAAGTGAAGAAGGAGGTGGACAAAGCCCTTTTCCAGTAATGAATGTTCGTCTGATTGCGTTTGGAGAAACGCTCTCCTCAGTCAACTTAGTTAAGATAATGATGTAATCTGCCAGGGCCCCTAAACAGCTCCGTCTCACACGCCCACGCACATAATGAAAAAAGATTTTGTTTTTAAATGTGCCTTACGTTTTATTCTCGCTGGTTATGAAAACATTTTGCATTGCGGTTGAACTGCATAGACACAGAGAGCAATATCCATCCTTTTAAGTAGTACGCCACGTCTGCCACAGTTCATGGATGCAGCCGGCGGACACTTTTCGTTCCCGATAAATGCTTTGATTGTGTTGCAAAATGGATTCACACACAAAAAAACACCCAACCCCAGGTGTAAAATAATAAATAAACAGCAAGCATTGAGCAATGCAATAAGTGTAGGGGACTGTTTGTGATCATCCAGCAGCACATGTGCTGGCTCACATGCGTGGGCATCAGGCGTGGGATCGCGTGCTTGCACAGACCCCTGCATGCCGTGTGATCCCAGTACCCCGCACTGCCTCGGCACTCGCGCTCACCACCATTTCTCATGGAAGATGAAATGAGCTCGCTGGCTATTCCAGCGGGGCTGCTGGGAAGGCTTGAAAAATTAGGGAGGGGGAAACATGGCAACATCTCCTCTGATTCCACATCCCGAGGAACTCTGACCTCCAGCAGAGAAACCAAAATAAAAATCCCCCTTTCGCTGCCAAGCCAGCACAACAGGAAGATGGGGTCGCGGAGGAGAGGTGGAGGGAGGGAGAACAATGAAGGCTCTCTCTTTGGCTCCAGATGGGTGCTTTTTGACAGCTTAAAGCTTTGTGTTAGTTCAAAAATAAGGGGGCATTGCTGTGCTTTGCACGGCTGCCAGACACAGTATGCTTCTCATGGCAATGCACTGCGCCAGGATTTAATATCACACAGTGGAAGATCCTCCGCCACAGACGAAATGTGGTGAGGGAAAAAACTCCCATCACTCTGCTGGGGTTTGAGAGCAGTTGACATGCAATGCACAAGCGCACACGCACATGCAAGCGCACACACACACCCACACCATTACACACTTGTTGGCTTCAGGTGCCCAAAACATGTAAATAAACACAAAACTACTGTATGAACATAATTATCTGATAGTGGGACTGGCCCCTCACACATCTGTGACCTAAACAAATCATAAACTGTAAACACAGGCTAAATAAAATAAAACTAAACAAATGAACATTGTCTGAAAGATAATTTGGTTACACCAAATGTTACATCTTACTAAAAGATCTGTGGATATAACATATAACACATTAAAGGTAAGTTGTTTTAAAATTGGCTGTGCATGGTGCCATGCAATATTTATAATTATTTATTTATTATAAATTATTTAATTTTGTTTTGACAGATTTGAGAATTTGCTTGCTTGATAAAACATATCTTTTTCAACCCTACATCGTTTTGTAAACCATTTCAATGCAATATACAACATTTTGGAGCTGTCTAGGATAACAAAAAGTAAAATTGCTTTTCTTTTCTTCTTTTTTGCGCTTGATGCATTGACTCACTGTCATGCAATTTGTACACATTTACAGATTTGGAAAGGAAAGCATATTAGATTGCATGGGAGTCCAAAATGGACGACACAGTTATCGTCGCTGCCTGTGGACACCTGGAAATAAGACATCGATGAGATGTACCAGATTTTTGGCTCAACTGTACTTTGCCAAAAATCGAGTTTGAAAAAAACGATAAGTAGCCAAACCCATGTGAAAGATACAAGGCGACACGCCACGTGCATGGGCATTGTGTGTGTGTGGGGCAGTTGTCTAGCAGTTGGAAGGATGAGGTGTGATGTTGGCTTTATTCTCCCAGGATAGAGAACACGAGACAGGATAGAGATCATGCGAGACACAGACACGCACGTCTGTGTCTCACAGGATTCTTCACTCTGAGTGACGCAGCCAACAAGGCAAAAACTTATTTAACCTCCTTATATCCTCGGTGTGGATTTGTTTTCAATTTCAGTCTAATTTGGAATCGCCCCGCCCCCAACAATCACACAAATGCACACACACTACACATCCAAACTTTTCTCATACTAAAAAATAAATGCCTCTGCAATCATAAATATGTTATGGCACAAATGGGATTCAGATTTGATTATTGGTTCAGAGAAAAAATGTGTGTGCGTGTGTGTTGGTGAGTGTGTGTGTGTTTGTGTGCGCATGTATTAGGGTACGTGTCATGACCTTGGACACTTCTAAGCCAACAGATCCCCCATTTACGATATCAAAGTGGATACATGTGTTTATGTTTTCCCTCGTCCTCATAAAGCGTATCACACATTTGACTCATGGAGGATGCTGTAATCCCTGTTGCAAGTCATTATTCCTGTGATGGCTTAATGCGTGTGAGTGTGTGTGCACGTCTGTTTTCACTAAGTTAAATTCTTGTAATAATCTGCCTTTTGCAGGCCAGAGGTTAGTCGACTGTGCTCGGCGGCAGAGGCGTTGGCGGAGTTTTTTTATCCCTTTCACCATAATTCAGGCCATACTCACGCACAGTAACAGACGTGAATGTTAACAGGTGTCGCAGTTTAGTGTAATAATCACTTCAATCATGTAGAGCCTGTGTGCGCCTTCTGTGTCTGCATGTGAGGGGTTAGGATTTCTGTGTGCCGAGCAAAGCAGTAATCAGAACATGGCTTGTGTAAAGATGTATTTAAATGTCATTGCATGTCTCTGCCTTTATGAGTCTCTTTTCCCCTCCTAATATAATACCTCAAGCTGTTATCAATATTATTAATGTTAACTATTTTGATCAAAATTTTATAAACATTTGGAAATTTGAGACAATTTTCTAGGATAGGGTAGACAATACAATGTTCTGTGTATAGTCAAGAAATCTTCAATGAATTTAAAAAAAGTCAAAACATTTGCAAATGATTGTTTGAAAAGAAAGATCTCCTGGTATAGTGTTTATTTATGAATCACTAAATTATAATTATGACTTAATTATTAATCACTAAAATAAATAAAATAAAATAATGAATATTAACCACCAACTGTTCTGTGGCTTGAGAAGCCAACTCTTTACATAATTGATGGTATTTCAATTTAGTGTATCATTATTTAAACTAAATAGGCTTTGTAAAATTAGTCGAGGTGTCACAAATGTATTCAGGTATTTTAAAAGGGAATACACATACTACAGACACAAATATATATACTTGATATATTGTCAGCCACCCCGCACACACACACACACAGACACACACGTAGTGATAGTCAGCCATATCTATTACCAACTCCATGACCATGGATTTGATTTGCAGCAATAAGACGGTACATGTAATGACAGCATTAAGGCTTGTTCTGCATATATTGAGTTTCAAGGAAAACGAAGACAGATGCGTCTCCCTCGCTGCTCTTACACGTCAACAGAAATAAGGCAAAAACACATTCCTGGTGGCTGCGCTGGCTGGTGTTTGGCCCCGTCTGTGTGTGTTCTGCTGCGGCACTCGAAGGGCCCAAATAACAGACCGGGCTGGTTGTCTTATACTTGAGGCCGGGGCTCCTTTCCATCGTCAGTCGGTAACGTGAGTAATGGGCTCTGTCAGACGCTGGCGGCTGACTGATGTTTTCCACCGCAGACGCACCTCCCCGAGAGATGACGGCCACATGCTAACGACAGATCTGTGAATGCAAATGGTGGCGTATCTGACAGACCTCTATGGGGGAGGGTGGATGAGATGATTGGCGTGGTACACCCACTGCAGTTTCAGCTGGGGGTCACGGTGGAGGGAAGGGGAAAAAAAAAGCCTTCAGGACAGCCATTGTGCACCACCGTTTTTGTGTGTGTGTGTCTGAACCTCTTCAACGATTTCAACTTTCATCTGTCTAACCCATTTGTAATATCAAAGTGCTAATGCAACTTGATCGGTTCATAAAGGCAATTTGGGGGAAATGAGGAGGAAGTTCAAAGCTCTTGGGGGGAGCACAGTTATGTTTCTGAAAGCTCATAGTCAGGAAAATGGGACTTGTTTTTGTCAAATGACTGAGCAAGAGCTTGTCCTGGACTCCATTTGTAAAACTTTAATATTTCACCAACATGTTTCAATTTATCATCGAGGTAGTGACTGCTTTTGTGTCATACCATATCCTGCAGCTATAGTTATGTCTCTTAAAAGCACAGACTGAGAGGCCTTAATGTCATTGTGGGCTTCTTCAAAAATTGAAATTAAGATTTAATATTTAAAAATGTTGTGGATGCATCAGCAAACAACTCATGCTGTTGTATGGTTTCATTGTTGTATTGTTTCCTGGTGCAAAGACAATGTTGAGGCTATTTTTCTTTTTCCCCTCAAAAATGAAACAAATTTCCCCCTTATCCAGCTGTGATCCAAACTAAAGACGTCTCGCTTTTATTCTTGTCATATGGAAAGCTGTCTGAGGCAGACGAATGGCCCATTTTGATCTACAAATTAATGAATAATGGGAACGAAAACAGATCTTTAGCTGGTTCAGCATGAAGGCTGAGCATTGTCTCTACAGAAGTTGGTTTCTGGCAGATGGATTGACTTTAGAGAAAAAGAAAAAAATATCCTTATTTGTTTAACGGTGAGTGATTGTTTCCCTCACCGGTTGGTGGAGATTTAAAGAGAGGAAACCAAACAAACATAAAGAGCATTACTCTGCTTTTCAGGACACGCCCTTTGTGTCTCTAACACATTAGGGAAACCTTGAGGCCACTTATAAAATAACACAACATCTTTCTCTCTCGGCCATAAAATGAAACAAGATTGGCTGCCTCTACAAAAAAACACACAGGCAGCACTTTTCTTGCTGTTTACCTCTGAAAAGAATGATCGTAAATGTGTAATTAAATTAATAAAAAAGTCCCGGGTAGTAAATCACCGCCCTTGAGGATGCCCGATTGCACAGCTGCGAGTGTTTGTGTGTGCGCGCAAGGATGCCTTTTTGCATGCAAGCAAGATGTACGCAGGAGTAGGTGCATGCAGGAGCGAGTGGTTACAGGTTAGCATATTAAAAGCAAAACAGCAACACAGGCTTTAAATGTTCCCCAATCCTATGGGCAAGGCGCTCACACAGCATCACCTCTGGCGGTTAGTTAGCGAGCTGAAGTGGGGGCGGCGTGACATTAGGCTCCGGTACCCTGTGCCAGATTCTTCCATAATAAAGGCATTAAAAAGCTCCTCATTAAACTATTTTGGGCACAGGGGTTGGCGTGGTGGGGTGCTGAGGGTAGGGAGTGGGCATGAACACTACGGCTGAGGCTCTGGCTGCCAGGGATTCCGTGCCAGGCCACCTCTATGTCACTGGTGTAATCCCAAACAGATGCCTATTAACGGGGCTCCAGGGGACCTGTGTGTGTGTGTGAGGGAGAGAGAGTAATATTGAATGGTGTTAATTACACAAAAAGGCATAAAAACACACACATAGGCCCAGGTTAGCACAGATACAAGTCAAAACACACACTTTTTTTGGGCCAGCTCACTGAAGGCCCTTACCAATACCTTCAAGGACAAAGCAAAAAGAAGTGTGTCATTTTTTCAAAGTATCACAGAGTGCACACCAGGGATCAAGGTTTAGTTAATGTGGCTGCTCAGGTGGCATGTTTCACCAGATTTAGGTAGGAAGATAAAACAGTCTCAGTCATGGCAGAATAAGTGTTCACAATCAAGATGCAGGAACCCATATTTTGTATTCGCTGATGTATGTATGCATGACAAACTTTCAAGAATTCCAAGCATTTAACATTTCTTATTTAGAATGAACATATCTGTAATTAATAATGGCAGAACATAGTGTTACGTGTTTAACGATGTCTGCTTAAAGTAAGAATCTTTGTTCATTTGAAAGAATTGACTATTCGTGCCCTTGTATTACTGGAAATGGAACAATGGGTTGTTTTGCTATAAATTTGGGAAAAAAAAAAACAACTGATTGTGAGAATGGTTTCAAACACTCTCCAATAAAATGTGGCTTATTTTGTCGTAATGTAGATGGGAAAAGTGCATATTTGCCGACCACAGACATTTATGGCATTATTGACAACACCTGCATTGGCGTGATTGGCCAAACGAAAACTTAAATAAAAGATCACAGAGAGAGTCGGAGGAGACTGAACAAAGATTCTTCCTGCTGAGAGCTGGAGACAAAGAGCAGACCATGTTTGGACCAGATGCTGCATACGAGTGGAGGAGATGTACTGGATCAGCATTTTTGGTTGTGTGGGCCTTAAAGAAAACGAATTAAAAGTATGCAGAAATAAAACTTCTACACATAACAGACATTGGATCGGTGTTAGTGAGGACCAAACCCTTAGCCAGAAACAGTGATGGAATCGGGTCATCAGGTCCTCTTCTGGATTTGTCACTATAGTTTTTGCCTTGAGGTCAATATTAAGTGAGGGCACCGTGATGGAAAGCAGAGTGTTATGTAACGTGTTGAGGTGCCTGATGACGATGCTGATGGTTGGAAAAGAAAGTGGGCAGAGAAGGGCGAGCCTCCCCACAGCGATCCCACGTGTTTGCATTAAATGTGGAACATATAACAGCGCCGCGGCTCTGATGTGGCGCAGTGGCAATCATGTCACCGAATGAGAGACAGCCATAAAGAGGGTGAGGGAGAAGCTCTTTGAGAAGCGATCAACACCAACAAACACACTGATGAAAGAGCTTGGCCACGGATTCAAAAGGTCTCATTTCATGCATAAATTTGAGACGGGTGTTAAGAAAAACTGCTGTGGTGGCGACAGCAGATACATTTATGGGACCGTAACTGGAATCAGATAAACAAACGTCAGAAATTGAATAAGTTGGCCGTCTGCTGTGCTCGACTGCTGCCCAATGTGAAGACGGCAGAGACTGTTTCTCACACAGAAGGGACCAGCATCAGTATTGACTGCGTTCTTTTGTCAAGTGATAACTGTACCTCATCAGGATTTCCTTACATTACAAGTAATCCAGCTGATAGCACATTCACCCCAAGCGTTCTGTCCGGTTGAATATAATGTATTTGAACTTTCTAAATTAGAATTTCTAAAACAACTAAGGTAGTAGTAGACAAATCTTTTCTCATTTCTCTTTCAATCTCTCTACTTTTGCTTCTGATTCAACATTAGAAAATTGAGTTTGGTATATGATTGACAGTTCTGTTCTGTGAAAGATGATTTTTGAGAGAGTTTCTTCTCTCTCGTTTTTATTTGGTCGGACCCCCCTAAAACATCTGTAGGTTATGCACCAAATTTCTAAATGAACATTTTATAAATCAGCACAGGCACCATGGAAAGAAGATAGACCTGGGGCCTTGCCCACTACAAGGAAGTCTGTGGTCCTGTGAAAAGAGATTATCCACATCAAAGACAAAGACAAGATTTTTGAAGGACATGAAGTAGCAGTGGCATAGTCAAGGCAAAAAACACAAGCACATTGTCTGGGCAGCCTCAGATTTAGGTCGTGTGGTGACCAGCACTGTTGTCTCACAGGAAGAAGGTTTTGGTAAAAACCTGGGGTTGCCTGGGGTCTGTCTGTGTGGGTTATTTCCGAGTGGTCCGGTTACCTCCCACAGCCTCAAAGACATGCACATTAATTGGAGACTCAAAACAGTAAGTGAAGTGCAGTCTGTCCTGTCTACGTGTGCAAAGGACAGGTGTCCAGTCTATAACAGGCCTTCAATTTGATCTATCTACGAATGGATGTTTATACATTTTTATAAGTTTAAAAGATTTTGGTTTCAAGCAGTACATATGCATTTATTTTTAATCTTTTTAAAAAAGGTTACGAAAAGATTGACTTGCAAAATTGTGTCATTAACCACTTCTGAGCTTCGGAAGAACTCACAAAGCAACCAGCTGCCCTTAAGTAAGCACTGTACATTTAACACAATGGCAGTTAAAAGAAAAGTGCTCTCAAATTTAATCAGTTACTGTGTTGGTCCTCTGAACTTGGGGAAAAATTAGGAATTGAAGTCGACATGTTTTTAGAAACATATTTTTGTTTAATGTGTTAACCGAAAATCAACACTTGTTTTTGAGTGGAATAGTGACTGGATAGCTACAATATTACTTTCACTAGAGATACAAGGGCCCCATTCAGGTTGCTTTTTTGTGTTTGTGTTTTTTTATATATACTGTATATATATGGAATTGGTTCCCATGGTATCAGACTAGCTAATTTGCTCCAGTATCAGCTGGACTGGTGTGGCTTAATGATACATCTCAGGAATCTGTCACACGAAGCGAAAAGTATCGTGATCGGGACCACAAAATATGGAGGTGGTTTCTGAGGGGAAAGAACTCTCGTCTCTGTCCCTGGATCTGATTAACTGTGTTTGTGGTGGGAATCTCTCTCTCTCTCTGTCTCTTTCTCTCCCTATCTCTCTCTCTCTCTCTCTGTGTCTGTGTGTGTCTGTCTGTGTCTTAATGTGTGTAACAATTGTACATTCAGTTTACCATCTCCTCAGATACCCTTTTCTGTTTTTGTATAGCAAGTAGCCAAGGTGGAACCCTATATGCATGTATGCATGTAAGTGTGCATGTATTTATTTTAACTTTATGTTGCTAACACTTTTGGTATATTGGTCCTTTTTAACTTTATATTAACCTAATGAAGTTTTATTTTGGGTAAAGAAGATTGTTTGTCCATTCTTCATGCCTCCAACAAGCCATGGTGTTGGGGATCGAGAGTTCAACCAAATCACAACTTGAATTGTTTGGATTCAGTTCTCTTTCTTCTTCTCAAATGTCATCCATCCGGCTTCTTCTCTGTACAATATTCCAAAATACTTTGAAATCACAACAGACAAACAGCATGAGAGCTACTTTACCAACTGGCTGCTACTTTTAATAAAAGCTTGTTTACAGGAATCCTTTCTATATGGAGTTCTCTTGTGATGTGACCTCTTGTTTAAAACCATTTATATAGTTTTTTATTGCTTTAATCTCCAACCCAGTGATCTAATAAAAGTTTATTATGAAAATAATCAAATAAGTTTTATGCAATAAATTTTATTAAGAAACATAAAAAGGCCGGACAAAGAAAGGACATAAATTAGCGTTATTATTACAGCTTTTCTTGATTGGAACAATGAGTCATTATCACTTTGCATACCCACAAATATGATGCATACTCTGATTTCATGTAGTTAACTCACTTTAGTGCTTCAGCTGAGGTTGAGCATTTCTCTGCTGTAAATTTCCTACTACACCTACACACTCTACTCTCAGCAGGGGCCCCTTACCTCAAGCACCACCAGGACGACAAACGAAATCAGGTAATAGGGCGTGGCAAATGAGCTGAGTGAGAGCTTGTACACCGCACAAGACAACCAGAAACTCCAGGGGAGATGGGGCTCTGTTTTTCACGGTGTACCTTTGCCGGAGACTGCTAATGGGCTTTCTCTCCCACTCCCTTTGGCTGATTGGAACCAGATGTTGTGTGTGTTACACTCTGGGAAATGGCTGAGATGAGAGACAGCAAGGCCGCTGGAGCCACAATAAATGTGTGGAAAGGCTAATGAATAAAACAACAGTGGATTAAATGTGCCATAGCTAAAAATAATTTGATTAAAAAATCCGATCCCGTAGCCAAATTGTTCGAGGCCATGCTGGAGACAGCTGTATCTTTATTTGAGCTCTGATGTACAAGACCACATTTTCCCTCCCTAATGAACTTCGACGAGACCGAGAGATCGAAGTCTTTTTATGGGGATTTCTGGGCAAAGCTCGAGGCCTGATGAATCAGTTGTCATCACATGTGATTGCCTGTTTAAAAAGTCCCAAACATTCTGAGTCTATTTTTCAGTCAGGTTCAGCCAGGGTCACTCCAAAGTCAAAACACACCGCTGTCCAGCCAATAACCTGCCTGTATCAGCGATTTCCTGTCCAGCTCCCTGTCATTTTTATTCATCAGACATCTCGGCGAAGGAACAAGCCTTTTTTGGCGCTCATTTCAGGATTTGATAACACCATCCCCAAATGTGTAGAAGTGTACCATAAGAATTCGGTAAAACATTTCTGGAGGATTTTTTGTAAATGTGTATGCTTCTTGGTGGTAAGATACTGGGTGTTATATAAACAAATTAGTACTGACCATTGTCACAAAAGGTGTCAGAGAAACTCTGGTATCTAAAAACAAAGAAGCACGACTCATGCGACAACGAAAGCGAAACAGGGTGAGTGGATAAATTGCCTATGTAGTTCGGAAATACAAGTGGGATATACAAGGGGTTGTTCAACATAATTTCACAACATAATTGACTCGACGAAATCTCTTTTGAAAGAGGAATAACAGCCCGATGGGCTAAAAGGGACACATTCCTCTGCTTATCGCAGGCATATAAATATATATATATGTATATGTGTATATATACTGTGCTCGATTGGTATTGTCTTTACTCCACCCACAGGTGTCTTGAATAACTTGAGGACTAAGGATGGGATTCATGACTAATTGCTGCTAGGCACAGTGTAAATAGCTTAGGAAAGGGCTTTTATGTTAGCTGCACGCAGTTGTTGGAATGATGGTTGTTCAACAAGAAACCATAGGCCAAGACTCCAGCACACCAGCAACCCCAGAGGGATCTAATTGTAAGCTCTGCCCTGCTTGCTCAGATGCATATCACCAATTCCAAATAGAATCAGCCAAGAGTTTTTCACAGGTATGTCAGTTTGCAGAGTTGGCCATTGCACAGTGTGGTCAGGACTGCGAAAATAGTTTTAATTTCAAGATATGTCTCACAGTGTGTTCCATAGCTGTCTGTAGACAGGATGTGAGCACGATGACCTTTTGACCTAAACATCCATCCTGACCTCCTCCCTTTGGCTCTATGATAAAATCGTCTTTGCTCCTCAGAGAGTCAATTATTACTTCTTGACACTTGAGAATGTAAACTGTTTTATGAATACATATATATTTTGAGTCAGGACGACATATTTTGTGTGGGATGCAACTGAAAGTGGATTGAAAGTCTTTTTTTTATTAAAGTACCAAAGCTGTACCCTTTAGCTTGCCTTGATTGACTCTGCTTTGCTAAGATAGCTGATCCTCCATTTCTCCTAACGCTTTAGAAGCTGAACAAGCATACTTCCCTAAATGTCTGAGATTTCTTTTCTGCTGAGTTCATATTTTAAGTGTGTTGGAATGCTCTGTGATGGATGTTTGCCTCAGGCCAGTTCTGATGCATTCCCTAATTTCTACATCGAGTACTTACCTCATGTCCTTTTGTTCTAGTCCTGTCTCTCTCCGTCTGGGTGTCTGTCATCTCTGCCTGCATATTTTATTCCAACACAACTGACAGGTCCACTACATGGCTGAATCTCTCACAGGAAAAGCCTGAATATGTCTGGAACATTAGACGAAAGGGCCTGTAGAAAGCCGGAGCACAGTCCAAAGAGCTCACCGGTGCGTACAAAAGGGCCCGCACACTGAACCCACTGCCTGATGAAACAGCTCTGAGGCAGGTGAGACAGGCGGGCATTGTTGGGTCCAGTTTCTCCTCTTTACAGAATTAGAATTAAAAGTAGAATTGCACATCGTCGCGCACAACATGCACATGCAAACACACAAGTCAGGGGAAATTTGTTTTCTGCATTTAACCCATCTGTGGCGCATGCAAGGCCACTCCTCAGGGTCCGGAGCACAGACCTCTGTTCAGATGGACCAGGGACAGCCTCCAAGAACATTAAGAGGGCTTGTCTTGGGGTTGGCGAGACATGAAGAGCCAAGTCTGGAGGACATGGTAGTGATGGTAGAGGAAGTTGTTATTGTAAGGTTAAGGGAAATTGTGAGGTTAAGCAGGTTAAGAAAAAATCATTCATGATATCTACCGTTATGTGCAGGCTTCAAAATCTTACTCTTTACTAACATACATTATCTTGTATACTAATAATAGGTAATAATTGTTTATGTGTATTCTAGATTCCCTTGTCTCCATTGACAAAAAATGTCTTTTTTTGTGTGTTTCTTTAAATCTTACTATTTTAAGCAATTCGGGCAAAAAAGTTATATAATAGGGTGCAATGTAAATACATTTTACTTTTGCAAGATGTGTAAGATATATCATTTTGGAAATTGAGTTAAATGTGCACATTTAAATTCAAGCTGTCCCTATTGCGCCATCAAACTGTGTGTGTTGTTGGTTAGTTATGGCTTCAAGTTCACATGTCTCCTGCCAACTCAGTTGATTGAAGTGGAACTGCACTTTCTTCTTCTCTTAAAGAAGATGGGACCGAAGAAAATCTTACAGAGGAGCTGAGAGACGGGTGGCCAGGGTGAAGGGAGTGAGAGATAAAGGGAGGCAGCATGCATGATGTCAGGCGGTGGTTTAGTGCTGCAAACCGGCTGCAGATGGCAGGACAAGAGGTCAGGGAGGAAAATTAAAGAACAAATTCAGAACAGCAGCTGGGGGGGGGAGAAAGGAGGCTGTGGCCGGAACGAGAGAACAAGGCCGCGGGGTCAGCGTGGACTCCACAAACACGTTGTTTAAACAGTAATCAGAATCTCAAGAAGCTCCCAGCTCAGAGCCATCGTGATGGCCTGACCCCTAATCATCCTCAATTTCTGTCATCCTGCAACCCTCTGATACACATCTCCTCCGATGTTTATTTTTCACGGTGCTTCCTGTTTGATTGAGCACCACGGGCTGTGCATCTTTATGGATTGCTAAGAGGGCAAAGGGGTCTCGCACACTTACTGCACGTGTTAAATCATCCTCCTGCACGAGCCGCCAATCTTACAAAATGGGGCGAGAGGTATGTGGATACTCCTGTCGAAATTAGCAGTGTGATTAACAACTCCAAATGGTCATTTACCAGTTACACATATTTCTGTCGTGTCCTACCATGTCTTTTCTGAACGATTAAGATTTGTAGTCGGCATATTTAAATACCTGAGCATTTCCAAATCTCATAGTACTATCCGGGACAATGACTTATTTTAAAACGAATTAATTATCTATCATTGTCTACCAAGCAGAAACAATGACCAGACAAAGAAATCCCATTGCTTTGTCTGTTTTCATTATATTTTCACACACAAACTAAGCAACTTCCTATTTACACTGGCACATGCATGCACGCTGTACATGAGTGTTCATGTGACCTGATTTCGTTTTGAAGTGTGTATTAGTTTGGATGGATATGAATTCTGATACAAAAGTTGGCGTTTTCACTGATTTGGGGGACACTTAAATTAATTAACTTGTGCAACAGGTAGCCAAATTGACATTTCAAGGTTTTACCCAATTACTCCCCCTAGTTCCCACACAGACATAACATTTGTTCAAATTGTCGTGTGTAAACTAACCCCAGACCGACTTCCTCTTGCTGTGTAAGAGTGGAAGAACTTTCTCCAGTTCTTGGGAAATGTGCTTCAACACACGTGGACAACAGATCTGACATGCTGAACTTGTGAACTGAGCGCAGCGTCGTCACGTAAGCCCCCTTCTCTCCCATCCATTCCTACAGGGGATTTACACACTCCTCCCCCAACCTCTAACCCTGATGTGCCTTGGCGGTTCATCTCAGTAATGAGCCTTGTGGTCCCCTCTGGCACTCACTAATCAGGGATCCAAGGCCGTCCCATCCTCGGCACGGCGCCGCAACGGCATAACACACACACAGGACTCAAGGTGTTTCTCTCACTGCCATCTGGCCTCCATGCATGGCCCCGTCTCCACTCTGCCGGCGATTTATGCCCTCCTGAGGTGTTTCGCCTTTTAACTTGCATATAATTGGCCCCCAGATGCAAAAAAGATGTGGAGGCCAGTTTTTATGAGTTGCCAAGCAGAGGTCATTGTTTTTGCATCGCTCCGGCTCCTCAGCACCGCCAAGGTTAAAAAGACGTGCTTTAAGTCTCAGTATACTTTGACCAATTACTTGAAAAATTAGGAGTTAGTAGAAAGTTGTACATCTAAATGAAGATAATGATGGAATACATACCTGAATGAAGGCTGTATGTGATTATACAAAATTAAAGCAATAAAAAAACAAATCATATACACCTTGTATTCTCCTTCAAAGACCTGAAATAACTTCAGTGTTCACAGATCTCACCACTACCACGTCTGATAAGTAAGATACGCCTGTTGTCAGTTTGCATGACTTAATATTCACAAGAAAAGCACGACATGACAGGAATAAGTAACTTTATGATTTTCTGGGTAGCTGCAAAAGTCTGATTAAAGGTCTGACATCATTTCAAAGTTAAAACCCCAACAGGTGTTCAATTGTGTAACCCATCACTCTGACAAATACACTGTGTGAAAAACGCAGCTTACTTATTCAGTTCAGAGAAACCACCACAACAAGGTTGCAAGAACAAAACATTTCAACAAGTTATTTTATCCAAACAAACATGTGCAGTTTCAAATTTCTCATAAATACAATAATGGAATACTATTGTTTACTTCGCAATCAAGAAAACAGAGGATAGCGTGATCATCACTGTAACAATAATTTTCCTTTGTTGTAAAGTTCTGTCTCATAGATGCATTCACCTCTGTGCATTAATATGATAAAACTATATACATTTCAGTCACATTGATGATGATGATGATGATGATGATGATGATGATGATGATGATGATGATGATCTGGTGCAGATTTGACATTTCTTGCATAAAGATTAAGCCTTTATTTTCTATTTCCTCTTTAGAGGAAATAACCTATTCACAAACAGGCTATAAAAAACATGCTCTGACAACACAGTGTTTCTATTCCTCCACTCAAAATTTCATGGTGTATGAATCTTTACTTTAGTCAGTGTGCAGGATTTGCAGCAACATTGTATTATTTATGCATTATTTTATGTATTTATACACAATGGAATGTATACACACGGATAGATAATAAGAACCATATTTAAACCATAAAGCCACAACCAGCTCAGTGTGACCAAATGTGTGCCTATTTAAAACACCGTACACATTGTAACAACAAATCTATGTTTACATGTTATATATATTGATAGTAATACACATGTATTAAAATTGTTAATACGCGATAAAGGAATGAGAAAAAAATATCCATATGAATTTAGATTATTTTCTATTCAGGCGATATCTGTCTTTCTATCTTCGAGTTCGCCGGTCCACTTGGGGTCCTTGACGTGGCATAGATAAACAAAGATGTCGGTGCAGTCTTGAGCGTCATGGAGTGTGGGGTATTTTCGGCTTTAAAATGATTAGTATAGCGTGTCAGTAGTGTTAGAAGTCTCCTTTTTGGTGCTCTGTAAGGTGTGGAACAGTAAAATGAGCGGCTGGGGTGGTTTTTCTGACGCGGAGCTGCGGAAGATTCAGCAGAAAGGTAATTTTTCAGATTGCTAATGCTAGCCGTGTAAGTTATCGTCTCCCCCAGTGGCCGGCTGTGTTGAATTCACCTCGACAGAGCTTATGTTTTGCTCGTACGTATTGGTAAGAATATTTACCCCGTGTTTCTTCAGACTCAGAAATGACCGCAGTGGCATCCCGCGGTCGGAAGCCGGCTTCAGCCAACCGCAGTCGACAGCAATTACAGCGGGAAAGGGCCCTGCAGCTAGCCGCTCTGAAAAGCCCTGGAGCCGGTTGTGCTGACCTTCCGCCGGAGCAGCAACTCACCAAGCCGCTGCCAAAGGAAGAGCCCCAGCCTGCGCGTCTACCAGCAGCTCCGGCCGTCATACCGGAAGTGCAGCCGAAGAGCAGCGGTGTGAAGCAGAGTGAGATCCACCAGCCAGCCGCAGAGCAGGAGCAGAGCCAAGATGTCAAAGAGCTGGAGAAACAAGAGGTGGAACTGTTAGTATGACTATGTTTTCATTCACAAAGTAAAGTTTGAATGATGCCCAAGGCTGCTTCACACAACACGTTGCTGCCTTATTTCCAGGCGAATAACAGCTGTCGGCGGCCTTACTCCAGTTGTCGTCCCCCATTTCATCTTCAGTGGGTGTTTTTCATCTAAAGGCTTTTTCCATCACGTGACCCTGTTCATTACTCTGTAAGCGTCCTACTGGATACCTCAGGGAATAAATCAAACAACTATCTATTGATGGTTTGCATTAGCAAACAGTGCTGATCTTAAAGATGTTTACAATCTCACAAATTTTTAAACATGTTTTCCTTTTCATAAACATCTCATTATTTTTTTACATAATGCAGACACTCGTGAGCTCTCAAAAATACAGAAATATTAAAAAGCAGTGGCAACTGGATCATATAGCAGAATGGAGTGGGTCTAAGGTTACAGGGTTACGTTTCCTTCTAGAAATTATATTAATTATTTTTTAATAAAGATGATCTACACAATGTAAATGTTCTCACAGTTGATGCTGATGTTCTTGGACATAAATTAGACTTAAACATGCAACATCCCCTCCCACCTGAACAAACTGGTCAGTAATTAGCCTAACGTAATGAATGAATGAAATAGTTATTATAGCTGTGACTACAGTGCATACATGGACAAATATTTAATTGTGAGCTTTTAATCAAGTAGATATGTGTAATGTCCTTTTAGATATATTTGAAGCATAGTCAAGATGAAAGCTTCTGTCAACTTAGTTTTCTTATTTGTTAATTTTTCTTTGTGTCTTGTCACAGAAGGGAAAAGACACGCCTGGAGCAACTACAGCAAGGGCAAAAAGAAATCGAAGAGAGGAATAAACGCAAGAAAGCTCTACTGACAAAAACTATTGCTGAAAAGTAAGTACAGATGGTTATTGAGGTGAGCAACATGATGTAATGAAAGGTGCTTATCATGGCCAAAATGGTGTGGGGGAGAAATTAAGCAAAATAAATTCAACTTTTATTTTTTATATATAATCGCAGGTCCAAACAGACTCAGGCGGAGGCTGTGAAGCTGAAGAGAATCCAGAAGGAGCTCCAGGCCCTTGATGACATGGTGTCCAATGATATTGGCATCCTGAGAGGAAAGATAGAACAAGCCAGCTGGGACTACACAGCTGCCAGGTACAGAGATGCATCACAAGTACATTTTCAGATAAACATTTCTTTGTTGGAAGCCTTACCCCGTGTGTACTGCATGCAGAGGAGAGAAAAGCTGTCTGTCAGGTCCAATCAGCTAAATCTTAAACACCTGCTCATCTGGCTGTGAGCCCCTACACATCTGACAGACCTTTTTCACAGCAGACATGTTGACTTGTCACAGATGTTAATAATATCAGTAGCAATGGCTCTGTTTAATTCAAGTGTCCCAGTTAGCTGTGACACCGGAGCCCGCCTGGACAACAGTCATGAGTGGGTGTGGTCCCCGGTTTAGCAGGGATCTATATTGTTATATAGCCCGCACACTCCCTGTTCTATCAATCATAGAATACAAATAAAGAAAACATCGCATTTCTGCTGTCTCTTCCCTAGGAGCCATTATTTTTGTTCACCAGGTAATGTACAGTACATTTACTGTAAATGGCCTGTGTTCAAATCCTAAAAACACTGCCCCCTGCAGCTGCTCTCCAGTAACCATGTAACCTTTTTGGTTTACACTCAGGATATAACTCAAATGATTTATGCTACTGATTTGAAATAAATTTGGGTTTATAGAGTTTGTAAACTGTATTATAATGCATCTCTGCTTACAGAGATCCAGTGATTATGCAATTGACCTTGTGTAGCTCTACGTCATGCACACTCTTCATTATAGATGTTTGTGCAACGGGAAGTGGACTTGACTTTCACACACTTATTTCACTTTACTCTGGCATGGTTGTGATGATTGAATTGTACTGAGATAGAACATGAGACTCTGACAGGTATGTTCAACCTCATTTAATGCCTGACATCATTTGGTTTGTGTTTCCAAGCAGTTTTGAGTTTTTCCTTTTTTTTTTATTCCATCTACTTTCTGCTAGAGACATTGTTCAAGTCATCCCTAATGATTTTGTTAGTTATTTTCTATTTTGTGTTTGCAGAATTTCAGTTGTCATTTTTGTTGTGGTTATAAATGGTTATATTTGGACAAAAAGCAGGTATGTTCAATAATTCTCCATGTGCCTATCTGGTAATTGTGCTAATTGTCAAAACTCAAGGAGTGCAAACAGGAGTACTTTTTGTTTCACCAAATACCCTGAATCCCATGAAACACCATCACTCTCATAAAAAGTCTTAGTTGCTAAAAGTTTGTGCGTGCATGCGTGACAGTATATGTAACCGACTTTACTTTCTCTCGTTATTTCCTCACATTTTTGTCTCAGAAAGCGCTACGAGAAAGCAGAGGCAGAGTATGTAATGGCCAAACTGGACCTGCACAAGAAGACTGAGGTGAAGGAACAACTGACGGAGCACCTCTATGCCATCATTCAGCAGAATGAGCTGCGTAAAGCCCACAAACTGGAGGAGCTAATGCAGCAGCTGATGCTACAGTCTACTGAGGAGGAGCTTCAGAGGCAGAAAGAGGAGGAGGAGGAGGAGGAGAAGAAGCAGCGGAGAAGCCATGCAGAGACACCGGTAGACATAGCGGAGGGAAACGGTTCACTGCCAAACCAGGAGGGAGCAGTGCAATCAACCCAAGACTGTAAACCTACAGAGGAAGAGAGTTTGAAGGAGGAGAGAGGAGGTGACGTCCAGCAAGAGTACAAACCAGCGGTTGAAGCACCAAAGACTAGAGAAGACTGTCAAACCCTAGAAAATGGTGTGGAGAGTGTGAGTGTAGCCTCCTGATGCTCACAGAGCAGACATGGTCCTCTTTGTCACCTGTTTTGTTTAAAAAAAAAAAAAACCTGGACAAGATCACACACCCTCCATTATCGGGGTCAATATAAAACACTAACAATGTTTTCCAAGTCAAGCTGACAGCTTGATGAGCTGTTTTTGATTCACTGGTCTGCTGTACAGCGTGTGTTGGGCTGCGTAACAAACCCACAGTCTTCCTGTTCTCACAGAACGGAGTGCGTCCAGGCCTGGGACACAAAAGACTGCCGTTAATTTCATGCTTATCACCTGCCATCAAGTTTTGGCACTGAAGCGCTTTGGTTAAGGTTTGGGAAAAGATGGCGGTTATAGTTGAACACGTTCTGTTTTGAGTCCACTTTTCACTATTAAACGAGGATGAAAAGTTTTCTTTAATATCAACCAAGTGCTTGGAGCTGTCTAAATAGAACCACGAATACATGACTCCTGACTTTGTGATCTGTGCTTTAAACAGTTTTGCTTTTCTATTGATTTAAAAAAAAAAAAAGTACACTCCTATAGTAACATCGCTATACTATATTCTACAAATCAAGAGTCATTTTTATATGCCGATTCAGGGCTTTAAAAAAGCTTTGTATAATGTCTATGGTATGGTATCTACGGTTACATAATGGAAAGATTGTGGTTGTGGCAAATGATAAATATTTGAGGTTGGAGTCTGGCCACAAATACATTTAATGATGAGGAAAGACTGTGGTTGATGTTAATTCAGGAACTCAGTGCTTCCTGCAGTGTCACTGAATGTAGATAGTGGATAAGTCCAATCTGCCTGTCACTTGATTGGATACTGGGCTTTTCTCCCCAGTCATGTTTAGCTGCAGGACTAATCAGAAGAACATGTGGTTTTACATCACATAAATTAATCTCTGAGCAGAGGTGGAATTCAAAAGTTGACTGTTTTCGTTCATTCTCTCCTCCGTGACCAGGAGGACGTTGGCATGTTTCTGTTCTAAAACACAAACTCTCCTGTGTCATGTTGTAGATGAGCATGTTAGCTGGTGCTGGGCTTGTGTATCACAGAGCTTGTCCTACTCGCTGAAACAGAGGATCAGCGGGTCTCCGCGGTGGTAAGGTGATATCTGTTAATGTATGTATGGATGGTGTCGGCTGCATGTGATTGTCTCGACTTCACTGTGCGCTTTCTATCGCAGCACCTGGATTTATGTCCCAGGAATGATATATGACAATAATCTCAATTTACAGTTGTTGGTAAAGACTGAATTCTGATTTATACGTTTGAATGTTATGGAGTAAATGGTGCATAGAAATGTTATTTAAATGGGGGAAATATTTAAAAAAGGGGATTGTTTAGTATACACATTGCAGTATAATATTTTACTTAAATAAACTTTATGGAGCATATTTTTACATTTGTGTATTTTGATCTCCTTTTGTTATTCTAGCATTTTGATAAGTCAACTGTAGGACCGAAGCTTTGTGGCGCTGGAAAGAAGACTTTACCCAGTGGTAGCACTTAGGGACTCCCATTGCTATTTCAAGTCTTTTTTTTTTTTTAAGTGCATTAAGTGTTTGTGTAAACTGCTGTGAGATTTTTACTGTGCTTTGGTCACATCTGGCCAGCTGAAGGAGAAGCTATAAAAGCGGCTCTTAATTAGTCGGCATGCAGAAGCTCAGAGAGGGAGAGTGACCGCCGTCCTGTCTGCCCCTGAACAAGCTCCAAGGTCAATGTTTGAAGTTCATGCCATTCAACCTAACTAGAGATTTATTCAGATAAAGCCAATTACATCGTCTCAACTGGTGAATTGAAACTAGGTACATTTGCTCAGTTACAATTTAAAGTATACTAAAGTCATTTTATTTTCTGCCACTTTTTATTTTAATATTGTCTATTTTTGATCTACTACATTTATATGGCAGTTGTTTGCTTTGCAGATATTATTTTAAAACAAAATGCATCTTTACTGAAATACGTTGCTAAAGATTTTAATTACTCCATATTTAATCCTTTAAAAAAAGGAAGTTGAATTATTCTTCATTTCTCGCTTGTTTCTAGGATTCTCTTGTAGACTTTAATTTGCCTACAACAGTCTTTTTATGCAGATAAATAATATAATGAAAGAGGCTATTTAAATACTTTCTAAATGCAGGCCTTTTAATTTAGCGTTCTACACATTGTTGTACCACTGCTGTAAGTATTTTGCGTCGTCATTTTTGCTTTTATCTTCTTGTGATAATTTACTGTTTTTCAAATGGAAATGCTCGTTTTTTTTTAAATGCAAACCTAACTTGAGCAATTGTGTATTTCCTGATCATGTATGATGTTTGCGTTTTTTTTTTGTTTTTTTTTTCTTCTATTCTCCAAATCTTTCTATTATCCCACTTCACAACTGCTTCCATGGGGCAACAACAATCACTGTCACCATCCCGAGAGAGGGGTTCCTCTTTGTGACAAGAAACGTGCTCAAGGTTATAACAGAACATTTTGGAGATGCAAGCTGCGATGATTAAGGCATCCTAGCGGACCGACACACACACACACACTAAACTTCCATTGGTGTGTGTGTGTGTGTGTTGGGCGCTGGGGCGGACTTCAGAGAGCGGAGAGGTTTATACAGTAAAGTGTGATTTATGTGGCGCTGTCGTCCCCCGACAGGCCGAGAAAGACCCTGAAACCCGAGAGGTCCGAGATCCAAAGAAAAGAAGGAAAAAAAAATCTAGTTTTGCCTAAAGTCTCCGCCATCTGGACACGACCGCCTTCACCTCCACATCAGCTCAACTCTGCTTCAACACAACACACAACATGGATGGGGTCAGTGTCAAAACCCAACTGTGTTTACATCTACTACATCTATACAAAACATACATTTCATATTAGAGCATCGTTTTTTTTTTCTAATTCTCTTATTTAGGCCCGATGTGTAACTCAATTATTTTTTTCCCCAAGTAATTAAGCCGCATGATAAATGATCAAACCTGACTGTGTTGTAAAGCTTCGCTGTTGTAGACGACTCGATTTCACGTCTGACATTTATTATTATTCCATTCTCTCCAACGAAAGGTTTAAAGATCAAATTTTAGATTCTGATCGAGCTCGCGCTGTTACTAAACAAGGGAAATAAATCAATTCTTATAACATGGTAAACAGTGTAAGTGGATTAACAACGCTTAACTAAAATAGTCTTAAGCGACTGAATTGTGAACGGGAAAATAAATGTAAATGATGCTCGTGCGTGCGTGTGCGTGTGCGTGTGTGTGTGTGTGTGTGATGGGGCCCTTTGCGTGGTGTGTTGGACGCGTGTCACTCGGCCTCTGCTCCGTTTAAGTCTCCGTGTTGTTGTAATGAGCAGCAGATTGTCGGAACACCACCACAGACCGTTTACACTCCCAACACTTCCAGATTGACACACAACAGCAGCGCAACGCAACCCCTCATAAAGCATAAATATGCTTCATACAACCTGTGTTTATTTACAATTACTGACAGCGTGGTGCTGTTCTACCATCACGTTTGTCTGACATATGAAGACACACTCTATTGTTCTATATTACGACCATCTTGCTGAAATCTCCCACAAGTTTAGCCTGCATATTTTTTTTAATATAATTTCGATTGATATCTAAACATATATCACTACTTTACCATAGAACAACGTTTTATTTCTTTAAATAGAAGTGCTCCTTAAATGAGTGATATATCTTTGTTTTGTAAAATAGTACAATCACATGTATTAAAATACTATCATTCTTAAATATATTTATGACTTGGTGATAAGATAAAAGATAATGTTATAAACAACTAAGTTAAACTTTATTATCACTGTGCTCATTAAAAGTGCTGTTAAATATATGGTGCAAATACAAGAAAAGGTGTGTTTGTGTATAATAACAAGGGATGTAATTATGAAACAATGAAATAGCTTTATATCATTCCTATCATTATTCCTTGACAAGTGACATTGTAGCAGGTCTATACAATCATATATATATATTACATATTAGCATGTAATGGAGAAGGTAAAGAGAGAGACGAGTAAGTAAACTTGGGTCACTCAAGAAAAAAATATTGTCTGCAGGTCCCCCCAGAACTCTGCTGTGTTATGATCCAGCTTCGGTCCTGACTCCTTATCCAGAACCAGAGTCTGGATGAGAGGTCTGCTCCTCAGCTCAGCTCAGCAGTTGCTGCAGGTAGTGTACAGGCAATGGGAAATCCTGGTGTAGCCGCAGCAATCAGAGAGGAGCGTGGTTATAACATATGGTTCCCTGCACGGGGTGTAAAGAGTCAAAAAGGAGGCCATTTACTTCCAATTAGGGAAATAAAGCAGGACAGGGGCCAAGGTACAACTGCAATCAGCAACAGGGGTCAGTGGACAGCAGCGGGATTGGCCTGGGACCATCATCATCATCCTCCTCCTCAGCCCGGGGCCAGGCCTGGCCACAAAGGGACTGAGCCAGTGCAGAATCAGCAGAGTAAGAAAACACATTAAGAGCGGGGAGGAAGCTTTTATAACGTGTCTGTCACTCAGATCCTTTAAGTGGCCACACCACAGAAATACTTCACTGCAAGCTTGTATTCTGCATTCAGACCTTTATAGTGTCAGCTAATTGCAGCATGTTGCATTTTGTACACTCTAACATGTGAGTATCATTTTACTGCTGTAGCTATTTGATGGAGGTTTTTATTTGTCGTTTAATCTATGACAAAGCATGGTGTGAATAACCAGCACAGCTCTCAGGATATATTTAAACAAAGTACAATAAATACACAATGTATGTATGCATAAACTTATGTTTATTATTAAGATATAAAGGCCTAAATCAATGATCAGCCAAAAAAAGCACATGTATCTTTGATTTACAGAGTATAAATAAAGTACAGAATGTTGTTATGATAATTTCAGGGGAGCTTATGAGGTAACTCACAGTTGGCTGGAAGTTAAAATGCCACAGTGAAGTTTTGATAATTTAACATATAAAAGAGACATAAAAGATAGGAAAACACCACCTCTGAAGGTGTGACAAGATCCCACTTTTCATCTGCCCGCTGGAGACACCTCCAAGACATTATTTACACTTCACCTCAGCACTTTTTTTTTATTCAGCCTTCACATTGCCACCCACTGTCCAACACAGCACAGGCACTAATTATCCCTGTCCTGGCTTATAGCCCTAATACGAGTTAAAGTGTGTACGTTCTGGACTCTTGTGATCAGGTTGCATTGCGGACTCAGAAGACTCAATTTAGTGAGGCTCTTTACATTATTTACAGCTATTTCTGTTTGGGCTTGTGCAGTTTAATACTGAATCAGAGTGAAAAAGTTAAGATTTATGTGATGCACTATGTTAAAGTTAAAGCTGAGCCCAGAAGCTGCCTGTCAGACTACAGACAGGCATATGTAACACTGATGAAACTCCTGGAAGCCTTGGAACACAGTTGGTTTGGATTAAAACATCAAATGCAGTCAAACACTTTGTGTTACGGATCAAAAACACAACGCTGCCTCCTAAAAATGACTCTTGCAAATAACACTGATTACATCATCTGAACATTTATTAACATGTTTGAATATTTTCCTCTCAATTCTCAACATGCAGTTTAACAAGACAATTTAGTGATCCTCACCTTTGGGTATCACAGCTCCGTATTTTCCTAATTTGTCTAGTGTCATATTTGTTTGTTGGTTAGCTTTATTTTGAATATTTAAGTATCGATATTATATGTACACAATTCTCTGTTTGTTTGACACTCAGAGACAAAGGCAAGTGGTGTGTGGGTGGGTGTGCATCAAGTAAAATGCTTGGCTGGATGGCAGTTGTTCCCTTTTTGACAGAGACGAAGTAAAAATCAAATTTTCACATCTCACACATTCATGCTTTTACTTTACTTTTGTCTTTTGACTATGACGCTCTGCATTGAGTTTTTAAATTGCGTGCTGTCTTTAACATGCTCTTCTGTTTTTGGGCCGTGATTGATTCTTGTTAATTTATTTAATGACATACAAAATAATATTTTTTGTGTTTGTTTTTATTTGTTTGTAATCTTCATCTCACTGTAGAGCGTTTTTGTTCATCATGTGTTGTCTTTCAACGTGCTCCGTAATTATAATGTGACTTGATAGTGGTTACAAAAAATGAAAGCTTAAATGTATTTTATAAATGTCAGCTCTTTGTTATGATGTGTTGCCCAAAGCCGATTTGTATGATTACGTTGCTTTTATTTGGACCAGCCATAATCCAAAATTGAAGATTCATCTCTACAAACCGGTTTTCGTAAAAAAAACAAACAAACCAACAAACACAAAAAAACATGCATAAATGTAGTCGTGCCGATGTGGGCATTCAGCACCACTTCTGCAGGAAGGCGCTCTCCTCTCAGAGACGTTTCCATTTTTCGCCCAAGAAAACTGCAGCAGTCGGAGCGAACAGTCCACTTTCACATCCAGCTCTGAACAAAGACTTGGGTCCCTGAAGGAGAAAACTGGGAGTCTGAGACATGAAGAGGCCTTTTTCTTTTTCCTTCCCCCCCCCCCCCTTTTTTTTTTGCCCTAGCTGGCACCGGAATGGACTTGTATGCAGGAAAAGAGAATCTGGGGGGAAACTAATGATGAAAAAGTCTACTCTATCCCTGCGCCTTCATTAAATACATGGAAAGAACGAGAGAGGCACATCTGGATTCAATCCGCGTTCCCTTTGATGGCATCAAGTGTTCTTTTCCCAGATCAGGGGGCTGGAAGCTACGGGATGTCTACTATGGCAGCTCGGAGCCCAGAGTCGAGTCCTGCCATCTCAACACACGAACCACCCCGACATCCAACTCCCCCCCATTCCCTTACCCCTTCACCCCCACCGCCTCCACTTCGCCCAGCTAACCAACAGCTTAGTACAAACAGCTCTGAAGTCTTTACTTTCATTTTTGAGAGACTCTCCACTTTCCCCGCATGAGTTCAAAGTGAAATGTTGCACATTTGTTTTCGGTGCCGCATTTTGTCTAACAGCGTGGGAGCGAGCGTTCGGGGGGGGGGGGGGGGGGGGCGCCGCGGGGGGGGGGGGGGGGGGGGGGGGGGGGGGGGGGGATGCTCATCGGATATGAGTATGAGCTTTTGTTTGTGAGACAATAAAGTAACAACATACCTGTGGATTTTTATTTATCACCTGAAGCATTTTATTGGCACGGAGAAATTCAAGTCATTATTTATATATTTACAACAATTGTTTATTATCTGATTTAGTGAAGCATCTCTCCTTGTTTCTCATCTTATGTATTATTTATTTTAAATAGTTTGGTTTTATTTTTGTTCAATCCAACAGGTGACATCCGGGAGTCCTCGATTAGATTGAAAACATAAAGTAAGCTTGGCACGTTAAAACAATCGCCAAATGGATCATTCATCCTCATTATTGGCCGCCACTGGTTAGAAAAAGGCTTTTGCGCAAAGTCTCACTTAAAGGAAGATCTTCTTGTAAGAAGACACATATAGGGAAGCCGGTCAGCTAATATTGTAACCTATGCTAACCTGTTCATAAGGCTTTAGGTGGTGATAGTGACTTGAGTTTTGCCAAAAAGTGATAACTTTAATCCACTAAAAACGGAATCACACCGTTGATGCAGTTTAAATGCTAATATCCAGTATCAAATGGTCACAACTTGCTGTAAACATAGCGTTATGTCATAGTGTATGAGAGTCATGGAGATATTTCCATATTTGAAAATTCAGATTTTTGCCCAGTGTCAGATCCATAGTAAAAAAATAAAGGATCAATTGTAAGAAATGCAAGTTGTGTTGCTACAGTTGAATGCAACAAGAATAATGATGTACACTCTATGAAATAGCAGATACACATTTAGTAAAATGTGTTTTTTTTCTTTTATGTGATCTGAGAAAAATAAGACAGATAAGTGGTTGGTGGACCAATGTATGTTCCCTTCACTATGTAAATAATTCAAAGCCATACTCTCATTTAACCTGACGCGTGTTGTGATTGGATGTTACCATTTCAGAGTTAAACAAAATGCTCATTCCGGTATCAAACGGTCACAACATGCAATAAACATAACGTGGTGTCATGTTGTATGAGTGTTTGCTATGTCATGTATATCCTTGCTATCTGAATTATTTTGTCAGCTATGTGCTTTGGTTTAGAATCATCCAATCTTTTTGACCCACTTCAAAAGGGGAACAAATCATGTTTGGGTGATAATAGCATCTCTTGTATTGAATTGCATATTTCCTTTTGAGGCAATCCAAAACTAAGAAGCACCATATTATCAGCCATTTAGTCAATTTGATGACTATCAGACTAGATGCCTTCATTATTTTTTATTGAGGCCTAAACCAATATGTTCAAGGGCTGATGCTGAGCAGTTAGTGCACAACTGGTACCAAATCAGACTGGAAATGGGCTTCAAAACAAAAAACCATGTGCTCTAAAAGACAAAAAAGTTCAGTACAGCTGTAATTGAATTGTTCAATAATTAAAAAATGTCAGAGATGAGTAACAACTTATTATCTTCATTTGTATTGGAGCAATACATCTCAAGCGTAAAACCTGGACAAACAAAAATAACCAATAAGCTCACAGATTTGACTCCACAAAATGATATCGTCAAAAGAATCGACTGAACCGACATTGTTTAGAAACGGATAAAGAGCCGGAACAGTTGTTTGTTTGCTTTCAGTTACTCATCCCACAGATTTCCTTTTCAAAAAAATAATGCTGCTTTGACAAAGCAGCCTGTGCTCACGAAAACCAACCTGTGGTCAGAATGACTGGCACACGTCATGCTTATGTGTCTCCATGCTCACACTCACTGACACTCAGTGAGGTGTGTGTGTGTGTGTGTGTGTGTGTGTGTGAAAGAGAGAATTTGCCAGCCAGTCAACCCAAAACAAGACAAAGCAGAGCGAGCAGGCTGTTGATGGTGCTGATGGTGATGTTTCTGCTGCTTAGGTGAGGGGTGGGGGGGTTGGCTGGAAGGGGTGTGATGGGTTGCTCACAGGCAGAGGGGGCCTGTGAAACGTCAGACACAGCATAAAGGCATTGCCACGTAATTGCGGTGCTCCTATTATGAGTGTGTAAGATTGTGTGTCCGCCCTCTGCGCAGAGGGTGAGTGAGAGAGAGAGAGAGAGAGAGAGAGCCTGGAGGTGCGGGGTTACGTCCTGCCTCCTCGCGCCTAGCTGCCGCTGAGCAAGCTTTGCGCACACACGGAGCTTTGCGCATCTGGTCGTCATCATCATCATCATCATCAGCAGCAGCAGCAGCAGCTATTCCTGCTCAGATGTGACTCCCACCAGAGAGAGAACAGAGTTCTTCTTCTTCGTCTCCATCTTTTCCCGTGTGCTCTCCATCTCCTTCTTCTCGTGGAGTGCCAGCTTCTCCGGAGGCCGCGCAAGGAGGAAAACAAGCCGTCTCCTTCGTCCACCGTGTTGCTGCAGTTTGACATGCTCCGCTCCATGGATTGGCTGTAGTGGTTTGTTCAGGAGAAGCAGGCGAGGAGAAAACTTTGCTGGAGTTGAGTCCGAGCCTCTCCCTCCTCCGCCCCTAACCTCCTCGGGGCTCATCTGGATTTGAACAGATCCACTTTGTGCTCGGAAGACCCGAGTCAATCTTCGCCTGGCTTCTGGACGCGCTGCCCGTGCGTTCCTGCATGCGAGGATCTACTTGGCTCGCGTCTTTTTCTTCTTTTTTTCTCTACGCCACGCGACTCCGTTTTCCCCCGCTGTTCCCCACTTGCGTCATGACTTCTAGCTATGCACATGTAATGGACAGGCAAGCGACGATATCAAACCGTCTGGAGAGCCCGATCACGTCTAACCTGGACAACCTGCAAGCCAAAAAGAACTTCTCCGTCAGCCACCTGTTGGATCTGGAAGAGGCCGGGGAAATGGTGGGCAGCCAGGCGGACGAGAGCGTCGGGGAGGCGGGGAGGAGTATGCTGGAGTCCCCGGGGCTGACCAGCGGGAGCGACACGACCCAGCAGGAGAGTAAGTTGAAAGCTGCAGAGTTTGAGTGCAGTCTGGGACCGAGAAGAGGTCACAATCCCCCTATGAACTCGTGACTAAAATGTTTTTAAAAATACGTACCCCCCTGTGTTGTGATTTGAAACACAGGTGGGATCTGTTCGTTGTCAACAAACTCCATCTCCTGAGAATCCAGAGTATTTCCCCTTAGACCTAGTTCTGCTGACCGACTGAAACTTCATTTATTTCCATCGCGCGCTGGGGCGCGTCCGCGTGCAGAGCGCATGAATGGGCCGTTGCGGAAAAGCAGCGCGCATGGAAGGAATCCTTTAGTGCGTTTGGCAATGCATCATCCCGACGGGCTCCCCCCTCGAAACGGCCGTTAATTTACCATTAACACTTTGATGTCGGTGAGGAATGGGCATGTTGGTGGACATGGTCAGTAAAGTAACCGTGCCAGTCAAACTTGGTTAATAAATCTCTGCTCCGTGACTGAGATGGAGCCACACGTTTTGATCGGGAGGGTTAAGTTATATAAAATAGGTTAAATAAAAGCAAAATCTGTGTACATTTATATTGAAAACACCCAAAGTGATTCATGCAGTGCCGAGCCATGTGCACCTCGGTTTGCTCATTAAAATATGCACTAAATCAAGGTAGAAGTCAATCCACCTGGGATCTGCGTAAAATTTGGGCCAATGTAAGCCGAGTTTGGTGACTGAACAGGCGGCCACTGCTGGCAGAGAGGCCAGTAAAATTCAGGATCCTTCTCTTTAAATGTATTGCGCGCATGGAAGTCTTCTGTGTGCTGGATAAACATCCGTGGAAGCGCACAAACCTGCCGCTCGCACCGTTGAGAGAGTAAATAAACGCTCCCTCCTTCCTCTCCTCCTCGTCGTGCACTCACAGGACCATTTGCAGGGCTTGACAGAAACGTTATAGGCTTTAATGAGTGTTATTGTTATTTTTTTTAAAGGCTAAAAATCAAAGCGGCGGGTGTGAGAAAAATGCGGGAGGAAGTGGCCGGGTCAGGTCGTTAATCCACGGTTATTTTCGACCTGTCAAACACTTTCAGAATACCGGAGCCCAATCATTTGTCATAATTATGGCACATGTCCGCGCTCCAGCAATTAAGGAATCAGTTGGGAAAAAAACACCATGTGGAATTGATCATTCGACTTGTTGTATGGGTAGAGTTTTTTTTCTTTTCATTGTCTAATGTTGAAAATAGCTTTCATTACATCGTGACAGGGTTGTACCTTAATTACACAATCGACATTTTATATACGATTTACTCACAGAAAAGTGAAAGTGAAACATTTAAATACATATCTTTTTTACAAATCGCCACCTTCTCACACTAATTTTGTGTAGAGTAGAGTAAAAGTTCCTTTTATTATGAAACACGTGGATATTATTGTAGGAATCATTAATTATTGACCAATAATTTACTGTCACGAATTGCTGCTCATGTGATCCGTCAAATTGCACGTGTTGGCCACACTTGGAGCTGCAAGTTTGATGATGAGGAGGATGTTGGCGAAGATGAAGGGGACGGTGGTGGAAATGTCTTGGATTTGCCTTTTTAATCGTCACTCTACATACAAGTTTAAGTAAAAGCTTTCTGAGGCCAAACTGCCGCATAGGCAATGCACGACAATTAAATTAAACGGTCAGGGGATTTTCAATTCTAAATGTGAATTAAAAGACATTTGGATTTTTAGATCTATTTATTCAAATGTACTACATTGCAGGAAAAATGGCACTGTATGCCATTTTAATCTGTATTATATTATAAAGTATTTCTTTTAGAAATTCTTACGATTTTCTAGTCCTACTATAAAAGATCTGGGTGCTATTTTTCCTCATGACAGTATATCAGACAAGACAATTTCCCAAAATCCTCTCAAGAATACCCCTTAAAATACTGAACCATACAATATTATATATATATATATATACACATGCATATATTGTGTTTATGTTTTGTGTCAGACTAAAATAGTCTGGTTTTATAATTAGAATATTAACTATAATAATGATAACAATAATTTAACTTCATGCAAGTGTGACATTATTAAGTGTGAAAAGTGAAAAGCAATATTTTTGTATTTATTTTGATTAAGTCTGAGTTAACTGCATCTGACTCCTCAGCAGTAAGAGCACTTTATAATTATTATTATAATTATAATAATTATTGTTTTGCTTCCATTTAACCAAAACTCAGTTTAAGTCTCAAACTACGCAGATTTATAACAAACGTAGTCCGACAAGCTAGAGGATTTTAGATGTTACTTTTCTTTCATGTTCTGTTCCTCAAATTTATTTTGAAGGGTTTTTTAAAGCATTTTTTATTTATTCTTTATTGTTTTATTTAAAGTAAACTCGCCTATTGATTTTTTTAAATTCCAACTATTGGTTTTCCTTTGGTTCAGCTGCCCTTCCAACAATGATGAATTGTAAAATATTAGAATTTTTATATTTGAATAATTAATTACTAATTGGAGATTTAAAAAACATAAAAAAAACATGCTGCTTTAGCCTGAATATACGTATCCATTTTCAAAAACACCCATTCAAACATAATTATAAATCAGGAGAAGAGAATGAAATGAAGTTGTTGGTTTCTTCTTGTAAAATAATCAATTAGAAAAAATATTCTGCCCAAATTCCTACCAAATGGGGAAAAGGGGAACTTTTTAAAGGGGGCTCACATGTTAGGAAGTGATTTCATTTACATTTAAATGGAGGGGTCAAAGGCCAAAAGGATTTGAAGTGCAGTTTATGGGTTTACACCTGATACACTTGGAACCAGAATGCATCATTAATTTAACGAATTGAAGCGAGAACTTTTACATGAGATGTTGAATTTACAACACTTAGAAACATAATTTTAAATATATGGCCTTTTTTGATCTCGTACCATATTTTAACTGTATTAGATTAGATCAGATTAGGATTAGAAAATTGTTTACACCACTCATCTACTGTAAATTTATATCCCCGTGTCACCTTTCTGCCTCTGCTTTTCCCGTCTCTGCCATGTCTCTTCAACAAATAAAAACATTACATTGAAGGTAGAAATGCACTTACATTTAAAAAAACGTAAGAAAAATGTTTCCGCAGCTATGAGAGGTGGATAAAACCAAGAAACGTACAAATATCGGTACATCAATACACAAACAGACAAATAAATTAATTTATAAAACATCAGAATGTAGATAACAAAACAAAAGAGGCAGAAATGCCAATACATAGAAAAATAAATCGATGAATAAATGAGAAATAACAATAAATATTTACATAAGCTGTGAGAAGTGCTTAAAAACAACAAAGGTGGTAAATAAATAAAACATTAATACAAATCCCCCAAATCAGAAGTGAGAAGTTGATCAAATCAGGTTCCACTACAAAGCTCTACATTCTCAAACTCACAAAACAATTAAATCATTAAAACATTTGAAACCTTTATTTCTTACCAACCAATGTTATTGGTACTGTTGTACAGGTTGACCAGACCAAAGCCTGGTAACCATCAACCTTCAAACTAGCAGGAGTTTAGATCTCGTTCACTCTCAGCTGTCTTTTGATTGGCTCAGACTAAGTCTCATTAGACCACATGTTGACAACAAAACAAACAAGGCTGAGGAGCTTAGGAGCACACTGGCTGAAACTGGAAAGAAATCTGCCCCCCCCCCAAACTGGAAAGAAACCTCCCCCCCCCCCCCCCGACATCAACATCATATTTGATGAAAAATATAAAGGGAGAGTTTCCAAAACCATCACCCAAAAAGAGACACAGGCCACTGACGCTGAATGCAAAACAAGAACGAGCAGAACCGACTCAAAACTATTCATGTCCGAAAAACTGCCTCGGCGTGAACCAGTTTGAAATGAACCTCTAAACTGAGTGAATGTTTCTGTGAAGTACAAATACTCTAGTTAAATATATACCGCAGAACATGAGTGTAAATGTGCCCAGTAACTTCTCCCCTCTTTGCATGTGTGTGTGTGTGTGTGTGTGTGTGCATGTGTGTGTGTGTAATTAGGCCTGATCATGGATGCGCACATTTTGTGTTTTTCTCCCTCTTCCTGTGAAAGTGTTATTTTGTGGTCTGGTTGTAGCCACAAGGCTCCATCAGCGATTCCTTTCTGCAGTCAGACTGAACATGAACACATGGAGCTGGAAGGTGTTTCAGAGCACAATGGATCACATTTTTTTCCTTGCCAGAGAGGCTTTGTTTCTGTGTTCGCTCGATTGTGCGTTTGTCTGCCTGTTTGTTTGTTAGTGAGGATCTGGGCCAAGGAATAAGTGATTTACTTTCGGTACAAATTATAATTTTTTTGAATCTTTCTGGGAGATCAGTTCACAGTTCCTAACTACAAATAAGTAACTTAATAAATGTCAAAATTAAATGTTTGAAACCTTGTGCTCACCAATGCAGAGGAGGTAAAAGGAATTTGATTTGTGGATATTTAAGATCAGTCATTATCGTGAAATAGTTTTAGGATGTTTTGAGCCTGGACAACATTCATTCATGCACCGTTCAAGGCATTCACGTGGTCATATAGATTTTGTGATTGTGAGTGTGTATGTGTGTGTGTGTGGGGGGGGGTGGGATTTTCATTGAAATGTCCCGATATTTGTGTTCTATTGGTTTAGGTATTCGCTTACTGGTGGAAACATATTTAAATCTTGTGCTTTAGCAGAAATGGTGATATCTAAGTTTTATTTGAATTGGGTATCAACAGTCGACGTAGTCGGTAGCGGCTGGATAGTTTAGGTGAGCTGGTTGCTTTAGGGTTGTGTTCCACAGCTGATCCCAGACTCTGTTCATGCATAGGGGGGGAAATGCAAGTTGCAAAATAATTTAATATACCCTTATTTGTGAAGACCTGACATTTTGCATGCTGTTATTGTTTGAATTATTTTTTTCTATTTAAGGTCGTCTAGAAAAATATGTTTAGAATACCATTTTGAATAAAAAAAAAACAAAAAAAAACGCATGTGGGAATCTCTAAATTG
The DNA here is from genome assembly GCA_016785305.1 of Colistium nudipinnis. Lineage (NCBI taxonomy): Eukaryota > Metazoa > Chordata > Actinopteri > Pleuronectiformes > Rhombosoleidae > Colistium > Colistium nudipinnis. The sequence continues at coordinate 2,874,197 of JAFBJU010000331.1, read as the reverse complement.
TGAAACTATCTCAACAATACGCAACATGTGTAATTATCCATACTTGGATGAACATCAGTGTTGTTTGTTTTAAAACTATGTTGCTGTTTTGCTTTCCGATGGAAGGAGATGACTTTCCAGAGTGGCCTTCTGCAGCAGAACGTGTTTCACGCTATTTATTATTAAAATTTGATGTGTTCTGACACGGTTGTTCTCCATCAGCAATAATGGCTACAAAGTAAGCACTTTTGGGATACCTGCATTCCTATCACAGAAAGATTTAAATGATAACACAGTGTCTTCTCCTGCTTCCGTCTCCCTGTAGATGAACAGATGAACACAGAAGAGAAAAAAAAGAGGAAGCAGCGTAGGAACAGGACCACCTTCAACAGCAGCCAGCTCCAGGCTCTGGAGAGAGTGTTTGAGAGGACACACTACCCCGACGCGTTTGTCAGGGAGGACCTCGCCCGCCGGGTCAACCTCACCGAGGCCAGAGTCCAGGTACGAGACCGGCGGTCCCGGGTGCATCGAGAAATATGAAAAAAAAACACTTCCCATGCTTTGTTTTCTCAAGGCACTGATACAATGTGTTCCCCTTTTGATTCCTTGAAATGTGAAGCTTTTCCCTCAGCAGTGATCTGTCAGACAGGCTTGACTTTTGAAAGAAGAAGTATCAGCAATAAAAGTCAGCAGATTGCACAGTCCCGGAGCAGACACAGGCTTGCAACCATTGAAACACTTTTTTCTTGGCAGGGACACAACAATATACAGATTTTAGCAAACACACCATAGACAAAAAAACATACCTCTAAACAACAGAACGTTAAAGAAATCCTGTTGTGTGTGTATGTCTGTTTGTGTGTGTGTATGTTTGTGTGTGTGTGTGCGTTTGTATGTTTGTGTTAAGAGTGAAGCAGAAACAAGACGTTATTGGACAGAAGTTTGATAAGACAGTGGACGAACTGCAGCCACACATACAGGACTAACAGCAGGGAGCCCAGTGACTTCACAACCACACATCATCTGTTTGCTCTTACACTAACACATTCACTTAATAAGCCTACTTAGTGACTAGTACTTATTAGCAGCTATTAGCATGTTTGTTTTTTATAGTAATGCACGACTGATAAGAACCTGACAGCACATGACAGACCCCCCTTTATCATTCCTATCGTTTTTACACAATCTCTTCAATAATAATTCCCAGAGATCTTGGATTGGATTTGATCAGAAAAGTGGGCGTAATGACGTCTAATTTCCTCAGTGGTTTACAGATCAGTGATAAACAGCAAATGTGCAGCACATGAGGGAGACTGCAGCCAGGGGTGTTTCAAGACACTCTGGGGGCCCCATGCAAAAATGAAGAAAAAAAAAACAAAGCTTTTGACAGCACGCAAGTAGCGTGGCCCCCCTATAAAGGGGTTCCCGACATGTCATTGCAATTTCTTCTCCATGGAAAGACATGTAAGTCATTTAAGTTTCAGGTTGTCGTTGCTGTAAACAGCCGTCTTTGGGGGCCCCCTTCTAGCTCGGGACCCTAGGCAATTGCCTAGTTTGCTCTGACTGCAGCAGAGCAGCAGCAAAACATGTCCGTGTCAATGTAATTTGCTAAATGTACAATGTCACGCATATAGACATAGTCAGTCAAACAACATGAAGGGTGGAAGTAAAAAAAATTGACGGCAACATGCATATTAAGGAACATTTTAATTTTTTAGTGAATGTATGTTACAGTAGTGAGGGTAATATGACTTTACGATTCTGTCTCACACACACACTCACGGGAATGCCAATTGATTTACATATAGTTATGTTAACTCAGCACATGAAATAACTTCATAATTGGAGCAATTGTAATATCCCGTAACCTGTCTAACATTGGTAAAATGATGCATTTGAGAACTGAAATTGTATTCCATTTCACAGATAAAAACCTAAAATTAGTAGTAACATCTGAAACCAAAAAAAAGGAAATGAAACAAACAGCATGAAAAGACTAAAGAGATATATAAAACATCCCTTTGCTACATGAGTTTGGATTAAAATTACATTTTTAGTGGCTGATTCTGGGCTAATTAAAATGTCCCAAGGGCATTTGGTGGCAGAGTGGTTGAGACACATTGTCTCCTGCGAATCAAAATATACATTTAAATGTACTGATTTTTAACATGCAGCAGTGGGTGGGTGTTTTTTAGATCTGGAAGTTTGCAACCTTAACAAGCCACGTCTATAGCCTCATCAAGCTCCACCATTGAGCTTGAGGTTAATTTGATTGTAGCCTGACAAACACACCACAGGGCAGGAAGCACGAAACCTGATCCTATTCAAGCTGTGTATTGTGAGAAAAATCTCACCTGCATTTTTACAAAGTCACTTAAAATACAACTGTTTGTATATATTTATATATACTGTGAGTTACCATACATAGATTCACACACACACATAAACTGTATATATACTCACACTGGTGCCAATTGATATGATTAGAGGTTATACGTAAGAGCGGGTTATGTATATGAGACGAATGTAGCAGTTAGCCCCTATTTCAAAGATAGGGTGGAGCGAATGAAGTCCATGAAGTGTGTTGTGATCTGGTTTTAAGTCTGTTGGTCAAGTTGCCTGCCCAGGAGCATTCATGTCAGTGCGTGTAAGTCCCTCCGTGTAAAACCGCTTGCCGTAAAAGCGTGAAAACTTCTGCTCCGATCATATTTTATGTGAACATGAGCAAGAATAAGCGCAGCACCAACATAAGTTTTAATGTTGCATATTTAAGAGGCTCAGGCTGACAGTTCGAACAAGCTGCTGACGAAATACAACACATCTATTTTATCAGTGTCCTTGGCAATTGGCTCATTTGTGGAATTGTTGGATCTCCTGTAAAAAGACCAACTTTATCTTTGTGTACCACCAATCAATTAAAACACACATTATGAGGGCATGTCGGCAGGGGGTAAACGTGGCTGACGAAGCATTTGGTTTGGTCCGAGATGCTCGTGTGACATCTAGTGGGAGTGTATACTGTGTATAAGACCTTGGCTGCTCTGGATAAACACGAAAACATTTAGTCAACTAATAAACAAAAGAAAAGCTTCAGCATCCACTGCTCTGAATGCTCGATTTCTCAATTCCTCCGTTTTAAAACAATGATAGAAAGTATGTATGTTTGACACAAATCAAGAAGTAACATAATACGTGCAGTGCAGATAAGCCTGAATGCATAATGCCTTTATTGTATATTTTTTGGCCCACTCTTTAATCAACACAGTGAAAGTATTTGCTCTGTGGGCAGAGCGAGAGGGGAAAGAGGAAATAGTGATGATGGAGGGAGAGAAGCAGCACATCTGTGATTAATGTGAAGCAGAGAGCAACGCAGAAATCCTTTGATAAAAGAGACTGCAGGCCCATTCCTAAGGCTGTGCGTCAGCGGACAGCCAGCCCCTCTGAGCGCATACTGCTTCTAATAATGGATTTGATTTCACCACAATGAGGAACAACATTAGCACCCCCCCCCCACCCCAAAGAGGAAGGAGCGGGGGGCCGGGTTCTTGAGGAACTGGTGAGGGCTAGAGAAACTGCCAGGAAAGAAAAAACTTCTGGTTGTTTTAATTTTTAATGTGTTTTTATGGCCATGACATGGCACTAATGTCTCATGTCCAAGAATAAAAAATGGACCCTGAACATGTGATATCGCTTCAGTTTTAGTGGGAATTCTTTGTGATTAATTAAACATTGATGCAATCATGTCACGTGTTATGCTCTACTTACATCACATCACTTCACATCAGGTTCTGTCGTTTGCTCAACAGCAACACAGAGGAAAGGGGAGCAGGAGGGGACCATATGTAACAAAATAATCCCACCTCTGGGTCTGTCTTCATCTGTGAACGCTGCTTTACAGCATCCCACAGTTCATGGATCACCATATACTGTATGTTCCTTCTTTTTACAGTTTGTGAGATGGAACTGCACGCTCCAACAAGATAAATGAGTTGGAGGGCCCTTGGGTCGAGATTATTTTGTCCCCCCAAAAAATGTAAAGTACATTTAGCACGTCACTCGGAATGGTTAAGGATCATTTCTTTGACCCGTTCCAAATCTATGGTTGTTCAAAGTGCTGATGAGGCTTAAGTGGACAACAAAAAGATTCACTCTGTCGTTTTCTCTCGTTGTTTCTAGGTCTGGTTCCAGAACAGGAGAGCCAAGTTCCGCAGGAACGAGCGCGCCATGCTGGCCAGCAAAAACGCCTCGCTCCTCAAGTCTTACTCAGGAGACGTGACGGCGGTGGAGCAGCCGATCGTACCACGCCCTGCGCCACGCCCGAACGACTACCTGTCCTGGGGCAGCGCCGCCCCCTACAGGTAGAGTCCCCCCTCACCTGCCCGCACCCAGTTACCAGACGTTCACGATCAATTCACACAACGCGTTGTTTCTAAAAATGTATCAGTGATGATCTGCAGCACAGTAGGAAAGAAAGCAAGACAGATGGAGAGTCAGTGGAATGATATGACTGACCTCTTGTCTGCTCCAGTTGAAAAAGCACAAACTGTGTAACCATTATAACCACATGTTAACACCACCATAACTTTACACAAACACACACACATTGACCCTGGCACCACTCTCTCTTATTGTTTCATTTCCTCTCTTCCTCCTACCTGCACATGCTCCTCATAGCTGGCCTGAGCGTCTTCATCTCCTCTGATCCACCTGGACTCCGGCCTCAGTGCCGTGACCTGCTGGGTCAGCGGACCATCTGTACGTGTATAAGCTTTATGTATACGCGGGGTGCGTTGAGTACACAGGGCAATGAGAGCAAAGGTTAGCCTGGTGATATTGTCTGTTTTCCTTATTTTCAACAGATCTCATGTGCAGAGTCAAACTAACATCGAACAGGAGCTGTGGTATATCTGGCTCCTTTTATTGTTTGCAGATGCATAAAAAGATATCAGTGAGCTACACTCTCGCATTGGGTGACACGTTAGCTCGTCACCATCACCACACACACTGTAGTTCATTATGAATCATAGAAACGCACACGGTCCCGTTGCCCCCAAACACTCACTAAAGCTCCAAATATGGATTCATTCACTGCTGAAAATAATATCTTACAAATACACGGCTTCCCACATATTTGTTTGTTCCACATTTACAGTGAGCAGTTGTTTCAGTAAATCACACGTTTGCGAGGTGTTTTTCAAGATTTTGGTCTCTGTGAGAGACGGACAAGGAGTGTGGAGACAGGCAGTCTGAATAACTGCTGGTTTTAGTCTCTTCGCGTGATTGGCCGAAGTTGGTTTAAGATGAGTTTAAAAAGATAAATACGGGGTAGAAAAAAGAATAATGAAAGCAACAGAGTCCGAGTCATCTTATTTACTAGCGGTGATGCTGAGGAGAAGAAAACATTCGGATTTGTACCGTAGACTGTTCAAGCACAAGCTTTCCTATATGTCTGCTGTTGAGTGCCAGTTTATTCAAAGTGAAGTCTCTCTGCTCAGATGATCTGATTGTGCTCTCCGACTGCCTGGCTTTCCCTTTCTGTTTCTCACATTTTACATTGATGTCGCTTTGGTCTCCTCTAAAACTCTTTTCTATATCCAGGTCATTGTGGTATATATGTGTACCGCGATGACTTGATACTATAACTTTTCCCACCACAGTTCATATAGCAATTAATATTACTCGCCATTATTTTCTTTGCAGATGCAGGTTTTTTTGTTGTTGTTTCTACAAAAAACTTTCTTGTTGCCTGTCTAAAGGAGCTTTGTTGCACTTTGATGACACTATGACTTTCAGACAAGTAGCTTGTACAATCTCTCTACTTTTATGATTGTTAGAATATGTATTGTTTTATCTTTTGGCGATCAAAACATATCCCGCAAAGTTATTGTGTTTTAATACACATTTTCAGAGAAACAAATACTTCCTTTAAATGAAATAGAATTTTTGTTTTTTTTTCTCTGTAATGCTTCCGTATTTTCGTAGTTGCATTGGCTTAAAGTTCAACATCAAAACTTCTGTGCTAATTTGAACACAAATTGCTGCACTGTTTTACAAATGTGCTCCCGTTTACTGGGTTATGCTTAGCAGCATTGCAGTATTGTAGCACTGGCCTGTAACTTCTAAACTAAGCTGTTACAGTACCTTGTTTCACTTGAAATGATCTGTAATTATGAGGACATTTTAAAATGTGACGATGACTGATATACTGTGATGCTCTGATAAAATGCAAAATGCATTGCCTTTTTTGATACTGTTTTTTCACTGCCATTTTACTTTTTAAAAAAACAGGGTTAAACATCTGTAAAATAGTGAAGTACTTCAGTAAATATACATTTGTGCAGAGACTTTGTAAGGAAGACTGACTTTTCTTCTCTGTGACATTCTCTGTCCACACTGCACAATCTCCTTTCTCACTCCTGATTGCATTGAATCCAAACACCGCTTCCCGCCGCCCCCTTCACCACCGCTCCCCTGTGTCAGTGTGACAGGGGCGTGGACAGATCTCGTGACCCTGCTGACGAGGTGATAATGTGAAAACAAACCGTATTAAATCCACCGCTGACCCCTGCGACCCCTCTCTGCTACACTACACCAGATAATGAACGCGACACAGAGAGACAGCGCTCTACTGGGCAACATTTTTTGTGACTCTGGTTACATTGGTCGTGATTTACAGTAATCCTCCATTATGACACTCGGTATAAAATGTCAAACCCTGTGGCCACAGCTCAATCTCGCCATGCTTTTGGCCCAACGCAGAGCAGCGAGGGAAATCTTTTGTGAAGCAGGAATAATGCTATGTGGTGCTAACACTTCACTGTATATATTATCCTAAAGCTGGTATCCGATGCCGGAGGGGGGGCCAGTGCGAGTACCACAGAAAATGCTGCCCACAGAGAACAAGTATGCTTTCATTTTACTACATCTAAGTCTTTTCTCGTTGACTCTAAGGAAGCATACTGTTGTTTTTTTTAAACATTTCAGTGTTTATGTTCTCAAAAAACTTCAGCTGATTTCATTTAAAAGTTTTTTTTTATATATACTTTACTTTATTTAACTTATAACTGTGTTTTCCTCTGTGTTTTTATTTGTATGTTTTACTTTTCTTCACTTTTATTTAAATACAGTGATTATTTATGGGTTTGTTGTTTGACAGTGTTTTTGCATCCAAAAAGAGAGTTGAATCGAGAGGCCACTGGACTTTTCACCTCTCATCCTCCTTCTCATTCTTCAGTTCTATGAGTGAAGAAGCCTTTAAGCTTTCTTCAACCAAGCCTGGTCGCCCCTCGATTCACCTCTCCTTGTTAAACCTAGACCCCTCAAAAATTGAGAATCTTGAGTATTTTTTTCTTTAGGAATATTCTTGCCTTTCTAAAAACTTAAAGTTAACTTAAAATGTTTTAGAGTAGAGGGAATTAAAGTGTGCAAAAACACTGGTCACTGGTTCCTCTGGGTTTTGTGCTTTTTAGTTTAAACAACATTAGTTCAAATCTCATACCATGACCAGCAGCCCTTTCTGTTCCTTTATATATTTTGTTTTTATTTCCTCAGCTGCAGCTCATGCTGAGCTTCAGCTCACTGTCAGCCACAGGTGATGTAACGCCTCTCTTCTCCTCCTCTCGCCTCTCAGCGCCATGGCCACCTACCCGCCCACCTGCTCCAACACCAACACATCCCAGGGCATGAACATGGCCAACAGCATTGCCAACCTGCGACTCAAAGCCAAGGAATACAGCTTGAACCAGGTGCCCACGGTCAACTGAGAGGAGGGGGGTCTGAGGGGGGGGGCTCGCACCGAAGGCCGCCGGACCCCACATTCGGACACTGTCTGTGGGATGAGCATCATCTCACACAACCTGGATCTTGCAGTCTCCTCTCCCTTCCAAAAGCAGCCTTGATGGCGCACTACTACACATATATGCAAAATAAAGGACACCAAGCGGTGTCAGGATTTTTTTCCTTGAAGTTGCCTTAATTTTCCATCCTGAGCGTCATTGAACTCTTTGTACAAAAAAGGCATCTAGATTGGATGTTGTAGCTGAATATCTGCATAGTTTTACATTTTTGATTGTGACTGAGATGGAGGGCGAGTTTCTCAATGATCTTTTTTTTTTTTAATCAGAGATCCTCGTCTTGACGGAGACTCATGTATGGACTAAGTGGAATTCCTTTTGTCCCTTTGGCTGTGGGGGTGGATAAAGGTGCACACCAAAACTGGGATCAACAGCATTTTTTCTGCTTTTAAAATCAACAACAAAACGACAAGGACTTGCTCTGACATTTATGCAATTTTTTAAAGATATTTTTTCCCCACATTTCATTCCATGTTATACCACTGACATGCAAACCTTTTCGATGCATTTTCATATAATAGTCCAATATAAAGGAGAGGCTAATGTATTTTTGAATCCAGTAGATTCTCCTTATTTCGTATGATATCCTTTATCTGTACCAGAATTAAAACTTGTATATTAATAAAAATGCATTTCAAGCAGTGCAGTGCACAGTGTCCAATTCAACAGATCCCAGTAAACAAGTTTTTACATCTTCAGTTTTTCAGTTGTGGCCTCAAACAAACTCTGAATCTTTATGGTTGGCAGATCTGCTCCGAAGAACACAAATATATAATCGCTAGAATTTTGTCAAGTCTGATCTGTTTCAAAAACTAAAAGAAATAAGTATGTTTACTGTTCAGACCATTTGGAAAGCAAAATGATCTTAGACCTTGTGCACGGCCCATAAAAGAGAGATTTACAACTCGAGAACAGATTCTCCTTTGGAGAAACCTCAAGCTGTTCCTTTGTGTGTTTTCTTTTTTCCTGATTGCCACAACCTGAAATTTCCATCTTGAAAACAGGATATTTATGAGGAAGGTAATCCTCTACTTAATATGGAGTGCCCCCGGGCCTCTTTTTACTCTGCGGCTGTCGTAGGAGGTGTTTCTTCTCCTTGGCCCCTCATAACCATTACTGTCTACAAACACATGTCGACAGTTGTCCTCGTGCAGCGCACAAGGACCGTAAAAGTGGGCTCTTATGAAATTGCAGCTGATGTGATGAAAGACTTTGAAGACAAAGTGCCCAAAAAGTATTGTGACATGAACACGTCTTTTTATTTCCAATTAATAATCCATATCTCAAAATGTAATTTTACATGATATACATTGTGAAACTTAGTCAGAAAGTAATTTCTTTCTTCTGCTGGACTGCACAAAAAAAATAATTATTCAGTTTATTTCAAAAAACCTTTTTACTGTCTCTCTTATGTTAAACTACACGCTGCTTTTTTTTTAGGTATTACATTTTTTGAGCCTGTTTTTTTTTTGTTTTTAATAATTTTTTTCTTCAGTACCACTTTCAAACTTTGGTCCACTAGTGCAATTTGACATTATTATCCCATATATATATATATTTTGTGTCATTATTACTTTTATACTTTGTATGTTCAGATTTCACATTCAATATGCAAAAAAGCATGTAGACTACCAATGTAGTTTAGAAAATACTTTTAGAAGGTGGTTGAAATCTGGCTTGTAATCCCTCATCTGTTTTCAACAGGAAAAGCACCATGAAAGTATTATAATCCAAGGAGCTCATTTTATGATCTTTAGTTTGTTTAGTTAGTTTAAATTCCAGTCTTGACCTTTTTTTTTAATTAACCAAAGGACTAAAGGACTTCTTAGATTCAGTTTTTCGGCTATGTGTCTGCACTAGGGTCAGCTAAGAAGGTCTTACACTGATCTGACTTCTATGCCTCATTTTAAAAGGACGCTTTCCTTTTAGCCGTTTTTATTTTCTGCTGTTGGTTGTTTTCCTGATCCCTGACTGTGGTATGTCCACTGTCAGACCCCTGTCCCCCTCTCCCCTGCCAGGCGCCCGGTCTCACCTTTCATGGCCGGGGCCTGGGTTGACCTGAAGTGATTCCAGATGTGGAGATCTTTTTGACCCCCCCCCACCCTTCGCTTTTTTCCCCCCCCCCCCCCCCCCCCCCCCCCCCCCCCCCCCCCGCATCCCCCCTCCTCCTCTTCCCCCTGTTCGCCCCGAGGCCCCGGCCAGCCACTCCATCAGGGCTGACAGCGTCCCCTCGGACAGCGTCTCCCCTCGCCTGAGCACATGACACACGAGGCAACTCCCCCACCACCACTCCCTCTCCTCAACACAACCCCCCTCCTTCCCTCGCCCTCACCCACCCACCCCCATCCTCAGCAGCACATCTGGAGCTCATTACAGAGGAGACAGTAAGAGCGAGGGAGGGGCGGGGAGTCTGAGTGCAGAGTGTGTATGTGCAATGAGAGCGGGAAACAGAGTGTTTCTTAACCCTTCTACCCTAAAACATCCACTTTTTTTCTACCTCTTTTATCCCCTTTCTCTTTGTTTTTTCTTTTCTTTCTTAACTTTTGCTTTTCTCCCTCCTTTGCTTTGCTTCCTTCGGCCCTCCCTCTTCGTCTGCAGTGATCTTTGTCCCACTGTCAGTGCCACATGATCACAAATACTTTATTAATGAGAGGTTTTGGAAAAGAGCTCAGCATTAAAAAAAAAAAAGAAGAAGAAGAAGAAGAAGAGAAAATCTCTGAGCCGTCTGAGTGAAATACTGCACAGCTGTTAACAGTGTGTGGTTTGGGTGAACAACCAAAAGAATGTACCAAGATGTGGAGTTTCCACGCAAAGTCAAGTTGACTGAGAGGTTGCACTGTTTGTGTGATTAAGTCACTATTATTACACACTTTTCATAAACACAGATGCAAGGCTCGAATACAGCCTCTGTGGAATTGTAAATGAAACATAATTAACTCTGCTCTGCCATCCCAAGGCTAATGTTGATGACCATATGTACTGCACTCCCGTCGCCAACAAGTGGGTGTTTTTTCTTCCTCACGAAACTCTGGCATTCTGGCTGCTTTCTCACAAAAAAGGTGGCCGCCTTTTCTGATTCTAGGGAGTATACACATTATTTCACAATAATTTGATTGTCTGAGTTGTCATATATATATATATATATACATACACACTCATTGGATGTTTCTGCAGCCCTTTTTGTCTTGTGCCAGAAATAACGGGAATAACATTGACTTTATGTGGCAACGCAGAAAGTAAATTTGTATGTTTCAAAAAACGCTGAAACAAAGCAGTCAGATATAAGCTTTACACATGTTTGTACACAGATTACTCTATTCAGTAAAAGTAGAAATGTAAAGTGCATGACTTCTTTTTATTGATGCTTTCATGTTCTAATATGTTTGGGTTGATTTTGCATTCCAATGAAAAGTGCTGTTTCTTTGTTTTTTATAGCTCATTGTTTTTTTTTATTTTTTTTTTTTTTTTTAGCTCATTGTGCATTTTGCCACGCATGAATGTTTTTCTTTGGAGGTTCAAAAGTACGCGATTTCAAAACGAACCTAAATGTCACATGCTGTATTTTCCCATGCTGCGTGTAAAACAGTGACAAAGATAGTTCTTGTCATCCTGGAGGTAACTTAATTACGGTGTGATAAATGCTTTTGGCTCGACATAAATAGTTGTTGTGATGACTCTGGTCTTGGATGGATTAGGTTTTGAATTCTCCCGGCGCTGCTGAGGTCCAGCAGGGCAACAACCAAAACAACAATTATGGTGACTGACATGACGTGAGCTCAGAGAAATCATCTCTATATAATCATCGCCAGAGTTCATTCTCCCTCGTGGCACATGGACTATTTTAAGTGTTTGGTGGGGTTTTTTTAAGTCACTTACAGGAAGTCCGGCCTCTTTTGCAGTAGAACAAGTGTATGACCTGGGAAATGTGGAGGAAGTCTCATGAGCACAGACATTTCTGACCACATGGGACTATGACATTATTCATCCAACAGGCCTGATGGCGCATTTGGGATTTCAACATTTTCTTTCTCTCTCTTTCATGTCCGGCACAAAGTAGTAATATGCTTTAAAAGACACCATTGTCACATTGTCAGATTTGGAGCAGAGACCAACAAGTGTCGCTATCCTATAGCTGTCCGACTGAGCCGAGTGTGAGGAACACTCTCCAAGTAAGTTTTGTAAAAAGTGCAACCAGCATCCGTTTTATTATCAGATTATGGTTACTCCTGGAGTGACAGTGACTTTTACACAGCCAGGTCTGGTTCTAGTGTCCATGTGTCACTCTTACAGGGACTCTTACTCCCTCTGCTGGACTCCAATTGTCCACACAGGTCAACAGGGAGGGGACAATGTCAGAAACCCAGAAAAATGCCCACAACCCATTTTTAACTTCCTCTCCCACCCCCATAATAATCACACAAAAGGTTCCTCCACCGCAGATGGAGTCACTCAGTTTTCTTTTGCTGTTGAAAACAAGACTTAATTCAATTGCTGACAAAGAATTTTGCTGATCAGAAGGCACTTTACACTTTAGTCACTATACAAAAAAATATTGAGATTTCATACGCAGCTCCAATTATTAGTTTGCAACTAATGATCTCGGCGAAATCAAAAGGAAGACCTGGCACACCCACGTGCATGCACGTACACAAACACACACACAGAGTAAATAATAATAGAACTGTGCTTTGTCTGGGAGGAATGTTGCCTTCATGTCTTGCTTTCTGTCCTCGAACAGCCCATGTTCCGCTGTGCCGCTGACTGAGGCAGAGAGGAGGAAGCCAACTCAGTCATCTGCAGTGGAGTCTCTTTAATGGACTCCATACTGACCATTTGGAGATGATTATTTAGGGGAAACATGACACTGGGCCTGGGATCAAATTGGTCGAATGCGGGCACATGTTACAGGTCTGGGTATACATGTGGACATGCAAATGTTTTTGTGTGTGTGTGTTTGTGTATGTGCGTGCATGTGTGAAAGAGACTTTAAGAGAAGGATACAGTTTGTGCATGTGCCTTTTGATCAGCGCCTGAACTTGAGGAAAATGTTTTATTTTTCTTCTTTGAAAGCAGTTTGAGTCTTCTCTAATAGTTTTGGGTCAGTCGGGCTGTGTCTGTGTGTGTGTGTGTGTGTGCGTGCGTGAACGTGTGTGTGTGTTTCATCCTGGTATAAATGGGGGTGAGCTCTGAAATGAATATCATTGTCACATCTCGTGCCAGAGCATATTCCCGGTCCAAAACACAGCAATTTGGAGTCGACGCCTGCCTCGGAAAATCTGCGTTCAATTTTCCCCCCGCTGGTGTCTGTTCGTGCACCCCCGAGTCTTTTCTCTCCTTCACACACAAACACAAGCGTACTGACTTGGAGGGTTAGTTGGCCTGCAGCAAGTGGACCCCACAGTTTATTTTTTTCTCAATTATCCATTTAGTGTAAGTGCCAGGTGCCTGCTGTGCTCCACGCGGAGAGGAAATGTTTGTATTGTCCTTATTTAACAATGGTGTTTAAACTAATATCTGATTAGTGAGGGTGAGTCAGTCGCCAGTGGAGATGGATTTTGAAGAGAGCCAGCTCTGACACTGCGCTGCTCCTGTGTTTTTCTACTTTAAGTAATCACCTCCTACCATCTCAACTTTCAGAGTCTCACACACACACACAGGCTGATTGTTTCCGGGTGCTCCCCTAATGCCGAATGCCTCCCCCTCTGCCACAGATATGAGTGGCACCAGCATGGTTATTGTCCATATGTTCTTCCGTTTTAATGTTTGACATATCCATGCAGAGGTGGCCCAACGTGGAACACTTTGGTACCTCCAACTTTACAGAGATTTGCGCTCCGAGTCTTATGCATGTGAGCGCTTGCAGCAGTGTGAGGCCTCGCCATTGGTAAACCAATACTGATCAACACCCCGCACCTCCTGTGACCCATGCTTGGTCTTTACATGTATTCAGAGCCAGTTAGAGACGGACTTTCACATTTTTGTAGTGGTTGAGACCCCACCTATTTTCTAATCAGGGACAGACTATATAAGGCACCTGGGTGCCTGCTTCTGCTACCTGTTCTGTGTTCTTGCTGTGGCTGTCAGCGGTTGGTGCTTGGTTTGGCTGGTAATGTCGCATACCAGAGGTGAGTTACCTTTTGTTTGCCTTTTATTCTGCATTTTACATACATTTCATTTGGCTGACGCTCTTGTCCAAAAGAACTTAGATTAAGCATTTAAACCAAGCATTTGCCTTGCCTTTTAGCCTGCCCGTATTTAGTCAGCCGTTTAGTTTGTCCGTAATTTAGTCCTTCAGTTGGTGTTATTGCCATCATTTCTCTCACAAAGGTTAGTTTTTCCCCTCAGTTGTCTTGTGATATTTTGTTTTGCATGCGAGTAGATGCACAGGGACACCAATTAACACTCGTTTATAAGGTAAGGATTGCTGTGAGGTTGCTGTGCTTCACTGAAGGTGAGTGGTCGTAGCACCCCTGGACACTCTATGTAGTCTGGCTCTCCCCATGTGGCCTCCACTAGCTTTCTTTTGTGCCGTTTTGTTGGAGTAAGTTTTAACCATAAAGACAAATTGTAATACATTGAGGTTTCATTATTTTCGTGATTTTCGTACACCCTCCGTATTTACCTATTTTGATTAAAAATAAACATCTTATTTGCTGCTGAAACTCAGGCCTCTGCCCTGAAATACACAGTTTAGTGTATCACAGATTAGTCAACAAACTACTGTGCCTGTGCCAATTTCACCATCCCAATAATTCCGGGGGTGCAAGTCCCCAGGTGGTATTATGTGGCTTCTCCCTGAATTCCCCACTTGTGTCTATTAACACACTTCCAACTGCCACACCTTTGCATTAAATAGGTGTGTGATCATTGTTGATAACAGCCACCCAGCATAACCCCGCCTTAACAGGTGCTGACTGCTAGGTAACCCAGGTATTTATACTTTCTTTGTTGCAGTCTATTCGTTTGTTGTGTTTAAGTTGCAGCCACGTGGTTCTGTTCACTTTATATAGGCTGTTTAGCTACTTTATTGTTATGTCATGTATCCTTTTCATTTATTTGTTTAGATGGTTTTGAGTTGTAGATTACTTAGTATGAGTTGGTTGAATATATTTTTGGTATTATTCACATTGTCTGTTGTTGTTTTTTGGTCTAATTTATTGTATTTTCGCCTTTTAGGTTATCTCTGAGGTGCTGAAGCCCTAAGTGTAGGAGGTTGGGTCCTTTGGATGTTTGCTGTGATCGTCACTGTAGACGGCAGATGACCTTCCACTCATGGGTCGGGTAGAGCTGTACATTTTTTCCTGTTAAATGGTAGTTTTAATTAAACTGTATTGAGTAGTAGGCAAAAAGAAACATATTTGCTTGTATCACACCAACTATGTGTGCATTGTACTGCATACACCAACCAAAGTATCTATAACTTTGAATCTATTTGGCTGTTAAATTGTATAGTATGTCGGTTGGTGTCTATGCTGAGGAGAAATGTGCCACTCTCTCTCAGTTTCGTCATTTTTTAGCATTATTTAAATCTTTAAGATTTTGGAAATCAAGACTTCAGGGACACGCAGGGACAACAGTGTTATGGCTGCTACCGTACCCCCTCCCCAAATTGTGCTGTCCAAGCTTTCCATCTCTAAGTAAAGCATGCTGCGCCGTTGCCAGGACATCATTGGCTCCCCAATGCCAAGCTCATCCTACCATGCCGGGCATGACATCCTGGTTGGAGCATTGTCAGACGCACCTGCAGCGGGAGGCTGTGAAAGTCTGGACAGGTCTTCAGTCGGGGCTGAGACCACAGCCCCCACGTACCTCTCGTATTATTTTAGACTGGGCATGGTTAACTGTACTGTGCTGTTCTCCCTGTTATTTGTTATAGGTGAGGGTTTGTTTCCTTTTTTTTTTTTTTTTCGTTTAAAGTGTGACTTATGTACATAGCTCTATTTAGGTTATATTTGTTTCCTTGTTTTACCGGCACCAATTAAGCCCTTCTCCCTTTAGTTAAGTGTATTATTGTTGATTAATTATTATTATTAAATGACTTTCATTAACCACCAACATCTGGTTTATGTTACTTCCTTCACCCCTTGTGAGCTGGGTCTTTCCCTTGTCTTCACACAGGTTGATCAGTTTGGAACTTTGTGTTCCTCCTTTACATTGTTAAAATCCCCAAATTGCAAGTAATGAAAGAGACATTACCTCAGTGATCTCGGTTATATTTATGCTCTGTTCTCACCAAACTGACTATCTTGACTTGAATTTATCTTTCTTGTGATCCAGCCTGCTCTGCTGCACAGGACAACTCCGATGATGTCCACATAAAGCATGATAAACTAAACTGCGCTTCAAGTTTAGCCAACCATCCACTGACACAGCAGTTTCTCAATTCTGTCTTTTGTCATCTGCTGTAATGACACGTTTGATATCCACAACAGAGACCAACTTGGCACGGTAGAAGGTAGACCCTGAATTTGGGAAAAAATGGGCCATATGAATTAATTTCGACCACCAACATTGCCATCCACGTCTCTGACCTGGATGCTTCTCTGCTCAGCTATTATTCTACGTAATTCAGTTTTTCTTTCGATGCAGTTTAAACAGGCCTGATGAATTCTTGACGCCTCACTTCCCCTGAGGAATGACTCTTCATCTTTATTCTCCCCTCTCTGTTCAATATGCAAATCTTTGGACTGTTGTACTGTGGAAGCTCTTTTTCTTCTTCTGAACAAGGAAGGCAGACTGCCCTGTGAACATGTTAAATCTACAGAAAGAAATGAGACCGAAACTCTGCTTTTACCACCATTATAGGGCTTTCTTTTAAATGGTAAACTGGGTCTGTACATTTTCCTGCATTTGCCTTTCAAATCTGAAGACTAATACTGTTGGGTTGAGGCACATTCACAACAAACATCAACATCAGGAACATCCAGGAGAGGGTTTGCGCAGGAGGCAGAACATAACATATCACTATGAGGTGTGATTTGATTGCTAAATGGCTGAATTAATGTAATATATGGTTCAAAATAAGGGTTTCAGCGGTGAGAAATGCCAGATATCACTATATATTTGGAATCTCTGGTGAATTAAAGTTTAGACATTGAACCAAACAGCAGAATACAACTTATGGGCATCTCTTTTGGGCATAGAGAAACATATCTATCACTTGAATACATTGGAGGTCATTTTTACTGATTCTGTAAATGACCCCATACACTTGAGTTTTCCCCCATGTGAGTATTGCTGAAACTTGTCAATGTTTTCAATCATCCCCATCATAGTATCCTTCAATAGTCTTCCCAGTAGTCCAGTCCAAGTTCAGTTTCCAACTCTCCCAAAGGTTGTTGAAACCTAGCCGATCGTGTGTACCTTTTTCTTGATTTGTTTTTTTCTTTTTTCCTGAATACTTCCTTTCACACTAAAAAATGTATAAAACAATATGGCAGGATTAGCACGCTACATTGCCAGAGGGAAATCAATTCAATGCATTATACAAAGAAAGTGCTTGAAGACATTTTATCAAAGACAGTGGGATGTTACACGCCACTGTCCCAGTGTAAGTGCTGGTAACAATACATGAGATGTCACACATCGGTAAGAATGTCCTTGTCTGAGAATAAATACAACTAAATCATTATGATGTGTGATGAATAATACTATATAACTATTTCTTAGCTGATTGGTTATTTGGGTATTTTGTGTTAATGCATAGAATTTAGTGCAATTTGGATGTTGATTACTTTGGCATGGTTAGCATTGAGGTCAACCATAAACTCAACAGCTGTGTAACACATGTTCAAAAAGATGGACCCACCTGTGGGTCGTCTGGATTGAGGTTCTGATAGATATCTGTGCCAGGCCTGGACAGTCAGTGTGTATCCGCCAGCCATAAAGTTTTTGATCACTACATCAGCTCAGAGTGCAGGAATGAACTAATATTAACAGTCAGCTGACGTTTCCTGACCACAGCCGGCACGTCATGCACAGTTATGACAAATGAAAACAAACACGGCAGGAAACCGAGAGGGCAAGGCATTCTCCACAAGCAGACTAAGCAATGGTGTCACTCATCAACATATCTACACACCTTAAAAAAACATTTATATTCAAATATATACGGGAATGTAAGTTGCATACCTTTAAAACTAACTATCCATTAACTCCATCCAATGTATAAACTAGTGTTAACTTTAGTTCCTGTGCACAGAATAACATGTTTTTCTGAGTCAATTATTGATCTTTTAAGGTGGTGGTTAGAGAATATTTGTTTTAATCTTTGGATGAACCCTCCGACATGCACATTGTATGAGTGTGGGAAAAAAAAAAAACTTGCCTAACCAAATCTGACAAAGCATTTGACAAATGACAGTTGTAATTCAGCATTTGGCCACCAGGTGACATAGCAGCAATGTACACACTTCGTGGCAGGGAGATGATCTGTGTAGGGGCAAACTGAGGGGGTGATCGAATGAAACCTAGAAATAAAGATGACACCAGAGGAGAGATACAAAAATGGTGTGAGCTGACATGGGACCAAACACTAGATAGATAAACTATTTTAGCACACACAAAGCAACAGGTAGAGATGCATTTATTGTATTCATTCTGGTCGGTTTTATATGGAATTGAATGTACTGAAGCAAAAGATAAAAATGGAAATAGTTCACAATAAATGATCCAAAATGGTGGAATTCTAGCATCAGCTATGAAGACAGTGAATATAAGCTCGATATGCACTTTTATGATATCCTTGCATAGTTGTTTAAAATTCAGAAAAGCAGGTGAACTTTTGTTCCCCTCTCACCCCCATTACCCCTGTTAAACAGTCACTATGCAATACATAGCTTGCCTAACTCGTGCACAATGTAAAGTCTGCAAACCCAAGGAAATCCTATAAATCAATATTAAGCTGATCGCTGTGATGTGACCCGTGATCATTTCTCCCCCAGCTTGCGACCCCCCATCTGTTCACCTTTGGATCTGATATCCCTCAGGGCAAACCACTTATCCCCAAACGCACGCGCGCGCACGCACGACACTCAAACGTGTTGACTGAACCACAGTCCATGCATGAGCCTCACATGGTGCCGTACCCCCCCCGCATCTCCACCCCGCTGACGAGGATCTCCTTCTGATGTTTGGGTGCATGCACCTCTGGGAGAGAGCGCGCAGTCGGCGGGATGTCATGTGACGCGTGAAAATCCAATCTGCCTTTTATGGGGTCTGGGAGGGGGGGGGGGGGGTTCCCTCCATGGTTCCCGACCAATGAGCTGAAAGTGGAGCATCGGCGGTGGCGTCTGAGCATCAGCATCTCTCTGCCTCCTCCACACTGAGGGGACGAGCAGGGATGCTGGCTGGATGGGTGGTGGATAACTACCGGTGAGGAGGAGGAGGATGGAGAGGGGTCTGCGGCTGCTGCTGTCACCAGTCAGGACCCGAGAGGTAAGCGGGATATTACATAATACTATAATTAATCCAGAGAGTGAAGATGGCAGGGTGGGATTGGAAACAGGCTTGAACCAAACGTGAACGGGATTAGCTCAATTAGCTCAGAGCTGCTCACACTGGGGAAGTTTACTCGCCCACCAGCAGGCACCATGCTGTGTTGTGTGTTGATGTTCTCAGTGTGTGGCAGCTGTCTAAAGAAAGCTGCCTGACTGTTCGGAGCCAATAATCGTTTCCTGTTCACCATTGAAGGCCCAGTGTGTGTGAGTGAGGAGCTCTGGCTCTGCAGCTTGCTCACACTTTTAAATACCATGTGGTGTTTGTGTTCTGTTTTTTGATAACATAGCTCAGGTATGTTTGGAAGTTTGTATCAGGATGATGTTTATTGAATAGAGGCATGTGGCCACAAGGTCCTTTAAATCACCATGGTAATCTAAAGTAATATCGTTAAGTGGACAACCTGCTTCCTGTTTACACACATGACCAACATGAAATCTCATGTGACATGTTTGAATGAATGTTTGAAATATTTGTTTTCCTGCTCACAAAATAATGCCAATAAGCACATAGATTGTTTTAGTTTCAAACAGTTGTTTCTGATTGATATGGTATTAGTGTGGACGTAAGTAATGTTTCCTTCTATATCTCACAATCCACTAAGTGCATGTCAGTTCTTAAACCCTGTAGTCAGGCAAACCTCAGCGTGTCACATTGTTGAAGTCACAGCGTATTTACTCTCCAATGATTATCCCTTACTAATTTACAGAACCCCTTGATCGGACATTGCCAAAACAAATGAAGAATTTAAGGTTTCGCATAGTTTCTCCTGCGCAAGGTTGCCAGCTGAAGTTGTTGTGGCTCCTCATTGCTTGCACCAATAGACCTATTTAGCAGCTCTGATGCCGGACACCACAGTTCAGCTCTCATAACTGGGTCAAACTCATCCTACTGTCACCCCAGATACTTGTAAGGGCCCTGCACTGACTGCCATATCACTGCTGTCTTCCCTTCCATGAGTTTTGACTGAGTTCTTTTTATTTGATTATTTATTGTATTATTGTACACACAATCAAAAAGTGATGTACAACAAGCTTATTTTGGTTCTCAATCAATTAATTGAAACAAAGATTATACAATTCTTCAGCAAATGCGAAGTTGTATTTTTCTGCTCGTACATACAAACTACAGCGGACCCCATGCTTGTCGGAGACAAATATGCTTCTACGTGTGGAAATCGGTCTCTCGCTGTCACTATCACCCTGCATCCTTTATGTAGCTTTTTGGCTAGCAGCAGATGTGGCCTGACCTGTTGTGGAACAAATCACACAGAGTTATTGATTATTTGTAAAAGAGGTGTTTAGTAATATGAACCTTCAATGGGGTGCTGGATGATGCTTATTAATAATAAATGCATTTCAGCATTGACTAGATTTTAGTGGAAACACATGCAGGTCAATAATAATATAGCTCTCACTGAACCAAACAAAACTCTGCAAATGACATTATATGTGTTTATGTTTCATTGTCGCCTATTTCCATTGCCTTGTAAATACTGCAAAATGTAAAAGATCCTCATTGACAGCTTGTACAGGAACAACCCTCTTAATACGACATGTTACATTCCTCCCCTTACAGAGGAAAGGTGCACATGCCTCGGATTTAATCAGAGCAGTGCGGTGGCTCAATCTCCACAGATGGTGTCGGAGAAAGACCCGGATAATAGTTTTAAATCTCATGTTGAATAACATAGGTCAGTTCCAGACTGAATTGTGTAAAAAAAGCACCTGTCTTTATCAGCATGAACAACAAAATATTGCCTAGAAAGGTTTATTCATTTATTAAAGTTTATCTTTTCCTGCCACACAAGGGGAGTTATCACACAGACTGCAATGCCACATTGCACAGAAACATAAATGATTTACCCAACATCTGAGGGAATAAAAAATCACAAAGATCACAAGTTGTCACTGGATGCGAACATATCTGGATGAAGAGAAATGCTAGTTAGGAAGCTTTATAAATATCGTGACGAGGAAAAAAAGTCTGGCCCTCGACACTGTCTTGGCTTCTGACCCTTTAAACACAGACCTCAGAGTCCTGAAGAGGTCAAGCTAAAGTTTTTTTTAAGAACAAAATTGAGACTTTTCCATTTAGTTAATCAGCTCCGTATCCCTTCTGTGATCCTGCATGAGTTTACATGAACTACTGTGCTAGACACTACATTTTGGATGTGCCACTGTCCAGAATTCAGTGGCAAATGTCCTCATCCGGCCTGCAGTCCATGTGACTTTAGCAGTAAATCACAGATACTGAATGGCTGTTGTTTTGGCTGATTGCATAACATTTTGGTCTCAGCAGAAGGAAACGTCCTCCCCTGTTTGTCCAGACCTGCAAAGCCACATGCCTCCCATACCACGGCTCCGCAACACTATTGAGTGAACAGGCTGCACGTGTGGAATGTGAGGCAGGTATGTGAGGAAGCCTCTGCGCTGGTTAAGATGGATAACGAGAGAGGGGTGGCGGACTCCTCTGGGTTATACAAAGTCCACCATCTGAAATGTGTTCTGCAAAATCTCCTTACTCCCCCATGCAGCAGGTGTTTTCAGAAACATCCACCTCTACTGTAGTTGTTTAAACAGCCAGTCTTCAGTTTTTGCTTAGTTTCAGACCTGCTTCAACTCAGAGTTATGGGTCAGTTATTATTTGACATGTGCTGGTACAAGATGATACAAGTTCTGTTTATTTGTTCTTTATTCAAGCTTTTGTAAGTTGTAATTTGGTTATTATTATTAATAAGCCATTGACCAAAATTTCGTTCAAACTTAATTAGATTCTGGGGTTGCATTTTAGTCTTGGCGAGTAAAACTGAGACTTTGTTATTCATATCATTTTAGCAAACTAGCACCGTACCACATACACATGCACCTCTGATAAAAGCAAAGAGCGAAACGTTCATTGTGATTGGTCATTGGTATTTTTAGGCAGACCTGTGGGTTGATTTACACAACATGCCTCGGCTGCCTTCACAAAACAACCTGCAGAAATATTGATAGTCATTCACATTATGCAAATCACATACAGTTTGTACGAGCTATTTGAAAGTAAGTAAAAAAAACAGAAAAGGCACCTCAGAGCAAAAGAGAGAAAATCAACCTCAGCCGTCTGAACTGACAGGTTTTTGCTGTTTTTTTTTAAAGATTGTACAGAGTCCAACTACCTCAGCCTCATTGGGAAACTGCCACAAAAGCTGAGAGCTACTGACTGTACACTCAAACCAAGGGCTGTCGTTTATTCCTTTCGTCTTCAGGAAAGGTACGGCTCTCCCTGTAGTTTAGGTAAATAAAGGCTCTATTTGATCCCTTACCGTAATATATACCACTGCACCCAAAAAACACCATACAGCTCTTTTAAGTTCATGCCAGGATTCTTTTTTCCCAGAACATACACACAGATACACATAGATACACATACTGAGCACACCACACCCCCTGTTTGGAGAAACACACGGGAGGAATTTCCATGGACAGTGATCCAGACCTCCGCTGATCCCGAGCTCCCTCAATGTGCTGCTCGTCTGTTTGAATCTGGTCAGTCCAGCTGCGTGCTGCTGCCTTTGTGAAAGGGGCATCAATAGACTCGGTTAGCGCTTGGTTGTGTAAGAAAGATCCCCTGAGCTGTCCTCTGTGTGCAAGACCTGCAAAACGGAAATGTTGCTTCGTGCAATGTTTTGTACAGCAGGAGATAAGTGTCTGGATTCATACCTTGTTCTACCTGCTCCAACATGTCTCACATACAAACACCTGCAGGGTGAGGAAGGGGTGCATAAACACACACACACGCACACACACACAGGTGTCTATTCTGCTCCACCCTTCGAACCTCAGGCAAAAAAAGACCGTTCAGTGACTGTTAAGCGAACTCCGGCAGGAAGTCATTGGTGTGGTTTGCACACACACTGACACACATACCTTGTAGATTGGCTGTTTTGGAGGAGCATGCTGAAACAGATCACCCTTTCATGCTAAACCAGGCGGTGTGTGTGTGTGTGTGTGTGTACCTTTGCTCCCCAGTGGTGTTTACCTCCTCTCTGTGCTGCTCTCACTGCCACGTCGAATGACTGGCTTCTTGGGTGCTTGGCTCACTCCACTGGGAGCCTCGCGGCCGAAGAGCCTCCGCTCTGGTCACTGAGGCAGTGAGAAACTACTGCAGCTCCACGGGCAGGATGTGTTCAGGTCTGAGGAGACAGTCAGACTGAGGGCTCACCTGACGGTGGAGCAGCTTTGGGGCTGAACAGCTGTTGCAGCTGCTTGCCTTTTTTTTTGATTATTCGTGCAGTTGAGATATGAGTGGATTTCTCTACAGGGGAAGGTAAGGCTTCCTGAGTGATTATAGTTGTTTAGATGAGGCGTGAGGTCAGTGTGCTGAATTATCGTAGCTTGTGACCTGTGGTTGCTTCTTCGTGTGTGTGTGTTTGTGTAGTTGTGCATTCCTGAATGTATAGTGAATATTGTAGCCGCTGGTCTCCAGTGAGTGTAGATAAACAAAGTAAAATTCATTCCTCTTGACTTTATGGTTGAAAAGAGGACCTTTGTGTAAGTGTTACATAAGAACCCACGTTGCCTCAACTCTCACAAATGAAAACCTGCATGATAGGCAATTATTGGCTGAGCTATTTTCTAAGTAGACTTGGTTAGTTAGTCACTGTCATTTTAACCTCTTTGAGTTTGACACAATAGTGGGGCTTTGATACAAGATTGATAAAGAAATGTAAGAAATGTAACTTTTACGCTCAGTATTAATACAATGTAAAACAAAAAGTTAGCAACAAAAGTTAACATCAAATTAGCTACAAGGCATATCTCGACTTTCTCCTCTTGATGTAACATGACATCCATTTAAAACATGCGCTTTCATTAAAATAGAGTGTAGTATCACAGCCAGTACTGACAAAATAATATATCAACATATCATATACAATGATGCAGAGCATTGTATTTTCATATATAGATTCATACAATTGCTCCTAAAACCTTTAAACCTTTGCTTTTTGTGTAAATGATGTAATTGTCTTGTAACGGTTCAAACCTGTTGTCTCCGCCCATCTTCATGACTCTTCGTCACATGTTGTATCGCCGGTAGGAGCCTCTTGGTTTGTTTCGAAAAGTATCCTGTAATTTCTCACCATTTGTATCTCTCCATGCTGTTGGACACAATTTTAGTGTAACGTTATATGTGTTCACTTGTTATGGGGGCGGAACGCTAACCGGTTCAAAGAATGAACGTAGGAATTGACAGATTACACATCACACAGCCCTATTTCATTTCATAAATCATTAGGAGTTTCCAAAATTCAAGCAGGATTTTTAGCACTGCTTTGTGTTTCCTGTCCATCACCTGTGAATTTAGTGGTGTGTCCATCGTTCTTTGCTTTAACTGAGCGTATCTTTTAGCATGTTGTGTCAATGACAGAGGCAATTATCAGTAGTGTTTTTGTGATGAGTTTAGTTGCAGCTTTTATCAATATTAAGCAGCAAACAGCTAAACACCATTCAATCTTACTGGTCTGCAGGGAGGTTGTCAAAGTCAAAAATGGTGGTTTCTGCCATTGTCTTTTGTCACCCAATCTAGCCCCTTTATATCACAATAATGCAGAGGCGGCCTTTATTACTGTTTGAAGCCATTTAACATCATCAGCCACATGTACAACACAGGGTCGCCTGTTGGTGTAGTGGTTAGCACTGTCGACTAACACCTAGAAAGCGTTCTTGGCGAGAATTTGACCGGTCTGCCTGGGTTTTGCTCCTCCCACAGTCCAAACACATGCATAGGTTAACTGGAGACTCTGAATTGCCAGTAGGTGTGAATGTGAGTGTCAATGGTTGTTTGTTGTTGTATTTTGACCCTGTGATAGGCTGCGACCTGAACCCAATGTCAGGGATTGGCTGTAGCTCTCTCTGCGACAAACAATAAGCTGTATAGATGATGAAATGAAGTTTCATTCTGATTATACAGATTATACTTGATTCATTTCGGCTGTGGGAGGACTTTAGTTGAGTGACTGGGGGTTATAAAACTCCAGCCCAGGTTTGTTTTTTTTGCGACTGTTGGTGGCATCGGTTTATTGACCCAACTGACGATGAGTGTCGGCACATGAGATGCACAAATGCTGTTCTCACACAACACGACTAGAGCTTGCTGATGGGTCTTCAGGTGGTCTGCTGCCACACAGCTGCTGGAGAGGCCTTTACTGCCCTGTCATCTGCTCACACACTCACAGTCACCTCCTTCTGCAGCTCCCTGCTCCACCGGCTGTTGCCACCAAACCTCCTGTGTTCATGCTGGCATGGAGCTAATTGTAATACCGAATGGCTCACACACACCTAGGTGGTCAGAATTTAAATAAAAATAAGTGATTATACTAATTGCACTGGAAGCCTTTGATTCCTGCTCTCTTCAGAGACGGTGTATTGGGCTCACTATATTCTCACCACGGTGTGAAGTGCCCTCGTCTGCATGATCTTTTCTTCAGTTAATAAATGGGGCCTTAACACCTCGTCTCTGACTTAATCTGCCCTATTGATTTTTCAATAAAAAAGAGTCAGAGGATACACCACTATCTAATATTGCTGCTGCTGTTTGAATGGGACTTAAGAAAAAAATGAAGCCCAAGCTCCCCTGGTGTAACAAAAACAAATCCTGCTTATTGACCAAGTTTATGCATTTGAAATACTTGTTAGTCACTCTCAGAAGCTAAATGCTTACTTGTGACTTGAGACTGAGACCATATAAAAGTCGTAGTAACCGATAAACACTCAGGGTTTTCTCTTAAAATAAACCGTTGAGCAGTTGGTGGAAGGACTTTGCAGATTCCTCCACTCTCTGTCTTTGTTTACTGTTTCTGCAGTGGTGAGTGATGGCTGTGTGACCCGAAGCATGCGCTGACTCAGTTTCCATCACCAGTGTGTGAGTGTGCCTGCTGTCTCTGACATGTCAGTGGGAATCTACCCCCCCTTCAGCTGGGCTCATCCCTGACTATTTTTTACCCTCAGCATCTTGGGGAATTAAGCAAGGACATGGAAGCGTACGGGATCTCCCGACAGCTAGGATGCAGTGTAGGTGGAAGGGGTTGATTAGCATTAAGCTGGAAGAACAGGTCTCAGCTGAGGGAAAGGGAACAGTGTGCGCCTGGTGAGAAACACATGCGGGACAGTGTTGTGTCTGTGGGCAATGGGCTGACGGCTGATCTCTCTTGTTTCAGGCACTGTAGTGCAGAAAATCGGGCCAGGCCGAAGAGCTTCGGACCAATGATGGGTAAGCACTTCCTTATATATTGAAAACGGTTAGTTTTTATCTTATATGTAGGGCTGTTTTCTTTTTCTGGAATGTTTTGCCAAGGGCTGCGGTGACAAACACCTCATTCAAAATGTTGAACTCAAGCTCCTGTGTTGACTAATAGGCTGTTTGCAGGAGCAACACTCTGTTGCAGTTATGACTTTATGAATGACTGTGCGTGAGCAGGTAACACCCAACACCACTGTAATAGGTGTGTGTGTGTGTGTGTGTGTTCACTTAGGTGTCTGTGTTTGTGGGGTCCAAATTGAGTGTTAAATCATAATCCTACCATTCACTGACACATAAGGACAATTGAAGGTATGCTTGCAACTAACTGGAATTAATCAACAGGAAGAAATACATTCCCCTATGAAGACAAACATGAAAACTCTTGTTTTTTATGAGAGTGAGTTTTTTGCATGGATCTGAATCTCATGCTTGTGTTGACATGGTAACTTATCTTAGCATAAAGTACGGAAGCAGAGCAGCCAGCCTCCCTCTGTCCATTAATGTATTCCCTTTTTAACATTGGCTTTATTTTCATACAGCTGTCCATCAATGCTGTCAATTAAAATGTCAGACAGCTTTATCCCTTGAATTTTTTTCCCCAAAAATCAAGCCACCAAACTAGTGTACAGTTACATTTTGTCAAATCTTAAATTCAAATCATGGCCCAGCTGTCCACTCTGTATTTTTACAAATAATATTTGGATCTTGACAGTACAGTGGGCAGTTCTGCAAAGAAAAGTCAAGCTCATCTTTATTTTATTTATTATTTAGCTGATTAAAATGTTCTCAAGACTTACTTGACTTAAAAAAGCGAAAAGATGTTTCCTTTAACCCTTATTCTTTCTTGGATCTTGGACATGTGTGCGTGTCTGTGTGTGTGCTTGTGCACGTCATTCCTATCCTTGTTGAGTAATATTTTCTGCCCCTGCCTGCAGCAGGCACTGCATCTCGGACTCAATCCAGAAGACCTTTTACCTTCTAGTAATAGAGCAGCTTTTTAATAACATTTAATTTGCTGCAATTTTAAAGAACCGCCAGAAATCTCAATTCTGCCAAAGCCCTCTTAATGAAGCCCCTTCGGACTCGGTCCTTCAGCACCCCCACCCCCTACTACTGCAAACCCATTGGCCCTACTTTTTAAAGGAGTCAAAACCCAAGCTGTTGTACAAATCCCTCCTGTATGGAGGTTTCTGGGAATGCTCCTGGCTCTCTGGGGAGGTGAAGTTTGGCTTTTAGACATCTTAAGGCCTCTGGAAGCGTTTCAGCTGGATGAGATTCTGTGTGTGTGGACACGGCCCATATATATCCAGGCTGAACAGGGTTATAATGAGGCAAGGGGTTGATCAGAACATCCAGAGGTGTTTAGGTTTCGGCCCCCTTCTGTTAGACGGATGATTCTCAGTAACACTGGAATCATTTCAAACACCGTGGCGTACACAGGACTTGCATTTACCCTACAAACTGAAAAACTACTAAACTGATAGATGGGATGACAGCTTTGCACTTGCACTTAATGGTAATATGAACACGATTGGATGAGACTACCTTGAAAATAACAACTAAAGACCCCCAAACTCCCCTAAAGTGGAGGTCATGAGGTTTTTAGATTTTTGTCAAATAATTTCTCACGATGAACAAAGTTTGGGTCTTGCTTAAAAATAATGCATATGTTTCCATAAGTTATATAACTTGTTGACATCTTCCTTTTTTCCGACTGTGCAGATTTCTCCTGCGATGAAGCAGATAAAGGTCCATCGCTACAAATGCACAGCCTCAGAGAGTTTGAGCAGGTAATGGCTTCTTCTCTTGTATATGCTGCTTGATGAGAGCGGAACGCTCGCTGTTTTGAGAACTGGCTCTAAGAATCTGCAGCAAAACTATTGCAACAAAACTGTTGAGTAATGTTAGTGCAGCACTCTGTCCTATATGTGCCCAGGCTTGTCTCTGCTCTCTCTTAGTAACGACTACTGTATATAGGTGTGTCTGATTTTAAATATGTGGCAACTGAAACTCTGCATGAGTCAGAGCTCCCTCCACTCCTGCTGATTCTCCATGCTCCCTGTCATTTTCTCTTACTTGATTTCTATCCAATATCCATGTTTCCTATATAAACAAATGAATTACATATTCAGAGGAAAGCACGTTACAGGCTAAAATCGAAAGATGCTATTTACAGTTGGAGGACTCTGCATTAAGATATAATCTATTTCACAACTTGCTGTTGCTTGCTTCATTCTGGCCCTATATGACAAAAACTATGCATTACCAGTTAACGTTTTTTCTTTGAGTCATCCTGCATTTACTCCTTTTGAGTCCATTGATAATGTTGATCTTGAATCTTCTGTTATTGTTTCACTTATGACTAGTCCACAGGGATTAAACTGGGTGAAGGTGGTTGTGAGTATTCCAATAGAGAGCTGTCTGTCATCATAAATTTCGATGTTGAGCTGCTACTGACTGAGCACATTTTATTGGCGACTGAAAGCACAAATCAACAAGATCCCTTCCATAGCTTTGTGTTTTACTGTGTAAACATGTTGAGTCAAACAGCTCTTACTTCTTAAAGATTGAGGATCTTCGGGATGATTGCCACATTGTCACAAGTCCATGCTGATGGCAGAAGCCTTAAACATAGACAGAAGGCAACATAAAATACAGGTTTATTTCAAAATATATACATACACAGACATACAGTACTTTTAGAAGTTAGAACAAGGAGTTTTATGCATGAGAAACCCGCTCAGAGAAACCAACACATCTCAGTTTGCTAATGTTGCCTGGTTGGTTTCGAACGAGGATATGAGAGCCAAAGTTTTCCTCCAGCTCTGGTTCTGCGGCAGTGTAATGGATTCTGGGAGCTTCGCCAGGTGCATTTTGGGTCTACTAGAACTATTGCTGCAATTACTCTGTTCCCCCTTTTTGGTGAAGGAAAGAGAGATAGAGTAGGGGGAAGTGTTGATTATGGTAATATCGGGGACGGGGTCAAATGATGAGGTCAAATTGATCTCTTTTATAGAACAGTATTGTTTCACCATAACATCACTTTGAATGTTTATATAATAGCTTTGAATTACAGCTAATTTGACATCACATAAAATGTTATTGCATAAACAATGTCATTCTCTGATCGTGTATTCCATTATCACAGAAGCGTATTTTTGGAGACAGATTGAGACTTTGAACTGTGAAGAGCAAGATATACGTGTCTGCATTGCTGCATTGTTAATGTCTGCCCTGGTTCGTTACATTTGGGAGAATGTTTAAGCACCCTCAGGTTGCTTCAGATTGGGCTCGGTTTTTGAAAATATATGTAAACATAAAGATGTCCTCAGTGGCTGCAGTGGTTGGGGCGTTGGGACACACCAATGAGAAGCAGGATCAATTTACCTCACACCTCCACAAAGTCAGAGAACTCAAACTTTATTTGGGCAGTCAACCATAAATATTGAAAGAACTGTTAGAACTGTAAGATGGACACTGATCTGCATCTCTAATTATTGTTACACAGAGTAAATAAATAAAAAGCAAAAACTGTGTTACACACAGGAAATACTGTACATATGGATTGTTAGGGTCCTTAATTAACTATACTGTATAATATCATCATTTTGACAAGCGTGTTTGTCAAAAAAAAGCACAAATTAGGACTAATTTATTTTGCCTACAGATTAATATTAAGTCACGCGTATGTAAAGCTAAACTACAAAAAATATGGCTGTGTGTGAGTTTGAATGTGTGAGTTTGAATGTGTGCGCACAGGGAAAAAAATCTCCGACATGTGGAAACCTGCTGTTCATTTGAATTAGCTGTTACAGTGTTCCAAACATATTTCATGCTTGAATGGACTTGACTGGCGTTTTTAACCAGGAAAGGTGTGGATATTTATTAACGGGGTATTCATGTTGAATGTGTTATCCGTATTATCCAACATTCAAGAAACATATTACTTTATACTTTCAATTATTATTTCATTCGGGAATTGTACTTCACGCATGAACACTGCATCTTTAGCAGAAATAGAAATGTGAAAATGAAGCTAGGGCTTTGTTTTACCATAATGAAGACTTATTTCCTGTGGATGCTCTGGGAGGAGGAGGAGGAGGAGGCAGAAAGCTGAACTCTTGCCTGGTTGGTTAGAGGCTACGGAACAATAATTGAAAGCTTTCCTTTAAAGTGTTCCTCCGGTTTCCCACAGAGGGATGAGGGGATGAGTCATGCTACATGCAGACACACAGTAAAGTACAGACGGCAGACTGGGAGGCAACCTAAACACTAGACAGATGAATGGACAGATGAGGAGCAGTGGACTGAGGTTGCGGGATTTGTGAGGTTGAATTATAGTCGATACGTTGCAGACCTGCAAAAGTCCTTTTAAAAGGAGCAGCGCAGTGGTTTGTATTATTTTCTAAAGATGTTTTAGACTACTTTCTATACAACAAATCACATATATTTTAAATTGCTCAAATTGCTGTTAGGAAGATGGCTGGTGGGTTTTCAGTGTTAAAGATGCTTCACACTGCTACTGTAATCAGTGCACTTAAAGCTCTTATCAACCTGGAGCCTGAGTTGCCAACTTGGAACCCCAGGAAGTATTCATAAAGGACTTAATGAGAAGTCATTAATGAATATTGAATGAAGTATGACTGAATGAAGAGCTGCTTAGCCACCCTGCATTCAGTGCTGCCACAGACATTCCACCTTTTTGTTGTAGGAAATGCCAGTGTTACTCATAAAACGAATAATTATATTTTCTGTTTGCATGCTCTTAAGCCACAGTGCACAATACCAGTTAAATGGAATCCAGCCACAAATGATGCATGTGTTTATTTAAGCATTGCTGCACTGTACTATGTATTTGTACTATCTATCAATCTATCTCCAGAAATCCTGGTATTGTCATCAGTTTGTATTGACCTGTTTGTGAGATAACATTTGTTTGTAACTTTAATTAAACATGGCATTGTTTTTTTTGTTTTTTTTTCCCTTGCACTTTGTGAGTTGCATACTCAAACATTAACATTTTGACAAGCATGATGTGTGTTAAAGGTGATACTTTTATAGTTTGCTAGTGTTTTGTACACAATATTTGTATTTGGGAAAAGCACTGGGTTAGTTTGTATAATTTTCTCAATAGAAGTCCTAAGATGTGAGACACAAAGGAGGCAGAAAATGGCCCAAAAACACTGTCACTGTAGGTACATGAATATTGTGTGTCTGATGAGTATCGGTGTGGGACTGTGAAAGTGAATGATGGGGCAGAATAATGACTTTGAGTTGTCATTATGCGAGGAAAAAAAAATATGTGTACAGAGTTTCCTTTTCATGATCCTAAAATAGGAATTTATGGACAGTTGAGCTTTGCTGTAGCATAACATTTTGAAAATGCAGTGGTCTAAAATTGCGCGGCAGCAAACAGCCCAACAACTTTTTCACATTATGGTGATGTTGGACTCACACAAAGGTCATTTCATCATTACATTTGATCCAACTTAAGAAACTACTTTTCAAATGTGAACATCAGGGTTTGACTGATGATTTATTATTTACCAATGTGTACAGTGAAACATTGTGGTGGATGATGACATCAGGTTGGTGTGTGTGTGTTTGTTTGCTCTTTGCAGGGTAACTCACGATGCCAGGCTCAACATAGTGATGACTGTCGGCCATTCGCCCAACTCCAGTCTATTTATAAGTTGTTGTGACACTAAGGAGGCTTTAGTAGAAATTGGTACTAAAGTCTTAATAGCAGTTTGTATCCGGATGCTCTTACAACTTTTGTTTGGGTTAGATTTTTTGTCTCAGTCAAATCTAAAGCCCTTTTCCCCTGTGTGAATATATAAATCCCTTAACCCTTAAGAATGTGTCCTCTGTATTGTTTCCCATCTGTGGCACAGCACAGCAACCAGTCCACACGCAAGTTGCCACAGAGCAGAGGGCTTACATTTTATTTGATTCAGCCAGTGTTCAAGGGTCTGGTAGACCCACGACATTTTTGGGGTTTTAAATTCAACAAAATGAAACAATTCTATTCTTAAATACTTAAGAAATGTTTACTACATCCCACTTACAGACAATATAAACAGCATATATGGTTAATATTTGCCCTTTAACTTTATTAGATCACATTTATGAATTAAAGTGCAACTTGTTTTTTAGTCCCTGAGTCATGTCCAGGACACACAACTCCCCTTGATTCTTCTCATCCCTGACTGACGGATTTCAGATTTCCCTTTGTAAGACTTATAAGTTCCAAGCTTATGAGAAAGTGGCATCACAGGTCCCCCAGATCTTTATACCATATTTTGCAGGTTTATATATATATATATGGTATATACGATAGTATAAAAATCTACAATTTCTTAGCTCCGGGTACGGTGGACCTGAACATCCGATATGTAATATAAATAAGTAGGGGAGGTGTACATTGTGTCGTCATTGAAAATGTGTTCTGATATATGTTCTTCAAAGAAAATAAGCCAAGGCCGACCAGTCTGAGTTTTGAAAAAATAATTAATCGTGACATTTTTCTTTTGATAACAAATGAAAATGGGTCCCACCGACCCGAACACCCAAGGGCTGAGCAGCCTGGTATAGCTAATCTGGTACAAAAGAGCTTTTAACAACAGTAAAACAAACATGATTATCACTGTGATGGATTTTGGATGGATGCCATTGCAGAGAATTCAGAAACTGTAGTTCAGCGGGTGATTTATCGGATTTCCATCAGTGGGCTGGAGTATTTACGGTACCGACTCCCAAAGTATAACAAACGGAAACAACTGATTTTCAATATAGAGCAGAGACAGAACAGTCAGGGCCTTGTCTGAAAAATTTCCACTTTGTGACGGAGCAAATTAAAGTTTGTTGACCTTTTTTGCCACTGTAGTTTTACATTAAGCTTTTCTGACAGTGGTAGCATATGCTGGTCCTCTCATCTTAATTGAACAGTCTGGATTATTGAATCCAGGTTATGTCTGACTGCGTGTTCGTGTGTCTGTGTGTGTGTGTGTGCATGTGTGTGTATCCTCTCTCCACATTTGCCTTGGTTTAAAGGAAAAATCTTCCCACCGGCTGGTTGGAAGAAACATAACGCTGCCAGGGCAGCGTTTGTAACTGTCAAACATCCACACTCTGTAGTCCTGAGGTTTTTGAAAGAAAAGTAAAAAAAAAAAAAAAGAAAAATCACCCAATCAAAATGCCCCTCTCACAAATGGCCTTTATTAGTCCGCAGGAGAAATTGAAAGCACATGGCTGCCTATAAATGTGAATTCAAACCGACCACAGAGACACTTAGATTGATAGAAGAGGGGGGAGGATTGCGTATAATTTTAGCCATTAAAACCTCAGGACAAATTAGGGTTGTTAATCTGTTATTTTGCCCTCAGTCTCAGTGTTCACTTCTAAAAAGCCACATATGCCATGAAAGGTCTGTCAGAGTTGAATTACCATCAGCAGAGTGGCAGTAATGGACCATGCTCAGTAACGTACAAAGACCAAAATGCAGACAGAACATGTGATCCTGCAGCTGACGGTGAGGACGAAGCAAGTGTGCGCCTAAAATGGCGCAGCATATCTTTATGATTCCCTTTTATCTCTTCCTCGCTTCATGGGCTCTCTTAGTTTTTGTTGAGGCATGTGAAAATAGGTCAGATTACTGTGTGTGGGTGTGCGTGTGTATGTGTGTGTGTGTGTGTGTGCAGTTGGCTCTGATTCACTGCATTGTGCTGCCGGCATCTCCGGCGCCGCTGCTTCTGTGAATGCACAAGACACTGGAGCAGTGATGTTGGATTAAAGACAAAGGCAACACAGAAGTGTCCCGTCACCTAACAAATGATGGAGAGTGTTAACTAAACTGATGCTCTGTCATGTAGCTCAACGTTAGAAAAGTCGAGATGAGGTCAAATGTGTCTGTGTGTGTTTAGTAGAAAGACTTGGCTCTCTTTCAACACCATCATTTTGGAGCAGCTGAATTGTGTGTGTTTTTTTTTCTCAGTGGTTGCTACATAACAGCTGCATTGCATGATGCTATGGCTTTCGAAAAGTCTGTTGGGGTTCAGTTGTGATCTATGACATCGGAGGTGGAGGAGGTGGTATAGGTTAACTAAGCGCTGACACTAAATCAGTGAGGAACTACCTGGTTCTGAGCTTTGCTGTTACCAGTTAAAATAACAAACATGCTGCTGTTGGATCACTGTGTCATCTGCAACCAATTAACTTAAAAACAGGTCTACATTAAACTAGTTGTGTGTTGTCAGTTTGTGTGTCTCTTCACACCACTGTCTTTGGAAGTTGTCTTTGAACTCCTAATGGCTATCCTTATAAATGAACTTACAAATAATGTTTTTGTATATTGTAGCAGATACATTTGAATTATAATTTCAAACAAAGCATATTCTTAAATTGCTGCAGCAGCTCATTGGGTTCAAACTCTGTCCAACATGGACGTACACACCTGCCCTGAGGAAAATACCTGATATGCTGAAATAGCTGCTTACAAAATGAAACGAATGGAAAATAAAATAAACTGAATGGCTGGTACGGATAATTGTCTCTCTTAAATATAATCCATTTTATCTGGAAGGAGCATAAAATGTGTTGTCAAAGGGGAACATAACAGGAAATATAAACTGAGCAGCTTCTGTAAGGACAAACATTCGTAGATTGTCTTCTTTTATTTCAGGAAACTCATTGCATTTCCGCACTGACTCTGTGATATTTAAGTATGATACAGATTTAGACAATTCCCGCCTCTTGAGTTTTCTCAAATCTCCCACCAACCATAGATATTGATGCCAGCATGTCTGCCTTCCTGTGCCCTTAATGACCTACACTGCAAAAAATGCTGAGTTCAATTTGATATTTTCTCTCAATTAAAGTTAATAAAAAAAAGATCATGATTCTTTATAGTAAACCTGTTGGAGTAAAAGTTGTCACTTGAAACGAGTGTTAACAGGGTAAATGTTTGAATGCGCTTTCGTCATTATTTACTGACACACGGTGCTAAACCATAGACTCGAGGGTTTTTGTTTTTTTTTGTTTCTTTTTTTTGCAGTGCATCCGGTGGATGAGCTGATCAGCGCTAATGGATGCGCTGACAGCACAGGAGTCGGTTTCCACCGCAGCAGCACTCAGACAGGCTGCAGATCAATACACAGCAGCTCAGATTTCAACTTTCAACACTGCCACATGCTCACAATGTCCTTTTGTCTCACATGCACCCTACATAAAATGTATCATCATTGTTATCATTATTATATTCCGATCCAAATATGTTTAATCAATTTGATTATCAGGTTGCATTAATATACTGAGTTACTGAGTTTGGTATTTTCACCTGACAATCTCAGTTCCAATGTGTCCCTGTTTATAAGAAAATAATCTAAACTCAAAGGTCCACGGACAAGCTTCTGAGCCCTAAACTGCATTTTTAACTGACTTTTTGCCCTGGGGCCAAGCACCTGTATTTCTTTTGTTATTAGTTTTGTTAAAATTAAATATTTTCACAGCCTTTATACGCAGATGAATTGCTAATGACAAACCACGACGCAACATTTTTAACCACAAACATCTTAAATGATACGCAAACTTCATTATATGACGTCTTCGCAGCTTACGGCATCTGCAGACATTTGGATTTTTTTTTCTTCTGAGATCGGCGTTGGGTTCAGCCATACAACACTGTACCGCACTAGCGCCACTATCTGGAGAGCAACAGACATCAACAAACCGTCTGAGTGGTACACTGGTAGTCCGAGCGGAGCTTTGCTAATTGATCCCAGGCGAGTGCAGTAAATTTGCACTCCTCTCCAGTGGGTCAGAGAAGACATATTGACTTGATCAGGGCGTCAGTCACGGATGATAATTGTTCAGTTAAAGTGTACAGTAATCTGCTCCGAGCTCACGTGCAGCGGGAACACAGCCGCTCTGACGCTCAACGGCAGGCTTGTGTCTGTCTGTGTGTCGTATTTTGTTCCGAGAAAGTGTTGAGGACCCACGCGTATGTGTGTATTTGGGAGGTTTCATTTGGCAGCAAATTATCGCCAGCAACCCAATGGGATTTTACATATCTGACACAATGTTTTTGCACTTCTGTCATACTTAGGTGGGTGTTTATAAATGCTTTTAAAAACTATTTATTGTTTAGATACACATCCAATGTGTGTATTTCTGTTATTCAGAATATATTTTTGTACTATTTTGCAAACCCCCCCTACCCTCTCCTGTAAACCCACAGATCATATGGAAACAGTTACAAACCATAGGCAAGAGAAGAAAAGACAAAAAGAAGTATTTTTATGAATCAGTCTTGTAGTTAGTGGTAGGCCGGATCCTGCAATTACTCTGACAGTATAGTCAGCCTTTAATGCCGGGGTCAGGGAGGCAGCGAAACCACAGCCTGTATATCGGCTGAATGTACAAGACAGTAAACCTTACAGTGTAGTATAGTTCATGTGACTGAAACCACTGTTCATGGCAGCTTGATTTGGGAAAAGACAGGAAACATGTAAACCATTAGAGAACAGGGAAGAAAATAATGTTTCAGGCTCTGTCAGCTACAATAACATTGTAATCGCCACTGAGATTAAAAAAAATTGTGAATGCACCAAAATAAAGAGGAGCAAGTGATAGAGGAAACAGAATGCTTCTATACAAGATCTATAGAGAATTGTCATTTTAATTAATTTCTTGATTTTCAATTCCAAATAATTGAATTGAATTTAACTGATAAACAGGGTGCCTCATTATATTCATAGTTATACAGTTATTAGTCATTGTAACCTGAAATAGTAATACATAAAAAAAAATAGGGCTGAAAATCAATCTAAATTGTGACTGAAAAAAATACAATAAAGTAACATTTGTGCTGATGTACATCAACATTGGACTGGCTGGTCCTCTCGGGAAACATACATACTGTATAAATGATCACATGATCAGGACAGAGTGTCTGGTAAAGGTCCCTTTTGTCTTTCACGAATAGAATATGTCCCATTCTTTACTTTTAGCAAAGGGCTTGTTCGTGTCAGAGAAATGTGGTGTTACTTAAAGGCGGCCGGAGTAGACCACGACCACTAACCAGTAGGTTAGTGGTTCAATTCCCAGA
Source organism: Colistium nudipinnis (assembly GCA_016785305.1). Lineage (NCBI taxonomy): Eukaryota > Metazoa > Chordata > Actinopteri > Pleuronectiformes > Rhombosoleidae > Colistium > Colistium nudipinnis. The sequence goes on along the minus strand of JAFBJU010000331.1, from coordinate 2,836,481 downwards.
TCCCCCTGGGCCCAAGTGTTCTTGGCCCAACTTCATTGAAGCCCTAATTGCTGCTGCACAGTCTGTGATAGAAAATAGCTGTGTATAGAAACACTGTATGAGTGTCTGCGTGACTGGTGAGTGCTTTGAGGTCATTAAGGGCAAGAAAAACGCTTTGTAAATCTAGTCAATTTACCATTACCATATAATTCTCAGAGGACAGATGAATAAAGTCACGTAAAATATTGTTATAACTGACGAGAATGCTGGAAATAGAGATTGAAAAATGTAATTAAATCTGGAAAAACGCTGCTCTCTCCATGCAAGCACTCAGCCTGTGTAGACTTGAATGGTGTCTTTGAGTCTGTTGGTTGGCAGCTGTTTCTTTCACTTAAATTAATTATGAACTCTCCCATTAGTTATTTTACATTCCAAATGCTTATGTTTGCTCTAAAAAAGGCTGAAAAAAAAGCTTCCCCATCTCGGTCCATTCCTCTGTATATTCCTTTGTATATTTTCCAGTTTTTTAAGGAGAGGTTTGGCAGGTTAAGATGTTGAAAAGATATTAAAATGTAATTGGTTATGGAGGACATTGGCTTCAAACTTGTCCCTTACTGTTGAAGCTACTGCTGCTTCTAGCCCACCACTGCAAGTCTTTAATCCTTTTTAAACTAATGCTGTATTTCCACATTAATTTTCAAAAGCACATTCAACTTACTTTATTTAAACCGAAATGTGCACAGGGTAGATTTGTTAATGTACACCTAAAAGATATTCCTCGACTCGCTCTTCCAGTTTATCTTCTATTTATAGCTGCCACCTCCCCCTGGAGTTTACAGTCACAAACCATATACATATGTTTTAATCCGTGCATTAACTCCACAATATGAACACTGAAATGACCACAAGTGTGATTTAGTGTGTGTGTTTGCGTGTCTTGCGTATGATTTTTAGGAGTATTTTGCCATTGTGAGGTAATTATCCTCCGTCCTCAAAACTTAGAAAAGTGCTTTTTAGAGTTTACGACGTGGTTTTAAAGTTAGGGTTCGAAAATTAGGTTAATGTTAGGTCTGTGTGTCTCTTGATGATTAACTTGAGTTTTTAATGGAGGCAACATTTGTTTCATTTGGTCCCGTGAAAGTGGCATCATATCCACTTGAATGTGGTTTTTGTTTGTCTGCCAAATCCAAATACCAGTCAAAATTGACTTTGTATTGAGTTTTAACATTTTTATTGTAAGCTTTTTAGACCTCAGATAATCACATATTGTGCATTTAATTGTGTCACTTTTGATTTATTCACACTCACATAAAATACGCTAACCCACAGCTCAATTAATTTACGAGGAATGAAAAAAAGGGTCAAGTATCACAATGTTAAATTATTATTATTAATAATAATAATAATAATAATAATAATAATAATAATAATAATAATAATAATAATAATAATAATAATAATAATAACAATAACAATAATAATAATAATGATCATCATCATCATCATCATCATAAACTATTTGACTCAAAAGTGACAAAAATCTGGCGACTGAGATGATTTTCTATCAAAAACACCTCCTCATTAGACAAGGAAATTGAATATAGATTCTTACAAGGTTCCTTTTGTGTCTTTTTAGTCTCACTGCTCCAGCTAGGTGTGTTTCTCATCAGCTGACAGGTTGTTGTACCTTATTACTGATGGACTGAATGATGGTATCCATTTGTTTTGGTTTTCAAAAAAACTCTCTCTCTCTCTCTCTTCATACTGCTAATGGCCAGATCTGTTTGTAATCAAAGCCCTCTATTCATCTGCTCTCCTCCACCCTTATTTTTTTCTCTCTCACAGAAACATTCTGCAGATTTTCTCTTTTTCTCTTTTCCCTTCTTCTTCTTTTTCTTCTTTTTCCCCCCTTGCGTTAAATCTCTCCCCTTCTCTCTCTTTTCCTCTGTTTGGGATAACTTATAAAAGGTTATGAAAGAGCGACATGTGCAGAGCAGACCTCGGAGCAGAAAACCTTTTTTTCCTCCCTCCCCGCATACCAGAGAAAACTCACCCACTTGCCAGAGTAAAGGGGAGGAAAAATGTAAGTCTGAAAAAAAATCCTGACTTGGAACTGATCTGTACGCACCCATGTGTCATCATTTATTTCCATGCAGCGTTACTGGAATCAGCGCATTAGAATGGGGTGTTGAAATTGAGGGTTTTTCTGCTGTACTTTGGGGACAGGTGCCTTTTGGTAAAACTTCTGCCTTATTGGTGATTGAGGGAGCCTTAAAATGGAATAATTGCGTGCAGAGGGGAAAAACCGAAGACCAGGAGCAGTATGAAAGAAAACCGTGATTTTCATCATCCGCTTTGCAGTTTGTCATCTTTCCTCTTGTCTCATGGTCCTGTCTCTCCTTCTATGTCTCCTTTGCACACTTCCTCTTCCACTTTCCTTTCACACATTTGTTCATAGTCCGTCACTAAAATCCTCAAAAGTAGTACAGAATAAATAAAATAAAACTGTTATCATACTCACTAAATGTGGACTATTCCACCATCGAAAATATGTATGTTTCAATATGTTGAAACCTACTGTGACCAGCAGTTTTCATCACTGAGCCTTGAATAAAATAAGTTGTATCCATGGATCCCAATTGCAAATATCACAACTTTACACTTGGATGCAATACGCAAAAGTCCATTTACCTACTTAATTGTATTATAAGCTTTCCATTTTCACCCAATATTTTTTTTCTGATATGTGATTTTCTTTTTCATTTTATGAGGTATTTTTGGGATATTATATGTTGCATGGATGGCTGAAGACAGGAGATCAGCATTGTACATTAAAGTGCTTTGAACCCTCATCCTGTTAACGTTAAACTGAAATCTTTCCCTAACCCTGACCTGAACGGATTCTTGTGCCTAAACATTTGAACGGAAATGCTGTCACGGCATACTGTGTGAGAGTGTTGTTTCATTTTTGTGCAGACTGTTGACACCAAGGTCATTGATTGACTTTCAAATTTTAGGGCCTTTAGGGGGCCTGACAATAATCGCGTGGTGAGGCCTGAACATACTTACACATTGCTGCTGCCCTCTGCTGTGGTTACAGGTCTACAGCAGAGACAGCGGCCGTGTTCTAGAAGGTTCTGTGGAAGCTATTCAGATATGCTTCTTTTTTTTTTTTTCTAAAACAGAAAATCTCCTGTGAGCCCATAAAATGGCAGTAATACCTGTTTTTAAAACATATACGTTTTTTTTCCTCTCCCTTTCACCGCTTCGACCTGAGTACCCTCTCCGCCTTGTGAAAATATTTTGCCTCGCCAATGAAACATTAGAATTGAACCATCAAACCCTGCACCAAAGAGCCTGCTCTTTCTCGTCCCCGCCGGCTGAGGCTGGACTTAAAGAAGCACTGCAGTCAGTGCTTCAGTGAAAAAAAACTTGTAACTCCGGCACCAACTCTGTCGAACATGTGTTACCCTCCTGGACATCAATCCTGTCCTCCAATGTCTCTGGAAGAACGTTCACACTAACATTTTTTTTCTGTGCAGTATCACATATATTCACAATCATCAAAACCTAATTTCATTTAATAGTGAATAATAGTTAAATATCTGAACTCTTCCACCAGTTAATAAGATTCAGTGCTATGTATAGTTTGCATGGTCATGGTTTTGTACTGTGAAAAGCATTTTTTGGGATGGTGGTTAATTCCCTGTTGGCTGTAGGTTGGGTGGCTGTCATGAACGATGTGTGAATGAAAGATTTTAAATGTTGCATTTCAACACGCTATATGACTGTGTGCGCAAATGGCTGAATCTGACTCTTAAAGGACTTTGAGAATTGCTAAGACAACAAAAGTGCTATATAAAGGAAGTTGATTTTTCATTTATATAGGCCCGACACAATAGACAATCAGAAATGAGCTCAAGAAGGAATAATTTATGATGATACTGTTGAACACCCTAGAACTTTATTATTAATGTTTCCAGTGACATGCCTATTGATTTTTTTTCAAATCCATAGGACTTTGTCTTGTGTTAGAGCCAAAACAATTGGTTTCGCTCTCAGCTCAGTGTTTCACACTCATGTGGACCAGGACCCTGTTCTTTGGCTGACCGGGGTAAAATTCAATTGTTGTTGTTTTCTATGTTTTCCATAGCAAACCATACAAAGAACATTGTATCGAAAGTATTTCCAAAGAAGAGGAGTGTAGGAGGTTAACATTAGTCTCATGCCAAAGAAAGTTTTGGATCAAACCAGGGAAAGTTGCATTCCAAACTGGAAAATTGGGAATTTAACATCAAATGATTCGCTCCTGAAAAATTCAAGCAGCCTTCTATAACTCAACTTTCAACCCACCTTTTCATATTGTTCATGTTTGGTATTTTCTGGAAATGCTGTGTTTATGAGGAATAATTGAAAGGAAGATTCTGTTTGAATGAGACATCTCAGCCTTGGTGCATTTGTAACTAAACTAAAATTCTGTCACGTGATATTTGTGCCTCAATCCTGAGTGTGCAGTGGAACACGTTAGTGCACAGATAATCTGTTTTGCAAGCACATAATTATATTTTGAATGAAAATTGCCTGTCATGCACTGGCCACCCCAAACACCCGCTCACCACATCACAGCCGTCCGCAGCCGTCATTAGTTTTCCCCGTGCAGAGCCCCGCTTCGTGCACCCCAACCCCCCTCCCTCACCAGCACACGGGAGCATCGCTTCGCACACACCGAGGATTCACAGTGGCCCCACCCTTATGAAAAATGTCTGGCGCCGCCGCTGGACGAGACATGACAGAAAACAACATCTATCGTTTTTTGATATCACGATACCTTTGACGAGAACATTTATCTATCCGTTTCAGATAGGAGTTTTTCTAGCCGGTAGGTAACCGGTGAATGGCAACCTAAAATTCCTCTCCTGCTGTGTCTCGGATAGAAGATAGGATTGGAGGCTAAGGAGCCAATCAGCATTGACCTTTAGTCCCCTTCCCCGATTGGTTGGTTTTGTGGCACAATTGTAACGCTGTGCCAACTCGACGCTGGCAAGAAGGCAAACTTGAGTGCACAGAGGGTGGAGAGGTTGAGCGAGGGAGAGAAAGGCAGAGCGAGCGAGCGTAGCGGCCTGCTGGCGCACGGAGCAAGAGTTTGTGAGAGTGCATGACAGGCAATTTCGCTTCAAAATATAATTATGTGCTTGCAAGACATATTTGCTGTGCTTGAACGTGCTCCACTGCACGCTCAGGACTGAAGCACAAATATAACACTATAAGATTCCAGTTCAAGCAGTTCAGGCAAATTTTTGTTCTGAAATCTTAGTATTTTAGAAAAACAATTGTGTTTGAAATTGATTTTGGGGGGGCGGGGCTGTGGAGAAGTTGCCCTTTTGGAGATAGTCGGTTTCTTAAGGGCACAGACGATTGGCAGGTCACTAACCAACCGAGAAGGCTGAGCGTAGCCTGGCTCGGATCAGACCGGCCCAGCCTGCGCCAGCCAGTGTTGAGTAATGCTGTTAGTAAATACCAGGCCAATTATCACTAACGAGGGCCTAATTGGAACCAGATGAACATTTATTGAATTTGTCGGAGAAAGGTAGAGTGGAGATAGCTAATGAAGTGCAGCCGCAGTGCCGGGGCCAGGCAGCCAGACGCTGGGGGGAGGCATAATTCACCTGGCAGTGCCACAATGTTTTTTCTCATGTCTGTGGTTTCATACTCATTTAAAAGTGCAAAGACACGATTAATAAAAAAGAAGTAAATCCAAAAGGGGAAAAAGTTGATTTTATTTGCCAGTCAGTGTAATAATGTAATTCATTTAAACTCCATTCCAAAACAATGAGTTCAGTTGCATGAGAGACTGAAATCTTGAAGATGAGCGGTGGACGTGTCACCTCAGAATGATATGATCCTGAAATCGGAAACTTTTTAGGGTTCTGTTGTGAATCAGCAACAATTTCAATCATCTGATTAGCACATCAATGCATCATTATACTTTTTGACTACTTTATGCTTTTACTCAACCATACTTTAGGGGAGGACAAGTACAAATGAATACACTACATACCTCTCGGATTATTCATTAATCAACAGAGTAAGATTTCACGAACAAAAGCCACGTTGAGTTAATAAAAATCGTGAATCGTGAATTGTGAAATTGTGAATCCAAAAGATTATTTTTCATCTCTACACAAATAATACTTTAAGTGTAAGAACACTAACACTAACAAAGCAAGTACATGTTAAGGGCAAATGCCAGTCCATCACCCCGCCCTCCACACCCAGCACACCAGAGCTGCACATGAGCACAACCCAGACTCTGTAGTTGGTTTTAATTGGCACAAATTCTGAAATGAGGTTGACTTGACCTCTGGCCTGATTCATTCTGACACACACACAACCCCCCATTTCTTATTCTGTCGCTCCCGCCTCTGCTTCCTCCGCCCTCTCTCACGTCATCCGCTCCCCCTTCTGACCCCGTTCCCCTCCCCAACTCTTTGTCTCATCATGCAGTCACTTCTCATCCTGCCAACTGATGGTTCAGTGCAGCGACGGCCTCAGGCTCCGCTTGCCATCCCTTTGTTTTCCATCCACACACCAAAAAAAAGGAGGGCACACATCCAGTGTATACATTGCACGCAGAAACACACAGACACACAAAAGCATACATGTACAGCTATACCCAAGTACACATAATGCACTGAACTGCACACTGAAGGCCTGCACGTAGTCTGTATCCATCCATCCATGTACACATCTGTATCATTAAAGCTCAGCCATGTGGATATTCACTGGTCACACAGTCCGCTGACTTTCCTGCACAGACATCTTGTACTACACTCAGACATTTGTGTGTGTGTCCGTGGGTGTCCAAGCCTCAAACCTTAATATGAAACATTTGAATGATTATAATGACACTGCACATGTGGATTATCCCTTCAGCTTGTTTTTAAACTGATTAACATGTAACAACCTACCCTCATTCGCTGCCACAGTTACAGGCCGAATGACATAAAAAATGTTGTTTTGTTCTTTTTACATTCAAATCTTTATTTCACCTCCTGTTAAACAAGCTTTTCTTGAATTTTTGACCTTCCTCCCTCTGACTTAAATCCTGCCACTTAGTGTCTGGAGCACAGTCGGAACACTGTCTTAATCTGTTTAATCCACAAGTGGAGGTCGAGGTGGTGCCAATAACTCCTCGACAACAGGGAGCAGGCTATGGTTATGATTTCCCGTGCCGAACTGCAGCTGGTTTTGGCTGCAAAAAACACCAATCAATATCAGAGACATAGCTCCATAGCTTTAGATACAGGACACATGTATATATACGTTAAAATCAAGTGGCTTTGCCATCACCACTGACTTAATAAACCAAAGAGGCAGTGAGCTGAGGGTCAACTGATGTTTGGTGGGTCTTTTTAAAAGGGCTAGTGGCAGCGAATCTATTTCATATTCATTTATATTTTTAAATGGGAACCTCATCTTTGGAAATTTAGTATCAGACTAGCACGGAAGGCAGACTCAGAGTTTTATGCAACAAAGAATTTTCCTCCATAGTTTGATTAAATAACCGAGTATATAAATCATTCTTAAAATTGACAAGGTGTACTATATGAGAATTTCATAGATCCAAAAAGAAAAAAAAAATTGCTAAGCCGCAGGGAATGTCATTATTTAGCCTCCCTTGTTCAAAATAAATATATTGTATAGTTTAAACTCCGGCAATTTAGGTCTCTGGTTATGCTGTCATGTTTACATTCAAGAGGAATTTTAAATGTGCCATCTTTCCCCACAATAATTTTAGTTGTATTGCGAGCATCGCTGTGTTCTGCTGAAATATGCTGACCTCCTGTAGCTGCTGAGTGACAGGGTCACATCTGTAACATCGCCATCTCTTGGAACAAATTGTGAACTGCAAAAAACACGATGGAAAATGATGCACTGATACGGATGACACTGTAAAGTATCATTATCATCTGTGACCGTATTTTTATTTCTGCTTTGCAGCACAAGGATGTGCAAATTTAGACGCACTCGCACATCCTCTCAGGTCTTCACAGTCCTCGTATGTTTGTCAGCTGGGCTTCATTCACAAAACGTGGCTCTGCCCGCAGCATTTCCTCTGCTTTCTATTTGGGGAAGAACCAAAAAAAAAAGGATAGAGCCCCTAACTTTGTTCTGAAGGTCTGTGTTTGTTTTCCGATCTGTCTGCTTGCTCTTTCTTACTCCATCTACAGCTAAATGAATCCAAGCAGAGGGCCAGAAATTCTGGGAAAGATTGAGTTACACTACTTCCCAGAGACAAAAGTGGCCTACATGGGAGGGTCGGCCATGACAGTTGGCAGTTGGCTCGCTTTGGGGCGAATTCGATACCATAATTTAGATCTGCCGTAAACACGCTGAAATGAGACGCAGACCTTCTCTCCCTCTGAAATACAAGCATGGGAAAACTGGGCATTCTGGCTGCTGCAAAAGCTCTGCCCCGACCGTAACACGAAATCCACGCACTTATGATTAGATGTAACATGTTTATCACTGCTTACATAAACTGATGGAAAGTATTTGTGTGTCCTCGCCCACACTGTGTGCATATGTACACAGCGGAGGCCTGGGAACAGGTATGGGTTTCTGCTCAGGAGATGGTTCGGAAATCACTCCAGATTTTGCTGACTCCTCTTTCTGGGTTGCTCGTCTCTGAGGTCCAGCACGCATGTTGATCTGAAGTAAAATAATTTGCTGATTGGCCTTTTTTTCCCTCAACTATTCGGATGTGCAATGTCGGGTGATGTGGGTTTTTTTTTTTTTTTTTTATATGTGCAAATATACGTGCAGTGTTTGTGCAGGTCTTCGTTACTTTTTGTGTATGTGTGTGCTGACATCCCCTGATTAGCTCTGGCACCACCACAGAGTAAATTCGAGGTTTGTGGAAGATGGTTGGAAGCAGGATGGTTTCCTGTTAGATGTGTGGAAATCAGGTCTTTCCAGTCTCAAGGCCAATGGTCGGCAGCACCTGAAAGATTTTTTCTGTGTTGCTCTCAAGCAGCAAGCTTAAACCAGAGAATATTTTTTTTATGATTCCATGATTAAAAGCCGCATTTTATTTTGACAAGTTGATTAATCCACACAAAGTTATATCACAAATGCTTGCACTGCATTTGGATTTACATGTGCACAAAGGCCCTTAAGCTGGTATGTTCTGCTCTTCTTTTGCTGATCCCTAACTACCCCGACCCATTGGATTACACACAGTTTTATCTTTGGTTCAATCCCCATCCCTTCAGTCCCGGATGAGGTCATTTCCTGGCCAACTCACAGCGTTCACACCTCTGAACGAAGGAGGATGGAAAGGGGGTGCTGTAAGAGAGCGTCGGGTGTCAGATCTGCATCAAAAAAAGGATTTCTTTGTTGGCTCCGGATTCAGGTTTCTCTACAGCTTGTCCTCATCTTTGGCAAAACACTAGCAATATTAATGCTCAGATATGCATGCTGGGGGTGAGAGGTCAATATATCTACAGGCCAGGGGAATGTGTAGAACTACCCCTGAACTAAACTCAAACACAGATATGTGCATGTGTAGACATTTAATAGCACTAGAAAAAAAAGCCTTACGCCACTTTATTCTATAAACTTGGATATTAACACACAGGTTCCATGGCCCCTTGGTGTTGCGCTGACAAGATCGCAGATTTACTCTTTGGCAGAGCAATCCGAGTTCCCGCCATCATCAGCAGCAGCAGCAGCAGCTGAGTCCAGGCTCCCGCTCCGCACTCTCCTTTCTCCCCTCTTTGGGAGTATCACGCTGCATCATAAGCCGGAGCTCCAGGCTCGGGGCCATCCGTCAAAGCCTGTGCACACTTCCGGGGGTCGGGTGTCTCAGACAGCCCGGGTCAGCAGAGCGGTGCCGGAACATCTGATCCCGATCCGCGGAGCCGTGCTCCCGTGGTCTCAGAGTCAGTTGCGGCCCTTTTAAAAGTCACCCGAGCGGGTAAAATTTTGGGTCCCGCCTGGTGGAGAATGATCTCTGTACGTCCAGGCCTTTCCATGTTGAGGGGTCCACTCGTTGATTAGCCCCAGAAGGCCTTCCAGCCAGGCGGCAGGGATAAATGACCCTAGATCCAGTATTTATGACTCTCTGCTCCCTACAAAATACATGACATCAGTCGTGGTTTAAACTGAAATAGTCTGGCAATGCTTTAACCTTTTAGTCTGTGACTGTTTGCTCAAGAATAGAAGTGGTTTCTGCAAGGCTTAAGCGAGGGCCCATCATTTTTATTGCTTTCTTATTTTGCTATGATCAGAGTTTTTTTTTGGAGACAACTCTGTACAGAATTTATGTGTTTTGTTTTTTTAGGAGCGGCTGCTGGTGTGTTCAAAGCACATCGTCATCATGAACACTGTACACAGAGGGGCCTTTGATTATAAGTCTTGTTGCTCAACATCTTATGATACACATTTGTTTGTCTTGCAAACATTTATATCTGTGTCAACTGAAGTTGGTTGGACAGATTAATTGGTCACCACTGATTTGCAAAAAAAAAAGTCCTTCAAATCAGAATATAAGAATAATGTCACACTAATGAAAAGGTGGATGGTTATAAATAGCGATGGAGGGATTTGGTGGAAAGGTAAAAGCTCAAAAGCTGGGTCCAAAAAATAACTGGAGAGGATGAGTGCATGGGACATGGTAAAGTCTGACAGGTGCTTCCAGTTGTTTTTGGGCACTGAAAATGTTTCCATTAATTATTGAAGTAACGTTAACTTCATTAGCTGTGCAGGAGGTTGCGGGATTCAAATTCAAAGCAGAAATGTTCTGATTTCCTTTGGCTGGTATGAAAAGTTCAGTGGCGAGAGTTTTAAAGAGCTAAAACAGCGTTTACTTCTTATTTATGTCCTTTGTTTCCTCCCAAACAGCCTTTAATATGATTTCATTCAGATCTCCGTGTCAGCTGAGACTATTCTCCGACAAGCTCTGGTTTCATAGAAGCGAAGAGCGCTTTTGATCCTGGCTTATAAAGGAGAGTTGGCTCGTACCCATGCCGGAGAAGAATCTGTTCCGAGCTCAGGACTCGCTCTGCAGCCGCAGTTGGTGCTTGAACCTCTGGGCTCAGCGTGTGTTGTTAAAGAGATTCAGATCCTGTTTTGCTTCATGCCTCTTGTTCTTTTGGCATCATTAAAGCAAAACAATGGCGCTCAAAGTAAATAGCCATGGAAACGCAGAGAGGGCTGCAGCTAAACACCGAGGCCAGCCAGGGTTTTTTTTTTTTTCAGCAACGTGACCCGCTCTTTCTCATTGAAAGCGCCACTACAAGCTGCATGCAGCGCACTCGCTGTGACCTCGTCTTGACGGGCAACATATATTTTTGATGTCTTTGTTGTGCACATGACAAGATGTGCAGTGTGCTTTTATATCTAATCAACCCCCATCGAACGGTTGGAAAACAAGCGTTGGTGTCTGTAAAACACATTTGGGTGTTTTTGTTTGTTTTGTCCCATCACATTAAAGTTGGCAGACCAGCTGGAAAACGTATTGACTGGCGTCCCGTCTAACTAACTCCCTCCCTCCATCACTGCCGTTTGATCCCGAAAGCCCCAATGTGAGGCTGGCACCGAGTTAACCAACCTTCCTTTGCCACCTCCCTCACACAGCACATACAGCTGCTGCCACCACATCTGGTAATGATTTTATTTAAACCAAAGTGGAAAGCAAAGTGAGAGGAGAGAGATGAGGCCTACATTCAGATACCCTTCACCCACTGTGATGAGAGATCTGAGGCCAGACCGTTCTTGAACTTTTTTGTCATTAGCTAAAACTGATGAATCCTATAAACTGACAGAGCATCCTTTTCGAGAAAAACTTGAAACTAACAACTTAGATCCTACACTCTGTTGGTACATCGATCATAAGGTTTAAGGTCTGTGGTCGATGGGGTTTTCTGTAGCCACAATAAGTCAATTTATAAGATTCGAATCTTATTGCTCTTCAATCATAATAATATTATGGTTTGGTGTCCTTTTGGTATCTCTTGTTGTATATAACCATTTTGGGTAAAGTTGCAACTGATCCAACATAGATGTTTTTTTTCTGAAGAATATTTTGGGGAAGTAATGAAGTTAGTTAATAACCATAATAAACATGTATTCCTATCTGCCTAATTTATCTGTCAATGCTTCCTTAATTGCCTTAGTTTCCTTACATAAGATTTACCATAAAATTATTTACATTAAATCAATGTGATGCCCTGGCAATGTGAGCTTTTTGCAGATGTAGTCTCAATGGATTGCAAACTCTCAATATGTGCCTGGATTTTCAGTTCATCTTTTGCAGCTGTCCTTTGTTTATGTTGATCCCAAACTACCGACTTAGGATCCAAACTGTGCTTGGTCAATTAAATCTTTGGTATGGGCTCATCTAACCAGAGCGAGTACTTGATATTTGCGACCTAAAAATATACACATACATTCTAACCCGAAGTTAGGAATGTATGGGGATACATGCATACAAAACCAAACACTGCATGGCTCAGATGTTCACTCATTTGCACCAGAAACCTACTTACATTTCAAGCATCACTGCTTTTCTTAGGATGAAGGCAAAGTGCCGGTACAAGATGAATGGTACTGATCACATCAAATAGGACACATTTAAAAAGCCTAAAATTACACATTTTCACACCTGTCCCCATGTAGATATGAATATAGAAATATTACTTCAAAATAAACATATGATTATCAAGTACAACCCTCTCCATTTTGGAAGATCCAAGTATACATATAAGGTGACAAATAACGCCCCCCCCCACCAAAAAATAAGTATGGAGCACATATAGTAAACACAATAAATCTGTAAAATATTTGGTATTAATTTTATACTTTATACGTGTTCTTTGAATGCAACTTGACGTACATAGTCTTGTTAGTTACCTCTATCAGTTGAAAACTCCCTTAGCACCTTGACTTTTTGCCTTTCGCTATGATTTTGCTCGTTTTTAACTTGCGCAGGCAGTCCATTTCATTATATCACTCCATAGGATTCAGAAGTTGTGCAATTACAACACGTCTTCAAATCTGTTGCATGCTTGATAAATTTTTCCCAGTAAATATATCTGAAAACGCAGAGCTAAGTGTTCTTTCAGCGCTGGCCAGACTGTTTTGTACATTATTACAAGCCTTGTTGTTTACGCAGAAATTATTATTCAATGGAAAATTAAATGGAGACACATATAATTCCTTCCCCCCCAAAAATGAATTGGTTTATTTTACATGCTTGTTAAAGTTTCTAGGTATATTTAACTTCAGTTTTTGTTTTCTGTGTGAGAACAGCTTGTTAAGCTATTTTAAGGGTGAAGCGTAATAGAATCTATTGCAGGGTATTGGGCACTGGCTGTAATTTTATTATGAACATTTTGGTAATAAACCTCAACTATATTTGGAGTCAATGTGTGTGGTCAGAATTACTGTGGCTTAGAGTCCCTGTGCCATGCTCACTAATAACAGGAGTGTGACCCAGCGGTCTGAGGCGAATGTAGTACTCTTGCACCTCATCACATTTGATCTTATTGTATTACAGTAAATATTGGAGCAGTTGGTTAGTTGGTTTGTGTGGTGTTGTGTTTGCAGTTTTGTTTCCAGAACACACACTCAACAGTCATCTTTTCCCAATACACAGAGTTGTGAACAGTGCCTGATGAGGAACCCGCCAGTCTTCAGTCATCGCTGTATCATGCAGATTAAATGAAGAGGTCTGAACTTTCAGAGAAGTTAGAGAAATTCATCAGACTCCACAAAAAACCTCCTGGCTCCTGCAGAACTCGCACACGCTCGCTGACTTTGACTGACTCAATTCATGCTGCTGGTTTCAACTGAGCTTTTGAGCAGGTTTAATGATCGAAACTCATAAAATGTCTGATGGAAATTATAAAGTGAACTTCTTTTGAAATGTAAGCTAATATGTGCCTTTCTTTAAAACATTTGACCCAAATATCCAATATACCAAAAATCTTGTGTGCGGGTGTGTGCATGCCAGCGTGTTGAGCAATGGTCCGTATGTTGTGTCTCAGTGGGACAGTCGGCCTTCGTCTGCTATTAGAATTCCTGAAGAGCTCCATCTCGTTGTCATATTTTCTTCCAGACTCCTCTCACTTTTGTCTCTTCTCTTCATACAGTGATGTGCAGTGTTGCCGTGGCGGCAAATTTACTTCCAGCTTTTGCAGATGTATGTCGGCCTCGGCTTGTCCCCTTGTGTCTTTGCACTGACCAGATATGCAAGAGCTTCACCAGGTACTTGGTGGCCTAGGGTGTAATAGTGGCTGACAGTGAGCAGTATTATTACACTGCTTGGGCAAAATTCAAATTTAACTCAAATTGAATGTGTTGCCATTCATTGAGTGTAGAATTAAGTATAAGCTTCAAAATCCCCTTCAACTCACCACCTGTGACCTGTTAAGTTGTTTCATGTGTAAATTAAACCAGATTGTGTTTCCCCGGTGTTTCCCAGCTTTGCATTTGGTCCATTTATTTAAAAAGTGTAACCACTGTTTTTCAGCTCTGCAATACATTTCACATTTGGACTCGAGGTTTTATTGACAGGTGGCAAACAGCTTTTGTGTGTATTACCGCCACAGATCTTAACTGTCTCACTCAGACTCACTCTAGAGCGCTGATGAATGTTTGATTCAAAAGAAATGAGTACTCAGTAGCACCAATAGTAATCCTACTGGTAACCTCAAAAGTTGTGGGTTTGGTACCCAAGCCTCAGTGTTGGAAGGTGTATTCTTTCAATTTCAAACATGAGCGTGGCTGATTGTTTCCTCCTGTTTTTAAGGTTAAAGTTAACCACATCCTGACTCCTTCTCCGTACCGAACACACTAATGAGATTTATATTGATCTTCATCTCACTCTTGGAAATAGATCTTGTTCAATGTATTCTTTAAGGCACGACAGCGTGAATACAGATGACCTGAGACATGTACAAAACTATGCTGAGGCACAGGTTTTACAGTGTACTTAGTGTGTCCATGATTTTAATTAGCTCCTGGGGATATTTTTAGTGGCTCCCTTGATGATTTAATTAGGTTTACAAATTATAATTTTTACCCACCCTGTCTACCGTGGACCGTGGCGGCACAATAAACACAATCAGACATTCCGCCTGCAGAATTGCATTAGGGGCTTGGCAGTGCCAGAGAGCAGGGCTGGAAAATGTCGAGTGAGCTGGCATCAAGGAGCTCTTGTTACCGGTAAACGGGGGGGAAAAACTCCGAGCTCTTTGCCAGTCCGGAGCGCACGCACACTCACAAGCTCACACACTCCAATTACACTCCTGTGCCTGTAGACTTGGGTTTTTCTCGGCACGAAGATGAAGCGGGAGGCTGGGAAACTGTGATGGTCGCCTCCCGCCGTGCCGCCATGGCAACATAACAGCAGCCACTGGTGCATGTGAAAGGACAAAAATGTGCATAGGGACAGTGGAAAATAACTGATTCGGTTCCTCCTTTTACACAGATATCACGAGATCTAAATATTGAATTTACGATTGTGAAGATTGTTTTTGATTAGAGAGACACAGTGGGGCAAAAGCCAGAGCGGCTAGAGACTGGAAACTTTTTCTAATGCTCGCTCAGTTTCCCCCCCCCCCGTCTTTCTCGAGTTGGATTTTGCTCTGATGTTGGAAAACTCCGGCAGAATTGGAATGATTTCATTCCTCGGGCACGTTCTCGTTGGAATAGATTCAGTCGTCTGTGTGTGTGAGTGACCTCTGGATGAGCTGCTTCGGTCAGCAACCCCAGTTGTTTTTCACATTTAAGTGTAGGTGATGCACTTGTGACTAACACCCCAGCTGTGGCCAACAGACCGTCACTTATTACAACACAGGTCCCAGACGACTGACAGCCCAGAAATCTATTCAGTTTGATTATTGTACAGATTACTATGGCGTTGTGTGTCTGAGCTGTTCTAAAGAGCTGTCACCGGTAATATATCTACGGTCCTCCTGCTCTCCTCTTGATTAGTGGCTAGTAACAAAGAGCTCTGGATCTTGTGCTCATCCGGGACCTCGTGAACCTTCGGACTATGCATGAGGCCGAAAGTACTTGGACACATAGCATTAGGCGATCCAGTTCATCCCGCAGGTTGGATGAGGTTGAGCTCCTAAACGTTTTGTGTAGCTATTTTCAATTCACATAATGTTTCAGGTAAACTAACTACTCGTGCAATTTGCTGACATGAAGAGGCTCATTTAATTGGAAGAAGAAATGAATTGGGTCAGGGAGCATTTGAGTCCAAAAAAACAATAATTCAGCACAGAAGTTCTGATGTAGTTATTATTCAACTAGCCGGTTTTTATTTAACCATTTTGACAGTAGTAGATTATTTGTTATTTAAGCTATTTATTTTGTAGAAAGTTCTAACTTTCTTTGGGTCCATGTTCTTAGATGTAAGAATTTGCTATATTCTTCTTTTACGGTTTCTCGCTGTTGCTTATACTAAACAACAAAATCTCATCTTGACAATATTGAAAACTATTCCTAGACTCAACTTACCAGTTGATCAAAACTAAATAACATTCCAATTTATTGACAACGAAACTACTAAACAGAAAAAACGATTACTTTATTTTCCTCACTAAGATGCATGGTTTGATGTATCTTGTATGCATGCAAACACAAACATAGAACACGAGGAAATGTAGTCTCTGCATTTCACCCATCTGTAGCCAGCCCAGCAAACAGTCCAACTTGGCCGCAGAGCAGTGGGCAGCAGTCATGCAGGCGCCAGTGGACTAGATGTTCTCAGCTCCTCCAGGTCGTGGCTTTTTAGTGGTTCGGGGGGGCCTCGAACCAGCGAAGATGGTCGCCTTCCCAGCTAGTCCACCGCCTCATGGGAAAGACCTCATGGTCTCAGAGTTGTTCATGCATATGACATTGCTTTATATTGAGGAGTTGATGTTGGTCACAGTCTATTATGTTAAGTGTGAACGCATAAAATCAACTAATCAAGCTTCTGTCTGGTTTTAACACTGATATTGAATGTATTTTTTAACACTGTGAAGTAACATTATAGCTTTAATAGAGTGTTAAGTTGCCCTTAAAAAGGCTTGTTGCTGATTCTTCACCAAATCCCTTGTAATTCCTAAAGAGCTCAGTGGGGCTGTGATTAATGGATTTAAATCCCTACTTTTCACAGTCCTGTTCCAATGTTTTATGAGCACTAATTTATCCGTCAGAATATTGGTGAAGGCTAAAGTCTCTGGAAATAATTATAAGGGAAATGATAAAAATAACTTTTGCCTAAAAATTGACAGCGATCGTCGCTTTATTGATGGATACGGGCCTTACAAGAAGCAGATGTGTGGTTCTTTTACACAGATCCGCAGTCATAATTTTGTGGTCTATATCAGTGTTACACAAATTGAGGTTTTATCTGTAGCAAGCTGTGCAATAGGGCCTTTTGAGATTAAACACCAGGGGCCCATGCAGGTCTTAATCCAACCAGGATTTTGAGCGTGCCTGTGTTTTTGTGTATTGTCCTTGTATCTTTACATCTCAGTAAGAAGCATGCAGACTGCTTCTCTGTATGTATTTCCTCCAATGTCTATGCACAGAATGTGAGTACAACATGTGCTCCTGCATTCAGCCATGTGTTGTGTGTAGTTGTGTAGCTTTGTGTAGTAGCCATGTTGTGATGCAGTCAGTCAGTCTCATGCGATTTACCAGCATGTGTGATGGGCATCCTCCCAGCATTCCTCAGTGACAGGCGCAGCGCAGCTTCTTTAAAAAGGGCTTGGAGCACTGCACTTCTCTCTGAGATCTGCAAAGACGTGGAGTGTTAGCCCCTCCCTGTGGTCAGAGAATGTCAGAATCAGATATTAAAATATGAAGTTCAAACAGGATTACTGTTGACTAAATGAACTCCCATCTCACTAGCATGAGCTTAAACTCTTTGAATTAGACTTCAGTAAGGGATCGGTTTACGGACACTGTGGTTAAATTCCTGAGCTCTTTTTAAAGTCTCCATTCCACTTATCCTCAACCTGATAGTAAAAAGGCTGCATTTTGGTGGTTGACATAGATTTTTGAACGTTTCTGCCCCCACGGTCCTCCTTGTTCTCATTTTCTTTAATAGATTGTTGATATGAAGTGAATGTCCAGTCAAGACAGAAAGAGAACACTGTTCAGCAGTCCTCTTCGTGCCTTGTATCATGATTGCATTATAAGGTGTATTTTTTAACTCACATCCTGGTTGTTTCTTTCTGTACATTTAATTGTATTTACTTTAATAGAGCTGTCAAATTTTTACTGGCTATAATGTGCAATTCTATATTAAAAATGCCCCGCCATGTCTGTGGTAACTCACACAATTTTAATTACCTACCGACCCTGCCTACTTGTTGGTTCATTTCAGTACAGGAAAAATATAATCAGAATCAAAATCGCTTTTAATGCACAGGTACACAGGAATTTAACTTGGTGTACAGCGCAAGTGAATAAACACACGTAGTTAAGTTACAGAGAATATATACATTATGCATCAAGGGAAGGGATTGTTGTCATCGTAGATATAATATATAGTATGTTTGTGGTATTAGCAGTAGTCATAAATACAATGTGCAGTGCGTGGTTATTGTCGGTATCATAATACAATATATAGTGCGTGAAGGCTATTGTAGTTTATCAAAGTTATCATAATACAATGCAGTGCATTTAGGTTATTGACATTTATCAAAATTATTATTATTAATGATTTAATGATGAATTAATTATACAATAATACAAGTTTCTGAAGCAAAAAGATTCTGGTGACCAGTTTTAAAATAGGGTACCTTTATGTTGGAAGTTTGGCAAAGTTTGTCAAGGTAACTGAAACTGTTTGGTTAAAGGTTTGAAACTAACTATTGCATCAGTTTAAATCTCTGTGGGCTGTTGGGAGAAAGGAGACAAACTTCTACAGGCATTCAAATTGACATTCACTCCTTATGAGGATCTGCAGCCACACTTTTTTCTTTTCTTTTTTTGTTTTAAAAGCATAACAAATGACAGATGCTGAAACTGAATCTGATGAGAACAGTCAAGTTTAATCTCAAACTAAAAAGGTTTTATTTTTTTTTAAATCACACAAAAAGACACTGCTCAAATCTCCCACACATTCAGTGTGTAGCTTCCACAGCAGCTAAGCACTTATGTTTGTGTTATCAACTCACACACATGCACACACTCACGCAAGCACGCACACAAACACACACACTCCGGCCTCAGATTCTTGGCATGACTTCCTCAGGATAAAAAAAGAAACCCCCTTCCCCCCCATCTCCCATAATCCCCTCCTGCTGCCTGTGTGCCATCTCTGACCCTCCTGTGACACATACACTCTGAGAGGAGCCCATGTACACTTTAGGTTTTGACCATCTTGTTCCCGCCTGTTGATTAATGACAGCAGGACACAGAAGAGACCAGAGTTTATAGTCTGTACAGTCACAACGGATTTGTTATTTCGGTCAGACAGCTTTGTCGCTCCTATCCCGGGTTGTTATGCTGAACTAAATGTGGGGCTGCAGTCCCCCTTTCCAAAGGAGCTGCCCATCATCATGTCTAACTCGGGGTTCCGTGGTTGTCGCACTATCTCGCAGCACCTCAACGACCTAAAGAAGGAGAACTTCAGCCTGAAGCTCAGGATCTACTTCCTGGAGGAGAAGATCCAGCAGAAGTTTGAGGAGAGCAGCGATGACGTGCACAGGAGGGTGAGTGAGAGAATTCCTCCGTGTGTGAATGGACGATTGAAAACATGCTGGAAAATGATTGACGCATGATCCATAACCATAGTGGTTTGCTTTTCAGAGCTGCAGCTTTTTAGCAGGAACTCCCTCTGAGGTACTGTAGTTTGTCCTGCCACTGTGACACTCAAGGTACCTCAGCCTTTCAGGGGCCTCCAAAAATAACTTTGTTATTCTCAAAGGACAACATTTGTTTTTAAGTTTGAAAGTTATGATTTTAAATGAACACGAATTACTGATATTAAAAATGCTAATAGTTCCCTGTGTTTACATCTAACCTGATCTGAACACTTGCCAGCAGTGTAAATTTACACCACCAAAGAACAAGATGATGCTGATTTAGCTTTGATACAGATTAGAGATGCACACAGCCCTTCAATTTGAGTCCAGCTGGTAGCAGCCATGTGTGATATGGCAGGAGAGTGGAGACGGGCCCATTAAAGTGCTGTCAGAGGTCACAGTTGGTTCGCTGAGATAAATGTAGTCCTCGGAGATGAGTGTGTGAGTGTGTAAATCAGGTAAGCAGGTGAACTACGGTAAATCCCATCACAGGTTACCAGACTCCAGTGTAGCACCTGTGTACATGCTCGTCCTGTAACAAGATGCCTAACTAGAGCATGTTTTAGTAAGGTGCTGTATATATGTACTGTACATTCTGTATGCACTGTGTTAAGAGTGTGACCTTGCTGTCTTCTGTTGTGCATTTTATTTTCACATTTAAAT
The DNA here is from genome assembly GCA_016785305.1 of Colistium nudipinnis. Lineage (NCBI taxonomy): Eukaryota > Metazoa > Chordata > Actinopteri > Pleuronectiformes > Rhombosoleidae > Colistium > Colistium nudipinnis. The sequence goes on along the minus strand of JAFBJU010000331.1, from coordinate 2,816,019 downwards.
CTTAAATGTTGCAGTATATATTCATGTCGCTGGCTGAAAGCTACAGATCTGATCTGCAGTGTACTTAATTTTAATCTCAATTATTTTCTTTATTTTGCTTAAATTCAACAATATTCTAAGCTGGAAACATGTTACTGTTGTAACAATGTTTGCATAAGGAAACATATTTTTTATGCTTTGGGACAAAAACCCTTTGAGGGTAAAAAACATTGGAAAATTGGTTAAACCAAAAACAGTGTGTGTCACATACATGGTGCTGGTTATCAGGACAGTGTAGAGCATTAACAGTCAGCGCAGTGTGTCTACAGAGAATGTTTGTTTTCACTGCCCCTCCAGCCATTGTCTGACCTGTTTTCACTTGGGGACCCAATGACCCACATTATTATAGCCTGAGAGCCCGGGGGCCTGCATGCATGCGTGCAGAATGCATGTATAGATTTTGTGTGTGTGAGCAGCAAGGCTTCCACACACCTGTGCTGTGTGTCAATATGTCAGTAATCTGACCGGCTACATGGCCAGAAAGTTTACTGCAGTCATGCCAGACTATATATTATACATAAAAAGTATTATTATTATTATTATTATTATTATTATTATTATTATTATTATTATTATTATTATTATTATTATTATTATTATTATTATTATTTATTATTGTTATTATTGTTATTGTTATTATACATCCCTGCAGTCTGATACCTGTACGTGTGCGACTGGCTGCCAGTCTGGTCCAGTTTGTTGCTGCTGTCGTAGCCAAAAGTTAAAAGAAGTGGTGTTGCTGGGTGCAGCAGGGGAGGGAGGGGGTTTAAAGAGGAGACAGATACAGCAGGTGCTCATATCCCTACTTGCTATTTATGGAACCACTGAGATACAGAATCTGAACGTGAGCCCTTGGGAGCTCATTTTGTGCTTTGGAGTGTAACGCTTTATTATTGTGCAGAAGGATTAAACTGGAGATATGTAATACATACAGACAGTGATTTCCTCTGCAGATTTCATAACATGTTTCCATTCTGTTTACAGTACAGTAACGATTGATCTATGATATGATACAATGAATACTTACTACATACTACAATATGTCATAATCAAGAGCCTAAATTGTATTTGAAAAAAATGCACCAACAAAAAAAGATGTGTTTGGTTTGTTAATTCTTTTTTCTTACCTGCAACGTTTTATACATTTTTGTTCCAGAATATTGAGTTGAAGGTTGAAGTGGAGAGTTTGAAGAAGGAGCTTGAGGACAAACAGGAGCTTTTGGACAAAGCATTGTAAGTGTTACATTGCTGTCTACACAGATTTTTTTTTACAAAGCATTTCTTTCTTAAAGACGTTATTTTTCCCTGCGAAGGCCATGAATGTCTCTCCAACAAATTACTCGCCCCCTTATACCTAGTCTTAAACAGTCTTAAATATATATAAATATGCACTATGCACTTCATATATTTAGCTGCTTGTGCTGCACAGATGTGTTGAAACGCCTTCAGGGAAAGCCTGCGAACTACAAAAACACTCTTTTCATTGCCAGTTTGATTATTTGAACAACAGCCTCTCATCACACGAAAGCCAACTAGCCTGTAGCCTCACCTAGTTCTCACAACACAAGCTAAGCTCTGAGGAATGCCATGTATGGACTGAAAAGCTCTTGAAGAGGATGAAGTGACTTGTTTGCTGTGACAAAGTTGAGGGGATGAGGAGATGAAATTGGCCGGGGGAGGGATGGTGGGTTTGTTTTGAAGGGGGAGAAAAAGGCAAGAGGTTCACCGTGGTTGCACTGCTGAGTTGGGAACTATTTGAGCTGCAGCACCTGTCTGTGAGGCAGCTGTCTGCCACTCACTGGATCATTTTCCTTCCAGTGCCAATATACTGGCCAGACAGCACGATGAGTTTGAGTATGCAAACACGCAATATTTCCAATAATGATGCTCTTCAAGGTTTACAGAACAAAATCAACACAAAGAAGCAGTACAGTTTTTTTTTCCAGTGTGTAGTTTGCTTATCCCAGCAGTGAAGAGGATTTTGAATTTTTGGAGCAGTTTTAAAACTTTGGGCTTTTTATATTATCTTGTTTCAAAGGCAGGTTGACAAAACATATTAAGTAGCTTGTTTCCTTGGAGTTAGTTAGCAATTAGTTCTTGATCGATGAGTTCATGCGGAGGAAATTGCGCACCCTGACTCTTTGTAAGAAGAAGGAAGATCTTTTGACACTGCAGAGTATACAAAGCTCTGAACATAGCGCATGCGTGGTCACTCATGTAGACTCTCATGTTCAGTGGAAGTGGTAAAATCCTGACCCTTTGCTGATTATTTTTTCTAACAGACAGATGCAGGAACAGCACCATTAGCACAGTAACACAACGTTTTTTTTTTTTCCATGCAGTGAAGACAGTGATTAGTCCATTCAGGCGCTTTAGCGTTTGTCAAAACAGTGAGAAAGGGAAGAAATCCCGGCTTTTGAGGAGTGTACCGTAAACGTGTCCCTGTTGGGCTGGAGACATTTTCTCTCACTCTCTCTGTGCCCTGCTGTTTCATAAATAAACTCTCTGGCCACAGTTTATCACTGGAGCTATTAACGGAGCACGACTTAGACGTGAGGAACCCTCTGGCTGCTGTTAGGTGCCGAGTGCTGGAGCTGTGACAGACTTGCGTCACCTCAATAATCTCCACCTTGTGCCCCAAATACGGGTTTATTTACCGGGTCTTTGTTATCCAGCAGGATATTTCAAATCATTGAAGGCCAAGAAATAAGTTCATTTTAATGTGGTTCCAGATTCAGTTGTGTCAGTAGTTGCATACTTTAAATAAAACGCAGAACACCTCCAAAAAACAGGGAAAAAATACAACAATTTACACAAAGCAAATGCCTCAGAATTTAAAGGTTTGATGTTTGCATGTTTCTGACTTAATCTGTGCACTTCGAAGCAACTTACCATGAATTTGAGTTCTCTTTTTTTTATATATTTCATTTATATAGATATTCACATTGATGTCAGATTTCAAAATTGTATGTGCATCCATGTATGTTTATGTCTGTTTTATGTATGCCTTTGTCCTTATGTGACATATTTGTGTTACCTAGCCCAATTCAAGAATGCTGCCCTTTAAAACGTGCATTCTGATGACTTCCATGCACCCATACTGTGGATAAATACCCAAGTGTTTTCCGATTGTGTGGAGGCACATGAAGTGTGAGGACATTGTGACCTTGGGGGTTGAGCCTGCCCTGATCTAAGTGGCCAGACTTGAATAAACCATGAGTCTTTGTTGTCCACTGGGGACATGAAAGAAACCCATCTGCTCCCTAGAACAGCTTGTTTCTTTTATTGCTGTTGTGTCATTAACTGACACCAGGCCTTTATTCATGCTGACCTACAAGTGCTGGAGGAAGTATTCATATCCCTATTTTAAGTATAAAAAAAAAACTATTTCTAAATATTCCATTTTAAGTATGAAACCTGCATGAATCAACACACTTATGTATCAGAAAAGTTGAGGTGTGGCCTAATATATGGGAATCAAATGATATGAATAGAAAAAGAAGAATAGTCATCTTCACCACTGCTGGCAACTGGATGCAAATACACACTCATAAGTTACATACATTTTAATATCAGAGTAAGTCACATAACAATAAGTCATGTTTGTTTTAGTTTTTTTTTCAATATTGTTTGCTTCCTTTGTAAACAACATTTTTTGTCGGATCCCATAGGCTTACTGCTGACAGCCTGTCCAATCAGAATGAAGCAGAGCTGCAGCATCGCCTGGCAGAGCGGCAGGATGAGATCAGCCACATGCAGGAAATCCTGGAAACCAAAGTTCAGCTGCTGCAAGAGGTAGAGACTCACTGATCAGCTGCATGATTACTGAGAGAGAGAGGGTTGATTGATTGATTGGTTGGTTCACTGATTCATTGTTTCGTTGATTCATTGATTTGTTTATTTTATTGTCATATGTGCAGCATGACAGTCAGTTAAACTGTACAATGAAGTTTATATTGTTTCATCTTTATAGCTACAAATAAATATCTAAACTACACATACAAGACAGACTAATAATATAATTCATAAAGTGCGAGGGTGGGCAAAAACTCAACAACAACAACATGATACTGACAAGATCCGAGAAAGATCGTTAACAGGTTTGCACTGATGTGCTGTCCATCGCACAGTCAGTCACCCAGCTTTGTGTATCTCCTGTCTGTGTTGTGCATTCAGGAGGCCGAGTTGGCTCGAGGCGAGGCCGAGCGGATGTCCTCACTGGCAGACTCAGAGTCTCAGCGGTGTCTGGCTCTGGAGAAAAAGATGCTGGAGCAGATGGAGGAGAGCGGAGGCTCAGGTGGAGTGTTTTCCCAGCAGGCCCTGGCTAACAAAGAAAGGTGACTGAATTACACTTTACCAAAAATGATTTTAACAATGAAAAAGGGTACCACACCCAGCAGTTAAAGCAACTCATGCATTCAATCCTGCATTAAAAAGAAACACCCAAACATAGTTTGTTTGTCAATTTAAATTGTAGTTAACCAGCCACCATCACAACCTTGTTTGGTTGCAGAGGAAACGTACGTACATATTACGCCTATAACTGTGCAAACTTGCTCTCTCTCTTTCTCTCTATTGCTCTCTCGTTCTCTCTCTCTCTCTCTCTCTCTCTCTGTCAGGCTGATCGACGAATTGATGAAGGACAAACATTCATTTGGTCTCCGGATTGAGGAGCTTGAGGTCACAGATCACAGCCTATCCCCTTTTCCAAAGACAAGAGAACATGGAGCCGAGGTATGTGTGCCACACCTCATATATTGCTGGACCTGTATTTATTTCCCATCTGAGAAACTTCACTCAGAAGCTCTAAACCTCTGAGTAATAAAGCCGTTCTCTTCAAGTGGAAGCTCAAACTCATATCTGTAAAGATGTTTGGATACGTGCCACATAGTGTTGCTATTTATTGGTCTGTAACCGCACAGAGCTGCTGACTTTGGTAAAGACTACACATCGGTTCACTGTTTTGTAGCATGTCCTGGTCTCAACAAGGTGCTGGAGTAACCATTCAGAGCAGCAACCACACATCTTTAAAAATAATCTTAATTTGCTAACCTTCGGTCAGAGATCTTGCTCAAAGCAAGCAAACACAGAAGGATGTTATTTAAATTACTCATATATTCCATTAAGTTAACAGCTTGTCACCTCCAATAGCTCAAGTCAAAGTTTAACAGAGGGCTCAAACCATTCATGATGCATTGCACACAACCAGACGTAAGAGACCTTTGGAGCACTCTTGAATAAAAAATGTCAAATAAAACAAATGTGAGCAGCAAAAGGGGGGAAAAAAGCAAGAGTTGTACTTCTATCATACAGTTAGGACCTTACGGTCTCCAGACTCTTTACATGAACCAATCAGGTGAGCCAGGCTCAGGCTAAATAACTCTATTCTAAGTGTCCTCGCTCAGACCCCAGACAGACAGGCTGAGCGATATCAAAATGTTTTCAGATCCACCACATGTAGGTCAGTGGAACTTTGGCAGAGCAGAGGATCCGCACACCACCGTTAGGACCAAAACCTGTGCAAGAACATCCTCGTGTGGTCACTGTGTTCTAAGATTGGAGAGGATATAATCTTCACACTGTGAGATTTACTGAGCAGCCTGAATGCCTCCGCAGATCATTTATCTTCGGGATTATAAACTGTACATGTTACCTGATAGGCCCATAAATAAAAATAAACTAGGATGTGGTGTGTTATAACACAAATAATCCAATTCAGCTAGTTCTGCAGCTTGTTCATTTGTATTTCAGTCATGTTGTGCATGAAAATATGCTTTTGGTTTGTGTTTTTCTGTAACACAGATTTACTTTTCTCCCAACAGAGACCAGAGGATGACAGAGTCCACGCACAGATGCAGGTAGGAAAGATTACATTTGCATTGTTTGTATTCTGACAGAGTGTAGTCCCAGTGTGTCTTGTTTTTTTAGCTCGTATTTGTATGAAACTGGGTTTTTCAGGCAGAATGTGACACGCAACTGTCTCGCTCTGACACCTAGTGTGAGCTAAGCTCCACTGCACACTCAAGTGTGAGTGAGGCATGTAGATGAGGTGTGCTCCCATTTTGACAACACACATTTTATTTTTCCATTGTCTTCCAATTGTTGTCACTCAATGTGTTCACACTATAGTCATTCGTATCTAATGTCCCGTCTGTCCTTTGGTTAAGTTTCCCTCTCTTATGTTCCTGTCCATTAATTGCATAATTCTATATATTTTCCCCTATTCATTTAATTCCTGATCTTATTTCTCTATTTAAAAGAATACCTACAATGTACAACATTTTTTTTCTCATATGATTTTACTTGCATGAGTGAGCGCATTTTACTCATGTTTACTTTAACTCATAGAATATAAACAAGACTTGAACAGTTCAATCAATGCAGACAATTGTCTCAGAAAAACAGACACTCAAAGACTGGCTTCAGCTTGTTGTGGCTCTATGAGTAAAGTATAGTAGACTGTAGTATATTCACTTTTAATGAACAATGAAATGAACAGAAACACAGATCTATCCTCTTTTTGTTGTTGACTTTTACACATGCATCAAATGACCGTGTTCCCGAAAACTGTTCCACAGTGACCCGGCTTTTCCGTTTAATAATTTCTCCCATCAGCGTGGGCTGTCAATATTTGGCAGCATTTGTCTCTCTCAGGTCATTCACACCAGCAGTGGGCACACACGCACAGTGAAGTCCTGCTAATTCAGCCTCACTGACGCCAGTTATAATTATAATCAGCTCACTGTCTGCTGGTTGCTCAACAAACACTCGCGTTTCATGCATCATGGCAAACCAACAAGTGAGACGTTTTGGGGATGAAAAAACAGCCGAGATAACTCCTCTGTCTGCGTTCGCATTAATTTCCCACTGTCTCACTTTGGTATCCCTGCCACTTGGAGAAATATAAACAGTGGGTGCAGTTTGTCCGCAGTGTTTGGCACTCATCCCTGATTAGGATTAATTGATTCTTGATTGCGTGCCTCACTCCATCCGATCAGTGTTTTGGTGTCGTGTCTCCGGAGGCTTGTAGGGATGACAAATGTAGACAGAGTCAGAGCCAATGCCAAATGAAAGACATACCACACAGAGAGGAAAACAAATCACACGTTAGAACTTTTTATATGAACAACAGCCTGCAGCCGAAAATAAAAGACAGATGAAGACTTGTGTGTCTGTCATACTGTGGGAAAAGAGGTCCTGAAAGTGTGCCTTGAAAATGACATCAGCTTTTAAAGTCCTGCAGCTTGAAAGAGAATTGTGTGATTCACTGACACTGAGCCCAGGGAAAATGAGTACCCGATGCTTTCCCTCCCTCTCACTATCGTTGTGTGTGACATGCATGTGAAAGCTGAACAAGGACTCGGTGCCCCTGGGAAATGCTTGAACTCATTCCACACTGACAACGTAGAGAATTTAATGAACCCAGTGGAAAACAATCAGGCCTGTTTTTTTCATTTTTTCAGTTTACACCCTGCACATAGCCATTCATGGAGTTATACGGACACTGAAACACTCAGATGAAAATAGAAAGTGTTTTATATACAGTATTTATATAATTTCTTACTCAGCGAGTTGCCACAGAATTAGTAATGATAGCAAGGAAGGACAAATGAAATGTTTCTGTCTCCTAAATTTCAGCTCCTTTTTCCCCCTGACACTGAGTGTAGCAATTTACTCATTGATTGGATATGCATTCATTCATTTGTATTACAATTCACAAAATACACATCACAGTGAGCAACAATGTAAACAGTAGAGCAGCAGTCAGGTTCACTAAGTACCTAACATAACCACAATAATCACATGAACTACATAACTCTTAATGTCTAACAGGTCACTGGCTTTAACTCATAGCCATCATGTGTTTGTGTTCAGAAAAAAAGGGCGAACCTGTGACACATGACTAGTAGAGGAAAGCAAGTCAATGTGGCAAGCAGTGGCATAAAACAGCAGAATAGATACAAGCATTTAACATTGTTAAAATAAAGAACATAAGCAAGTTGGAGATTAGATGTTATTGTCTTAAAGGAACAAAATATGGTAGTAAATATTAGATTACATTACAATACACTACATATGATTTATTTTTAATGCTTAAAGTCGTTTAAATATCGAACAAATATATAAGGATCTGTGGTGACGCTCCCTTTGTCATCAGGACTTCCCTCTGTTTCATGCACGTTCATGCATTTTAAACAGCCGGCACATTTAAGACACTTACAAGAGACGGAACCATCATTCTTATATTATAATTAGGGTATTAGAATGGTATGGTACTTTTTATTATAAATAATCCCCAGCAGGGGGCGGCAGTAATCAGGTCATATTGCGTGCTGGTTAAAGCTGCGGAGTGATGCGTTTCTCTCGTACGTAGAGGATCTTTGTTGTGTGTCAACGTCGCCTGGTTGTGTAGATGTGAAAGCGGCCGGACGTCTGGCAGCCGCCGCGCCCTCCATCCTTCGCTGGTGGACAGAGAGGCGTACGGAGGATCCGAACATCCAGGAATCGTCGAGCACGAACACCAGCTTTTTTTTTCCGTGTTCGTGTCGGATTATAACGGGAGGAGGATAAGAAGGAGGAGGCTGGTGCAGCGGGAAGATGCTGTCATGTAGAAATGGACGCCAGTGACAAAAAAAAAGAAGAGGCTGCGTAATGGTTGTTTCAAAGATGACAAAGACAACACGTAAAAATCCAACACGACAGCACACGTGGGCCCCGGGGAAATGAAAGTGTAAGGCGTGACTGAGAGATTCACTTACATCCGGGATGTGTCTGTGTGTGTGTGTGTTTGAGTGAATCCAGGAACAGAAACCCATCTCCATCGTGGGGTGACCCGGCGTGAGTCCCTCTGAGCTACAGGAAGTGTCTCTGCACGGACTTCCTGTGAAATCAACTCTTTTTATTTACGCCACCGGTTGGCGAAACGAACGATTCTGCGAAGCTGTTGAAGCTAGCCTATTCAAAACTGATGTAAATAAGTGTGCACTCCTCGTTCAGTTCAACTACACCCTTGGGAACTCTGGCATAACTTGACCTCACACCCGCTCCTGTGTCACGTGCTCCTGTGATGCTGGACGTGGTCAAGATGAAGGAGGCGTGCCGGATCTGTGCCCGCGAGCTCTGTGGCAACCAGCGTCGCTGGATCTTCCACCCGGCCGCCAAGCTCAACCTGCAGGTGCTGCTGTCCCACGCCCTGGGCCACGAGCTGTGCCGGGACGGCCGTGGCGAGTTCGCCTGCTCCAAGTGCGCCTTCATGCTGGACCGCATGTACCGCTTCGACACGGTGATCGCCCGTGTGGAGGCCCTGTCCCTGGAGCGCCTCCACAAGCTGCTTCTGGAGAAGGACCGGCTGCGGCAGTGCATAGGAGGCCTCTACAGGAAGAACAATGCAGAAGACGAAGCGAACGTGGCTCCGGCCGGGTGCAGCGTGGGGGTCGTGGTGACCGAGGCCGGGTCCCGGGACCACTCCCCTGTGGTTGACCTGTCGGCCCTCCAGGATGTCAGATACTCGGATATGATCCAGGACGATCTGACATTCTCTGTGTACGAGTCGTGGGCCGATAAGGAAGACCCGGCTCTTGACCACCACCACCATCAACATGTCCACCACTGCACTGGAGGAGACTCCCTTCCTGGCCAGAAGCCGAGGAGGTGCAGGGGTTGTGCGGCCCTCCGTGTTGCAGATTCAGACTACGAGGCGGTTTGTAAGGTGCCCCGCAGCCTGGGGCGAAGGAGCACGTCCTGTGGGCCGTCTACCCGCTACTCCGCTGACACACAGGGGGTCGAGGACCCCACTGCCACCATTGCCTTAGATTCTCCCTCAGCCGGATTGGACACTGATAACACTTCATTCAACCAGACAAGTCCCAGTGCAGCTTCCTCCGCAGAATCTCTCGACACCGCCGTGGAAGTCAGTTGCTCTCCTGCAAATGACAAAATGAGGAAAGAACCCGAGCTAGAAAGAGATCAACAAGACGTTCCAGCAAGAAGGGACACCCAGTGGGACTGCGCCCCAAGTGAGGTCACCTTCTCTGGGCTTGAGATGATGCTGAGTCTCCTGAGGGGGGCGGAGTACCGGCCGGTTAAGCCTCAAAGTGGCAGCAGGCTCCCAGTGCTGGTCAAAGCCAAACTGGAACAGGGCATTTCGCTGCGTTTGTCCATCTCACAGAGGTCGCCCTGCGGAGCGGTGGCGCATAGTGAACTGTGCTCCCACAAGGCCATACCAGAGGTCCTGACCACGTGTCCACAGCAGGACCTCCAGACAGAGCTGGCGGAGATGGACGAGCAGTGGTTGGATGATTATGTTCAGTGTGGGCCGTTTCGCTTCCAGCAGGTAGTTTTGAAGTTAGCTAAAGAAACAAAGTCTACGTTAAGACAAAAGGGTGTTTTGTATCAAGCTGGAACAGCTTTGATTTAAATTAGTCTTTTCTTTTCAATCTCTTGTAAGTTAGGGTTATGAAGCTACCCTTTTAATTAGTTTTCCTATTGAATTCGGAAAAAAAGGAAAACCGGGAGAAAAGAAAACCTAAAGGTAAAGTGTAGTAAAAAACTTAACTATACAAATAGTACTTGCAGTGAAAACAATCAAAAATTTCTCATGTGACTGATTTTATCTGCTATAATCTCAAACACTGCTAAGAAGCATCTTTTTTCTTTTTAAGTGGAAACTGGTAAAAGCTGAGGCACAAGCACAGAGTTTGATTTAGGCTTGGTCCAAGCCCTGCAAAAAATGCAACTGCACTTCTTAAGACGAGTGGCAAGCTCTTTCACTTTTTGTGTACGGCTGCCGCCACACTGAACCAGGTCAAATCTCTCTGGATTCTCTGTCCTACCCATCCCAGAAGCTCACACTCGCTGCCTTGATTACCCTCACAGGGAGGGGGCATGAATGGCCTTCCTCTTCGGTGTCCTAGCAACTCTCCCGTTGGCATGGAAACATTCTCCAAAGAGCCGCAGCAGCGGTTTGTCCGTGTGAAGCTCTGCTCACTGTGATCCTGCTTCATAACTTCTTTTGTTGTGTTAATGATCTGTGTGAAAGTGGTTCAGTGTGCCTGGAGCAGAGATGGGGCGGCCCGTTAAAGTCCATTTTATATATATATATATATATATATATATATAGCTTTGTTTGTCTATTATAAGGAAATAAGCCAGGCTGTACAATGGACCTCTCACTGGTATGAATGATGGACGTTACACACGTTTCATTCATTCATCATCTGATAAACACTCCAGTGTATTTAAAACCAAATTCTAGTGAATGAAACTGCCGTAGTCATTGGTGACTTTTAAACCAGATTTGTGAGTTATGGTTTAGTGACAGTGGAGGTTTATTAAAGGCCCCTTAAATATATAGTATTAAATATTTCAGTTTAATTGTACCCCAAAAGTAAATGTATTGGGGTGTGAACGTGACTGGATGGAAAAGGAAAAAATCAACCCCCCTTTGGCTGATCGTGTTTTGGAAATGGTCATCCATGACCTCATTATTTTTATTTGGTTTAAATAAGGTATCTTTTTTTGGGGGGGGAAAATCAAGAAAAGTATTGGCACATGCTATACAATGAAAAAAACAAATGGTTCGAATTTAAAATGTTTCTAAATTCATATAATGAGGAATATTTTTAACTGACCTTTTTTCAATACACTCACTAGTGATATTTCAGAAGTTATAAAGTTAATAAAATATGTGACAAGGCAGAGCTAAATCTGGTCGATGCGCTGTCCCATAAAAACAAAAGCAAGGAAGTCAACAACATGCTCGCCGTGGCAACAGCCACTTCCCCAGGAAGTCATCCAACAGCAAGCTGACATCACTTTCCACTTTCATTCTATGATCTGCACAAACAGCCTCAAGGACAATATACTTAACTTACTGTTTCAGCCTTGACTTCTGCTCCACTTTGCTCCTGTGTAACTTTTTAACAGTGTGCCTGTACTGACTTTTCAGCGGCTGATTGACGAGCAGCAGGGTCAGCTGAGTCACTATGAGAGTGCTGCGGGTCAGTGTGTCTGTGAGCTGCAGAAGGCCCAGGACCAGGTCTGCTTGCTGCAGTCAAAGATCAGAGAGAGCGAGACCAGGAACCAGGTACAACAACATCACACACCCACCTCACCCATTCAAATCTGCCTTTAAACCAGGGAATATAAGCCAGGTTGAAATGTATGATAAATCGTTAATTTTGGTTTGTTTTAATTGTGTTTAGAAGCTGCAGGAGCGTCTCGGTGAAATGGAGCTCGAACTACAGTCGGCACGAGAGGAAGCCCAGCAGCAGGAGCGAAACATCCAGAACATCAGCGATATTGTCAACTCCAAGGAGGCAGAGGTATGGATGGATGGATCTAGCGACAGGAAGGATTTAATGTAGACATGTGTAGGAAATACTGAACACAGCAGGGAGTTCCAGAAAAATTGACAGCAGTCTGGACTTGAGTGTAAAAACGCTATAAGGCTGCGTCGTACCAGACATGAACAGTGTTGATTTTGTGTGTGTGTGCAGGCCACAGACCTTTACAGGGTGATTGAGGAGCAGAATAAGATGCTGTGTTCTCTCAAAGAGCTCACCAACCACAACCAGCTGCAGCAGCTGCAGCAGCTGCAGGTTTGTGCTCTACACCGACACGGAGAGATACCAACGTGGGGCTCGGCACATCTCAGAAGATTATAAGACTATACCATGCCCTCTGATTTTCTTCTCTGTCCTTCCATACATCTTCCTCCCCCTCTGGGCTTTACCTGTAGGTGTCGGGGGCAGAGAGTGTCCGAGGTCAGGGGGAGGTTCTGGCTCTGCAGGCCTCTCTCTTCCAGGCTCAGCTGGAGCTGCAGGCCGACGAGCGGGCGCAGCGGCATGCGGCCAGGACCCAGGAGGACCTGAGCAGGGCCCTGCAGAGGCTGGAGAGAGACCTGCAGGATGCCATGCTGCACAGGAGGGAGACAGAGAGGCACAACCAGGTCAGGAAAGATGCCGTCGACACCGATTTATCATGTTCAAAACGATAGCCTCCCATCTCGGCTCTATGTGCTTTTATGATGACCCGGTGTGGGACTGTGTTGTTTGTGTGCAACGTGCAGGAGCTGCAGTCATCCCTGGAGAAGGCTCGAACTGCCCTGCAAGAGAGAGAGGAACAGCTGGGAGAGGGCGAGCAAGAGAGACGGAGGAAGGAGGAGGAGAGAGAGAGGACAATCAGAGAGCTGACGAGATCTCTGCAGACCAAAGAACAGCTGATCGAGGTCAGAAACAAAGAAACACACTGTAAACAACAGTAAACAACTCCTTATGCTAGTACAGTAAACCCGACACATGTCACGCCCCACAACAGTAAACTACAAGTGCGCAACCTGCGTCTAACACGGCCGAAAGAAAGAGGCTGCAGTTACTTTAATATGTCCACCCGATGTATGGTCCTCGTATGAGAAACTGGACAGGTAGCTGACTACATATGTGTTCTTCGTTATCCATCAGGACTACTGTGAGCTGCTGGAGGATCATCAGAAGGAGAAGAGAGATCCTCTGCTCCAGAAACTCCGCCAGCGACTCAGGGAGAGAGATCGAGCTCTGGAGGTAAACAACTCGCGCACAACTCGCCAAACCATTCGGCTTTCCCTCAGTGAATCCACTGAGCCCCAATGAGTTAGAGTTGGTAGCCCTGTGTCTGTGCCTATCTTGTTGTCAGCAGGAAAGGTGAGACACGGGAGGAATGTTTGAAGGGGAACAGAATATAACCAGCAGCCCACTTCAAGGGCTTCAAATGGAAAATGAAAGTCGTATTCGGAAACGTTTCATACAGTAGTACTCATATTCAATGTTAATGCTGTAGAATAGAATAGAAGAAATGGAAATGTTCTTTTTTACTAGTGACGCCCACACTACATCCATGGAAAAATAACTGTAAAATTCCAATTAAAAGACATAAATAATTGGTTGAGGGGTTCGAATCAAAGGGTGGTTGTCATACAGCTTAAAGGGTGAGGATTTATTTTGGATGACTGATACTGAACTTAACTGATACAGTCGTAAAATTGGCCGACTGAAATGTATTATTTGAATTCATTTTATTTGAAATCAGAATAATTTAAAATATTCAACGCTATGATTATTGATCATTTCAAAATAGGGTTCTTGATCTTGTATATAACACATAATGTATACAATACAATTTAGGCATAGAACACAAATGTAGAAATAAAACCGAAATCGCTTTGTCTCTGTTCCGTCCGCAGCGAGCCGTGGATGAAAAGTTCCGCTGTGTGGAGGAGAAAGCAGAAGAGGCTCGACGGCTTCAGGTGCTGCTCAGAGAGAAGGAGCGAGACCTGGAGAGACAGCGCTGCGTCCTGCTCAACAACGAGGAGACCATCACTGTAAGAACAAGCGCACACCCATTCCTCCGTTCCAGGACTTGGTCGGGCCTCGACTAACGCTCACTCTGTGTTTGTACATGCGTCAGAGCCTGGAGGTGCTGGTGAGAGGGAAAGCCGTGGAGCTGGAGCAGGTGTGCGACGCCTGGAGGAACGTTCAGCGGCAGCAGCAGGAGAGTGAGGAGAGGCAGAGCCGCGCGCTGCGAGAGAGAGACGGCATCATGGGCCAGCTGCAGGGGGCGTTGCACGCGCGCACCCAAGAAGCACAGGTAACCTGTTCATCGACACTCGGCCAATAAGATCGGAGAGTTGTTGCATTACATGCGTCTGGTGCCTTGCTGCATTAGTGCATCGTCTAGACTTTTAGTTTCTTGCATGATGTTCGCGTTTTCCAGCCTTTTCCAACAATTGAATGGGAAAATATTTGTTTGTTGTCAAATTGACATCGCGCCAGCATCATTACATCTTTACAACACCTTTTGTTAGTTTTGGTTCAAAGGGTTTTCATAATTTCTGTGACAGATTTGTTGACGGCTATGTCTTAAATTCAGACAGACCCTAACTTTGAAAAGTGGTTGTTCAAGCACACCGTATAGAAAAAAAGTAGTTTTATTGCAGCTCTGTACGTCGTCTTCCTCATTTATTCACATTCCTCCTTCACTTGGCTGCAGGACATGCGCTGCTCTCTGCTGGCCCAGATCCAGTCTTCTCCAAGCGACTTTCTGGAGGAACTTAAAGTCCGCCTCCAGCTCAAAGATCGCCTCTTCCAGGAAGTGCTTGCTGACCGGACCCGTCAGGCCCAGGAGCACCAGGACCAGGTCCAAGATCTGCTGACAGCCATCAGCTCTAGGGACCAGTACATTCAGGTAAAGCAGAGGAGCTCAGTGAAATAACTGACAAGTCATATATATGGAATAAATAACACTGCGCTCTTCCTCTCAGGACTCAGGGAGGCGGCTTGGTGAGGTGATGACCGAGCAGACGTCCAGGCTCCAGGAGCTTCGCAGACAGCTGAGCTCGGGTTTAGGATCGAGGACGGACTCTGGAACAGACTTGGCCGAGGAGCTCCAGGCGGTGAAGGAGGAGCTGCTTCTGGCCCTGAGGAGGGAGAGGGAGAACCAGGAGCTGAGCAGGAGTCAGGCCGCAAGCCTGGACTCCTTCAGTAGGACACTGCGCGTGAAAGAAGAGGTCATCAGGGTAAGTGATCAGTTACACTGCAATATGATAAACTCTCCGTCATGTATTCATGTCGTGGTCTTCTGTGTGTGCCTGTTTGTTTTTTCCGTTGTGTGTGCGTACTACAGGAGTTCCAGAATCACATGGTGGATCCTTCAGGCCTCTCACTGGTTGAGCGACTGACCCAGGAGGTACAGGAGCTGAGGGAGAACCTGGTTCAGCGTGACGGACCCCCGGCAGGAGGCCCTGCCCTCCTGGGCCGCGATCGAGCCAACGGCAGACAGCCTGAGTTTGGAGGTGGGCATCAGAGAAGCATGGGACAATACCTGTAACAGTAACTCCCCCAGCAGCACGTCGCGGGCACGGTGGTGTGGGGGTCCGTGTGGAGTGAGCTGCCTTGGTGGTGGTGGTGGTGGTGGTCTTTGTGCTGACTTACCACTAACACTGAACACGTTTGGTTGTAACCAGTGGTGGATACATCATGAATCTGGGGAGCATGCGTGTTGTGGTTGGCTTTTAACCCTATTCTCTTTTCATCATGTCACTTGCATGCTTCTTAATACCGATGAAAAACATTCTGTGTCATTAATGAGATTTATTTCATGTGTGAAGGCTTGGCTACACTATGGTCCGTTGTAGATTTATTGTTCTCGTTTTGATGGCACTGCCTCTCATCTCTATCTATACAAACTGATGTGGGAAGCCAACGTTATAACCTTCATGTTTTGTTCAAAGGGTGCATTGTAAACGAAACAGTAAAAAAACACATCCTTTAAGAAAAGGTCTGAAGATTGCAGCCAAGTGTATGACCCTTTGAAATGATTCAGTAAAAAAGATTAATGGCAAACTTGAAATAACAACTTGTCCGAGTTTGCCAAGATAATGACTAGTGGAAGGATTAAAAAACAGCAGACATTTCCGAATGGTTTTGGGATTTTACGTCTCAGCACAGTGTTTTCTTTTTGAAGGAGGCATCAACACACAAAAGAAGTGATAGCGATTCGGTTGGAGGGCATCAAAAAGAGAAGAAGTTAAGAATTAACATGTTTGCGCAGAGAGAGACTTACGATAATTGTGTACAATTAACAGTCCAATACAATATACTGTATTTCTGAATTTCATGAATGCAAATCTGGTATCATTAATGTCACCTCTAAATGCTTAAAGCTAGAATGCTGCTAGAATTAGTTGGTGTTCTAATTTATATCGTAAAAGTAATATATTTTATTTATATAGACATTTTGGAACAAAGCCCCCCTACTACTTAATATTTCAAAAACAAAATATATACTTTCTTAATGCTTTAGTGCAGTTGACTGACTTCCCCAAGATATTTTATATTCTATATGAAGGTCAATACAGTTTTATTTAAATGCTGTTGTAAATGTTGTGTTTTATCAGTTACAATACTTTACTGTGTGAGTGTGTGTGTGTGTGCCTTTGCATGATTAGCAGCATGAGCCTTTTTCTTATAAGATCAGATTTTTTTTTATTGAACAATATGAAAATATTAGCACAATGATTTAATGCATTCACTCCTGTATATTCAGTGTACAGCTCTCGTTTATGAAGAAACTGGTTTAAAAGGTTTGCTTGCTTCTGTTACTTCATGTGACTCTGTGCAATCCAACAGCCATTACTCTGTGTTTCAATGTCAATGAATATTATAAAGTGTCTCACTGGAGCACAGTGAGTATGAACATCTGTTGTTCTTTTCTTATCATATAACCAAAGGATATTGAAAATATATATGAAAATATTTGAACCAATATTTCATGAAAGTTGGGCCCTTTTGCATTGCAAACATTCCACACATTTCATTGAAATGATAAACCCCTGCAAAACATTTTTTGAGCAGGTCAGTAAATTACCTGCGTCATGCATTTATTATTCTATGGAGGTTTTCATGTATTGCACCATTGAAATGACTGTTCATGAGTACATTTGTACTCTGCCCCCAACCACATGAATAACCTAAACATGAACAAATGTAGTATGTAGTAAAAATATACAAGAAAAAGCCCAGGGTCACGCTCAGGTTAAACTAGATATACACCAAAGCACGATAAAAATCCTCAATTAACAAAAGTTATCTCATGCATAACATACTGCACATGCTCTGGTAGCAGTGCTATTGGCAAAAACCTCCCTAAAACGGCCATTATACCCATTTGACATTTGCCTCTACATGAGGGTTGAAGAAGCATGAATCCCTCAATGTTTATGTCGATAAATAATTAAACAAAAAGAACACACGCATACATACAGAATAAATAATCAGAATAACGCATGACCAAAAATCTCTGAAACTCACAGAAACAATCACACAGAGGTCACATAGTTCAAGAATATAAGTACGAGTATGGCTTATACAAATTCTTATTCAAACCTGTGATTCACTTTTTCACGGTTTATTTACTTTAAATCGCCTCTGTGCATTTAATAAAAGTCAAATTAAGAATTTTCCTTTCTGGAGATAAAGTCTCACTAGCTCAGAATACCCATAATTACTGGTTACATCCGCCAGGTTTTATCAGCTTCACATCTTGGGTTAAATCTCATATGTGAGTTAGTCTGAAAATATGTGACCTAAGATGTCAAATGCGCATTTGTCGTATTTGTGTGACTACATCACAGTGCAGTAATTAGTGAGTTGTTAAGTAGATCAAGAAAAATGTGGAAAAGAGGTTTTTCTCCGTGTTGGCAGTGTGACACTCGTCAAAATGGCCCTTGAACTGCACAGAGTTACATGTTTACAGAAAAAGGAGATGATTATTGAATTGTTTCTCTCTTTTTATAGAGCCGAGTTCAGACGAGGAGGAAGAGGTGGATGATGATCTGAACAGTGAGGATGCCGACAGCCTCAACGGAGAGGAAGCTGAGGTATGAGGGCTACTTTCATCACAATCTAATGCAGTTTAGAAATTCTCAGTCTGTTTGGAAAAAAATATCTGCACAGGATATGAACATCTGATGCTGAATTATTGCACAATTAACTCAAAGTGTGATAAAACAAAGACCTCCTATAATCATTTCTTCAACTCTTTTTTCCCTTGTGCATCTGAGTACTGACTGAAGCCTCTGTAAGCTCTCCCCCTGGTTTTAGTCAGCTGAAGTTACATACTCTGCATAAACAGCTACTACAGCTTTATGAGACAAAGTCACCCTCCATATTTTGGGGTGTATTGTCTAATCTTTTTTGATCGGGATAGATAGTGGTGTGATAGGGGGTGAAGAGGGCTAAACCTCAGAGTGGGGGCTCCCCAAGTAAATGTGTGACTCTTTTGTCTGCACAGGGCTGTAAAGGTCAAGGAAAGGCTATGACACAGGATCTGTTATATGAGGGCCCGGGTCTGATGGAGGTCAAACAGCTGGTGGAGCAGAAGAGGGCAGTGGAAAGAGAGCTGGGAGAGCTGAAGGCTCAGCTGGAGAAGGGCGGCTTCTCTTCACTCTCACAGATGAGGTGAGAAAAAAAAAAATGAAACATGCAACCCCTAAACTCATTGAGGAGCTGATTGGATTTTGGCCTGAAACAAATGCTTTTCCATGACATGACATGTCACGATGTCTAGTGTGGAAGAAGCCTGTTTTCCTATAATCCCACAGACATTGAGAAATACGCAATAGCGCCTCATATATACTAGTTTTTATTTATTATTTCAATTTTTGTTTAAACCTTATATTATCTTTCTTATATTTGTTTTTACCCCCCCCCCACCCCCATTTTCACTCTTTATATTATATTATTGATATTGTGTATAATTGTCTTTGCCTGGAGTTTCGTCCCAAATATAAAAAAAAATACAAATTAACCTGATAATCACAAAAGATTGAGAAGTAATGCAATGTGTTGTTGGTTTAAAGCAGTAAGAATTGCCCTTTCAATGTTAAAGTTGAATTAATAATTATTTTTTCAAATTATTATTTTTGAAAGAGGTTGTTTGAAATTGTGTTAACCCACTTCTGGGTCTGTTTTAAAGGAAAGCCCTGTTCAGCCTGCAAGCAGAGAACGAAAATTTAAAGCATGGTCTGACTGAACGGAATGACCAGAAGGAGTTGGAGGCAGAGGAGGAGGAGGAGCTGGATGTGACCATAGAAGGGGTGGACGAGGACGAGGAAAGCTCAGAGATGTGGGAAACCTGGGACATTGAGCTGCCCCTTTCACACACCCACATCCAGAACAGTGAGGAGCAGAGGCAGGATGGAAGCACCGCACCTGAGTCAGAGCACCGACTCACCACCTCCTCACAGGTAGAGGACCATGAACTAGATGTTAGACATTAACTAATCCTAACACATCCTAGAAACTGTGAGTTTCTACCTCCAGTATATCTTCCATAAATTAGTAAATGTATTCATTTAAAGTTGTCTTTATTTATTTCATCTTCACCTTACCGTGGTTGTTTAAGCAATAGTTTCTTTTACGTATTTTACATTGTTTGCATCATCAACAAAACATGTTTAAAAAAACATATATATATACTGTATATATATATATATATATATATATGTATAATAAAAGCCAGTATGAGAAGAATCATTAACCATCGCAATTTTTCAGGATGATATGCTGGACAGTGAGCCTCAGTCCAGCGGGCCACACAGCATGGTTGAGAGGACGGTTCGTCTGCAGCAGAAGAGCAAAGCGCTGAAGGAAAGGTTGATGGTGTCTGAGGCAACGGTGCAGGCTCAGGCCGAGCAGCTCAAAGACTACAGGGAGCTGCTCAGTGAGTTGACCTTTCGGATGACTCGTACACGTTTCACATATCGTGTGTGCGATTGCATCTATCATTATTTTTGAAAAATGAGCACACCGAACACATCAGTAAAATGCCATAAAGTGAAATGCCACTTTTTTAAAGCTCTGTGAAGCTGATGATCCCAAGTAGAAAAAGGATGGATATCCTTGCAAGCAGTGGCAAATTCCTATGTGTCTCTGCAGACTCTGCAGCAGAGCCCACGGTGCAGCAGGACAGTAAGCTGATCCAGGTGGACCTGCAGGATCTGGGCTATGAGACCTGTGGACGCAGCGAGAATGAGGCCGAGAGGGAAGACACCAGCAGCCCAGGTATTCATCAAACCGAGGGGCCAGTGGACTTTATTCAAAGCGATTAATTGATAAGATCAATGATTTAGTGACTGATTTGGGGTATTTAAAACAAAGAATTGTCCTGTAAATAATGTGTGGCACAGCAGAGTTGTTGGTGTCTAAGGGAGACACTAGGGGGCATCAGATCGCACCTATAAAAAAGAACATTAGATCAGCTGGTTCCATTATTTACAACAGCCTTAACCAAGCCTTTTAAATGTGTAATACTTTATAAACCTTAGTTTTTTTTATTTCATCTGGTTTTATTTAATCATTTCATGATCCCATGATCCACTTATTTTTGTACAAGCACCAATTATGGCAAAGGTTGTGCTATAAAAATGTACCGGTAATTCTATTCTATCTATAGTAACATACAATTATACAATTATACACCCTATGATTATAGTCATGAGCCCAATTAAAAATAGATGACAGACCTCTATAAATCATTTTGTAGCAAAAACTAAACCTACATGAGTTTTGAGATTTACGACAGGGTTGTCATGAATCCCAAACTCATGTCGGTATAAAAAAAAAACATACGTCGGTGATGATTCTAATTGAAAACAGATAAGTTCTTTTAATCTAGTTTATAGGAGACTGGTTTCCGGCCTGATGAATCTCAGGATGTTCAGATATCTCCTGTGGTCATGAGCTCTGAGCAGTGATTGAAAGAATGACATGGGGAGAGGGACATCTGGGACACTACACCAACCAATTTGGAACAGGCTACAAATTAATAAAAAAACGTGATGAATGTGTTTACTATGTGTCCCCTGACAGAGTTCGATGACCTGGAGATGTGCACATCACTCGACTGTGGTTCCCAGTGGTGGCCTGCCAACAGCAGCAGCAGTTCCACCTTCGCCAAAGACATCACTCAGCGCTCGGGGTACGGAGACGAGCTGCCGTCCCTCCAGCGCCTCGTAGAGGACCTCCGCTCACAGCTGTCCCGCTCTCAGGCCGTGATCCGTGGGCTGCAGAGCCGCCTCCGCTCCCTCTCCACCTCCAGCGACCACGGGAACTCCACGCCCCGCAAGGTCAACTGGGGCTTCCAGGCCTCGCCCTCGCAGAGTGGCACAGAGGACGATGAGGGCTGGCAGTCGTCCGACGGCGGTCCGCTGGCCTCGTCTCGGCAACCCCACCCAGACAGGGGGCTCCAGGAGCTGGTGTCACGGGTGGATGCACTGGAGAACCAGCTGAGGAAGGGAGGCAAGAAGTCTGGGGACCAGGATGGAAAGTCTGCCACATGGCCGGGGTGAGCGACACACAAGCATCAATGCTTTTTTCATTGGCTTATGCATTCAGATAATTAAATGGTTACTCTCCATATTTCACTGGCAGTCAAACAAAAAATAATACAGTGTTCAATCAATTATCAAAGAGTGTAGATTAAGTTCTTATTCATCAATTCCCAGTGGTATCTTTAATCAAGTGCTTTTGTGTAATGAATAAATGTATCTCCTCTGATGTAATCATAAACAGATTGTAGGGGGTGAGATGCACTTCCTGCAGACATCTCAAAAAGATGTGTCATGCTCCTAGAGAGCTTTTAATGTGGATACAGGGTGAGATTTAGATTTCATTAATGGTACCCATCAGCTTTTGACTGATATGGTTCAGCCTGTACAGTGATCCAATCGTCACTAGCGATGTTAAACATGCCATCACTCATCAGCATGAGTCACCTCATGTTAAAGAAGAGTAATCACCAAAGTTTTTTATGTAAATTCGGCTGCCTGACAAACACAGGAGATTAACTAAGGCGAGGCCGGGAACATGCTGTCCCATTTCCCATGTGAGACCAAATTATTGCTTTATCGGAGCTTTAGGTCAGTGAACACTGTGAAGATGAATCTGGATTGTGAATATTCCTGTTAACATGGAGACTCGAGCCCTGGGGTTCACAAGACCAACACTTGAACTTTCACTCAATACAATAATAGACTCAGTATATGAAAGTTTTATTGTATTTGATTATTGTGTTTTGTTTTGCAGTTGATTGTTGAGGGAATGGCTGCTGCTAACCATCAAATGTCTGTTCCCTTTTCTGTAGTAAATTCGACACTCTGATCCAGACCCAGGCCAGAGAGCTCTCTCACCTCCGTCAGCGGCTAAGGGAAGGTCGTGGCGTGTGCAACATCCTCACCCAGCACCTGGGTGACACCACCAAGGCCTTCGAGGAGCTGCTGAGGGCCAATGACATCGACTACTACATGGGCCAGAGCTTCAGGGACCAGCTGGCTCAGAGCAGTGCTTTGGCCCAGAGGGTTGGCGCAAAGATCAGTGGACGTGAGTCATTTGTTTTTATTCTTTTAATCCTTGTGCGGCCCTCGAGTCAATTTACAAACATCTATTAATTATTGGTTTCACATTTGTAAACAAGTTGGAAATTGGTATAATAAACTTTGATTGCCTTTCTATCTTTTGTTCTTTCGATTAAATCAGTTGCTATAGTTGACTAATTAAATGATGGCGTTATAGTATCCTACTGGGGGAGTGCATGGTCACAATGTGACCCTCGAGTAGTGGGGACATATTTTTTGCGCATCCCCGATTGTGCACATGGTACGTGCAGCCGGTACAGGTAATCTGACTCATGTAAAGTGCGAGTGTATGTTAAAACAAATGATCCTATGACCTCAGGAGATCATCCCGAGGACCCAGATGAGAAGACAGAGCTGCTCGCCATCCGGTGAGTTGACTTATCTTTGCACACCTTGTGTTCTCTGTATATGTGTGCGTGCGTGCGTGTGTGTTGTCTGTGAACTGCGAATGTAGTTCTCGTTCTTGTATAACAGCGGTTCGTGATGATGGTCTATGGAAAGTATCGTGTGTGACATTGCGGCTCACAATTGTTCCTCAGGGCAGAATAATCAGATGCTCACGCGATAATGATTGAAAAATCCTGGCTTATTAATGAAGTAGGTGGGTGGGTGTTTTCCTTCCTTTCATGTGGATGTCATGAAATTGTCAAAACACAAAGCCCCATTTTCATACGTTGTCTTTGTCACTATATGCAGTTGCAAGAAATAAAGGTTATGTGACTTACATGGTCAGCCAAGCAAGCAGTGGTCATTTTGCATGCTGACCACCCATGTGAGATGAAGTATTTTTAGGCTGTTATTAAAATGACATACATTTCATGAGGAAACACTAAATTATTATACTACCACTACTTATTCGGTGCTTCTGTGCCTCCTTCACCATCTGATATGTCACTCCTTGTAAACAGGAAAGATAGAGAAATAAAAAGTGAAATCCTATATTCAAAGGATTAAAAATTCTGGTTTGTGACATATTTTAGTCATTTATATCAATAAACATTATGGTCTTAATGTATATATATCAGAAGGAGGTCGATTTGCGTCCAAATGTCTGTGAAGGTTCTCAGAAGGTATCCAGATCATTGTGTTGTCCAAAGTTCCAAAAAAGGCAAGTGAGCTTGTTTAGGTTTATAGAACTTATTCATTCCTTGATCTTATTGTTGTCAAAATGTTTTCAAAATCATTTTCTGTCATTAGTCCAATCATTAACAGAAGGGTCATGGTTTGAAAACCGGCAGTGAGAGTGTATCAAGGAGCCCTCGACCTCCTTGGCCTTTCCGCTCTCCGTGCAACCTACAGCCATTTTGTGGTTTTGTTTATTCATAGACACTCCGAGCCCTTCAGCAGTATTGAGTCGTGAAGGTTTCCTCTGACATCACTGTGTTACAAAACCCCAAAGTCATTTTACACATCACAGCACTGCTCCACAGGGCCATGACGGGAGCCCTCCCCTCCACCCAGTCGTCCGAGCCACACGGCTCATATATTATTGCTGCCGGGTCGTGACCAGCAGGGCACGGTGGTTGTGCGACCACAAACCGGTACTGTCCAGTTGATCGCTCAGCCAATTGAGCAGAGAGAGACATGATGAGGGAGCAAATGAGAGATGCCACTAAAGGACAGTACAAGTGAAATCAGGACAGGTTTCTAGGCTATTAGATAACCTATAAATTTGGCTCGGATTTAGTCAGTCAGAATTATGTTTCATAACACAGCCTGATGACTTTTAGGTGGCAAAAGGCTTTGTATAAATCTAAATATAATAAAAGCACAAAGCAAGCGAGCCCCTTCTTGGTAAATGAGCCATAAATGAAACTTGTTAAAACCTTGGTATGGTCCACTTTTATTGGGTCGAGAAGGGTGGGTGATGGGCCATAACAAACAATGCTCTGTGAATAATTACAGCTGGCCCTCAGAGAGGGAGGCCTGCAGTAATCTAACATCATGTTGATTTAGCACAGATGGCCAGGCAGATGTGGAGGGGAATTATTGAGTTGGGTTTTTTTTGTGACAGCTGATGATTTAGGCTGTCCTTTGATTTTGCGTGCTGATGAAGCTATGAGGAAGGTTTTATTATTAAAACCATTAATGGACCGAGAACACAAGCTTCAGAATCACATCTTCAGACCACCATTTAGAAAGACGTAATTACGAGGGAATATATAATTGTGGCCCAGACAAAAGAAATAAATAATGAAACTGTCGATTTTAGCACATTTTTCATAAAATGTTATGATATACACTTTTATTGGTGTGTTGGTGCCAAAGTATTCCTGAAAAATACATTATCAACTTTACATATACACAAAGAAATACCTTGTTATGTTGTTTACTAATATACTGTGATTTTGTACAAAACTTTAAAATGTACAACATGACCTCACCCCAGTAGTGTGCTTCAGTTGGTGTTTGCTGTCAGGCTGGGTCATTCCCACAGATCAATTAATTGCAGGGGTCTAAAGCCATCACTATCGCTGCCATAGTAACCTGCCATCTGAGCACTGAGTTAAACTATGCATGCAACAATCATTCATTCATTCAACCTTTATTGACACCTGGTCAGAACATCTGTGACAGTTATGCTAAATCTATATCACAAGTACAATGGAAAAGTGTTGAATGTTGCTTGAACATTTTTTTTAAGTTAAAAGTTTAAAAACTTAAAAAAAAAACATCAAATGCGTAGGGCTGAATTTGTTTAATTACACAATAACGTCAGGCACTATGGAATAAGATAACTTTAACAAACTTCAGATTTACTGAAGGGGACGGAGAGAAAGAGATATATTGAAATTGAATAAATAATGAATAATCTGTGATAAAGAATCTGTATGCATCGTGAGTTCGACTGCACTGATGGAATAATGCTGCTGAGGCTTTTTCTGGGCTCGGGGCATGTTGACATGGCATCTAATCAGGTTAAGTTATTAAGACCTCGAACGGGGAGGGAAATAGGTCAGGAGCAGCTAACCACACAGAGAGAAAGAGGGAGGGGAGGGCAGCAGAGGGATGAAGCTGACGGAGAGAGAGAGAGAGAGGGAGCATCAGTTTGCTCCACTGTATCAGCAGCAGCACATGGTGATAAATATCGAGCAGTGCTCTGATCGCCACAAACCTGGATTTTGTTCACCTGCGGACTGAGGATATCGCGGTTTCCACTGTATTTGCTTTTCCACTCCAGTGGTTTGTGGATTTTTTTTCTCCAAGCTGGAGGTTGGGTGTAAAGTTGACTTCCTGTGAGGATCTTTTCCCGGAGCCTCTTCTGACACCGCGGGACGCATTTTTCCTACTTTCTCCTGATACTTGCTCTTGTGAGATGCTGAAAGGGAGAGCCACACTTTTGGTTTCATGAACTGAGCCTGCGTGTGTTTGCGGGGTGACGGATGTGTTCTGAAAGTGCCCAAACAAACAGAGAGAGGAAGGGCTGCCTTGTGTACGATGGTCCGTTCGGCCCCTGTTTGTCTCTTTCTCTGATGGTTTGGTGGAGCGTGAACACACGTGCCCTCGGGATCCGGAAATCGCTTTCATCCGCGCATCCCTCTTTCCACCCTCCTCCTCTTCTTCTTCACGTTCCTCTTACCTCACCACATCTCTGCCTCAGGACTGTTGCTGATGCTGCCGCTTCTGCTGCTGGTGGGGTGAAAGGAGGCTTTCCTTCCACGCCCCTGTCCAAGAAAAAAAATGACTAATTTGGGAGCAGAGATGGGAAGTGTAGTTTAGAAAGGGGAAAAGGGTGAAAATAGAAAATATGCAAAGTGCAGCTTCGGGTCTCCTCAGGCAGTTGAGTCATTTGTGTTCACCACTGAGCTGCAACTGCACTAATATAGCCTCTGACATAATGTAATGCTAAATCTCTGCATCACATACTGGTGCAGTGAAATCTGTTAATTGCGATTTCTTTTGAGCAAGCTCGGGAAAAGATTTCTGTGATTTTTGCTGGCAGCTGATCCTATTCCTGTTATCGATAATCTATAATTAAATCTGTTATGGCTTATTCTAAAATGTTTTCATTCAGGCAAAAGCACAACTCCTTCAAATCAGCTGTGAGACTGTAGGAGACAAAGCTGCCTTTGTAGTTTCCCAATTTGTCTTTGTCCGTGGCATTTTAACAACCTTAGAGGATTTTGAAGTTTATTTGCTTTACCACCTGTCGTCCTGTGCACACACACTTCCAGGATCAGTGTGTAGGAGCCATCAGAATCCTTTCCTTTAGGAGGGCCCCACCTAATCGGTTTACTCCACGTTTCACCTGGTAGTTGATTTGCTCCATCACACATTTATCCCTCACTCACCCTCTGCCTGTCCACCGAAACGCTGTCACATACACACACACACTCGGGTCAGGACCTTGGCGCATGAAGCTAATGAGCCACGCTCGGTTTCCTTTAGAGACTTGGTAGGGAGGAACAACTCTGATTGGAGAAGTTGCACTCCACCCCCGGGTTTGGGAAAGAGACAGAGAGAGGAGGGCGGACGGGAGGCATGGCCGGTCAGTAGGCAAGGAAGAGGGCCTGGGCTGAAGGTGGCTGATGGCTCCGCTGTGGAAGGTCATGCTGTCGAAGAGCAGCCCGCTGTACAGAGACTCCCTGTTCTCCTTCTCTCTGTGGGAGTGGAAGGCTCAGGAGAGAGAGCTGCTGCTGCTGAAGAAACACAGTGATAGGGAGAGGAGAGCACTGCTCAC
The DNA here is from genome assembly GCA_016785305.1 of Colistium nudipinnis. Classification (NCBI taxonomy): domain Eukaryota; kingdom Metazoa; phylum Chordata; class Actinopteri; order Pleuronectiformes; family Rhombosoleidae; genus Colistium; species Colistium nudipinnis. Next base: position 2,788,351 of record JAFBJU010000331.1, on the reverse strand, counting down.
ACAACTGAACAAGTAAGATACGCTCAGCAAGCAAATCTCAATCCTTAAAAAATATTCAAAATTCTTTTGATCAGGAGTTTATCCAAAATGTTTTGTTAAAGGGACTCAAGGCAGGGTTGAATGTTGTTCACTACAGAAATGCGAAAGGAACAATGATGCCACTTAAATCAGCTGAGACAATACTTACTCGCAGGGTAAGCCTGGTTGTGTTTCTTGTGTATTTTGGGATTTCTGCAGAGGTACAGGCATTAGTACACATTTTACTGGTTCAGATTAAATTAAGATTGAGGGCAACGTAAATTATATATTTCCTTTTCAGCTAGAACGCTTATTATAGAGAAATATAACAGCGGAATCTCCAAATGAACCATATTGGCACCATCTGTGACATTTCATAATTCATTAAATTTGAGTGCTATGTCACTCCATTTAAAAGTGTTTTCTCCTCCTTGCACAACACCCATGGAAATCAAAGTTTCTGATGTTAGATGTATATATTATCAACCATGGCAAGAGCCTCTTACAGCAACCCACGATGACAGTTCAGGACTGTTGCAGCCTTCTTTTAGCATCTTGTGGCCTGATCTGTCCTGGCCATTTGACAGATGCTTTTAATGTCTTTCGTATGTAATTTATTTAAAAAACAGTGGAACGGACGATTTCATATTCTGAGGTGTTGAGATGTTTATGTGTGTCTCTCTTTGTGTGTTTGTGAGTGGGTCTTTATTGTATTATCAGGTGACATTCAGATGACTTCAGCATCTTTGCTCCAATGAATCTTTGTTGATTAAATCAACTGTGGGGGGGGCATGCATTACGCATCTGTCCTGCTGTCCCCCTGGATATCTATCCATCCAGCTTCTTCATGAACTCATATCATGTGATATAATGCATTGTCATGTGTATATAAGTCACTAAGAGGCTTCCCCTCCTTTCAGCAAGGCAACACAATGCAAGTCAGCAAAGCCGAGATGGACAAGTCCAGATCAGCAGGCAGCCGTCTCACATGCCTGGCACATTTTTGCTCATTATTGCTAATTATCCTTTAAGTCAAAGATAAATCAAATCCCCCCAAAAATATATGCGAGTTCATTATTAAATGATCAACTCCTGAATAAGCATTGTAGGAGCAAGTTCAGGCATTTAATCAATACATCAATCTGCACTGGCTAACACATACTTGAACTTCCATTATATATATTTTTTTAAAAAGCTCACTAAAATTGTTTCATCATTTTAGCTGGTTTTGATAAAAGAAAACATTTCATGTGTTACATTTTGTTTGTTTACTTTTATAATACCATAAATATGGAAACCACTGACAGCAAGTTGAATTGAATACAAATACAAATTTGCTGAAGCTTAATCCTTTCTTGAACTGTGCTTATTCCTGGTGTTGCCTCAGATTATCGCAGAAGGGCCAAGCTGTCTTTCACGGAAATGCCCTGATCACACACTCATTTTCACTCATGGAAAATGCCCACCCTAACCCCGGGGGGGTCAATTACAAAAGCCTTGCTCATAGCCAAATCATTTGGCAGCACTTTAACTTGACCTACCCTGATTTATTTTATTGCGTAAGTGGATTTACTACCTGGTCGCAGAACAGAAATGAATTCTATGTATGTGTGTGTGCTGTGTATTTCTGTATACAGGCTCAGTAAGGAGCTGCAGCAGAAGGACAAAGTCATTGAGGCTCTCCGCGCCAAACTAAACCAGCATCACCATCATTCACATCGTTCTGACACACCCTGCAGCAGCCACGCCCTCTCCGATGCCACCGACCAATCCGATCGCATCTCCTATGTGTCTGATGAGCACGGATCAACGAATGAGGACCTGGAGCTTTGCTCCGACGTGGACGTTGCCAGTGAGCTTGGTCAGGATGAAACACAGACTTCTACCCGAGCTGGCACAGGTGAGAGAGCCTCAGATGTGTGTAACACGGTAAACTATGCACATAGTACCTGAATGGAAGACTGGATGTACATGTGAAGAAAGAAGGGATCGGTACAACCACTCATACCTCCAAATAATAATTGTTTCGTGAGCCCATGAAAAAGCAAAAACCAACAGCATATTTCTTCTTCCTCAACAATTGTCCTGTTATAAATCTGTACATTTCCTAAAACATGGTTATCGCACATTCAAAGAGGGAGGGATAGTGCATAATTGGGGAATATTTTTTGATCCACACTTTGGGCTGTGAGGAATATTTTAGGGCAGTAGGACAGTGTGTGTCTGGGGACTGGTGCTATCTAAAGAACCAGACCGCCTTTCCACCAGTTTAAAAATAGGTGCATAACACTTGTGTAGAAAGTGTGTGAGCGAAGGTCAAACACACACACACACACACACACACAAACTGCGTCTCCATTCCGGTCCATTCATCTCCTCCATCCCGTGACAGCCGACTCCTTTCATTTCCAGATTGCCACTCTCACAGTAGCACCTTGTCACGCCATCCGTCTGTCCCTCCATCCATCGCCTCATCCCAGAGAACCCACTCCTTCCTCAGCTGTCCCAGCATGCAATGCCCCAGCTCACCGCACAAACCTGCAGACATGCAGTCGTGCAGTCAGACAGGTAGGAAAGCAAAACAGAAGGGGAAAAAATATCGCGTCATTAAGCTTTTCCCTCTTTCGACTGAACTGATGCTATGTGCCGATCCTTTTTCTTTTTCGTTCCTTTACATTTTCCGCCCCCCTTTTTATTCCATCTTCTTGTCTTGCACTTCCACTCTTCCAGCTCCAGCCTCAGTCTTCACTTCAGCCCCCCTGTACCCTCCCCCCTCCTCTTCCGCACCTTTGCCCTTACATTCTCACCCCTCCACACTGCGAACCAGTTACCAAGGAGGTAGTGGGGGGGTGGGCTTCTCCCTGTCTGAGGTTCACCAGGAGCTGCAGATGTTACAGAGGCAGCTGGGAGACAGTGAGAGTGCGTCAGTCTGACTGTATATGCATGAGTTTGTGTCATGCTTATGAACTAACAGTTTGAAGGACACTGATACTTTGCACCACATTCGAGTGAGAACGTTTCTAAAGACAAAAATGAGTCATTGAGTGCACAGCCAACATCTCGAATCCAGTGTCTGCTCTAAAACGTTCGAAAGCTTCAATTAAAGCTTGCAAAGAGTTATTTTCATCACATTCACTTTATCTTAGAAAATAGAGGCCAGAGGAAGACAAAAACAACACACAATGACAATTAAATAAAGCAGGTTTATAAAGTCTTCTGTCTTCTATAGATGTAGTTTTAGTTTGCAGATTTTTATCTCATACTCTCATGCATATTATAACCATGCAGCCACTCGTACCCATCACAGTGCGTCCAATTAGAGCTGTTCAGTGTTCCTTTGTCCCGCTCATCGAGATGCATCTAAGGTGCTTCAGCAGCTCTCAGAAAGTTGTATTTGATTTAATTATAGCCAAACAGTATCATGTGCACTACAGTTAAAGTTGTATTTGCGAATCAAGGCAAGATTTTCCCTCTGTGTGGAGTATTGAGGATTTAGAGCCTTTCGACCTTTGAGCTGGCACCTCCCCACCACGATAAGAGTCACTGGTGTTAATTCTGCTACATGTAGAGTGCATATAAGCCAGGCATGAGATGTAACGAGAGCTGGGCAGCTGTAATAATCCACATCTCCTTAGACGCCTTCCCCTCTTTTATTTCCTCCTCTCTTTGCCTCACTCTGCATCCCACTGTACTGTAGTATTTCATTAAATGACTACACTTATGACCCGGAGCGCCAAGCTGGACAGGGATTTGCTTTGACCTCTAAACACTGATGAGTAATGGAGCCTTGAGAAAGCCCAAACCAGACAGATTTTGTCTGACTGATTAAAAAAACCTTTTCCCTTATGTCAAAACCAATCCCTCCCTTCAGTCGCTCTCCGTTCTGTGTCACACTACATGTTTCATTTTATCCAAGGTTATTGTGCAGTATTTTCCTCTCTTTCACTTCTTTTTACTCATTTCCTTTATTTTCTCACCCTCCATAGGGTTTTCCACCCCCCAGTCCAAGCCTCTCCAGGGTTTCCCTTTTGCCCACCAGCAGTCAGACGCCTTCATGCCGCCTTCCTTCCATGGATACCAGCCTTCTCCTTTTGGCAGCAACCTGGACACCAGCTTAGCAATGAAAGCCGGGGCCAGCCTGCTGGAGACCAGTGCATTGTGGGATATGGCTTATGGCCCCAGACCAGCGAGACTTGGAGCTGACCTGTCATCTGGATCGTCAGGTTACCAGTCAGGCACCAGCAACACAGGTGGAGAAAATGTTTTTTTATAACTATTTACTTCATTTATTGAATGAAGACCGTGCGATAACTGACACCGGTGAAACAGCGTGACCTGTTAAATCAAGGTTCTCAACTGTCCGTAGGTACAGACCTGATGAGGGAGCATCTGAGAGAGGTGAGGAGCCTGAGGCAAAGACTGGAGGACTCCATCCAGACCAACGACCGCCTCCGACAGCAGCTGGAGGACCGACTGGCCCGCACCACCGCTGAGAAAGGTAGGAACGCACTGCTCATCAATGTACGCATTCCAAAAATAAGGTTAAACATTGTGGCCCGCTGTCACTTTGTCAATGTGTCATGGACGAGCAATATCATTTTTTTGTATACGAACCATAAGGGAAAGGGAAGTTTTGTTTTCAGTTCACCTCCTCATTTTAATGTCTAGTTTTTCTCCTCTGTGTGCTCCTCCTCTCCAGGTGCTCCTACCAACATCTACATCCAGGGTCTGGACTCAGTCGGTCAGCTCTCCTCCGAGATCAGACTTCTGAAGGAGGAGAACGTCAGTCTTCAAAACCAGCTGAGACAGGCCAGAGCAGGTACGAGGTGGTGTTCATAAAGTGTCACCAGAAAAGGTAAACTCAAGTCTAGAGCCTTCCCCCTCTAAACAGGAGGGAGAAGAATCATCAATACTCTTTTTGGAGGAGGATAAAGTCTGGTTTCTCCTGCAGAGAGCGGTAAGGAGGTGGATCAGCTGAAGGATGCGGCGCTCCTGGACCGGGCCAGGTTGAAGGAGGCAGAGCTGGAGGCGGAGAGGTGGGCGGAGCAAAGCAGGAGGTTTCAAGCTGAGGGTGAAGCTCACAACCTGGAGATCACACAACTGAAACAGGACCGACAGAGGAGCCAGGAAACCATCAACAGGTGTGTGTGTGTGTGTGTGTACCTGTATTTACTGTGGAGGATTAACACTTAAAGACAGGGTGAGAATATGGTAGGTTCAGTTGGGTTTATGTTCCTCTTAATACACAGTGAGGACACTTAAAGAACACAGGGATGTTTTTGATCTAAAATAGGAAAATAAACACTACTTGTTTGGTTACCTCTGTGTATTTTCATTCTCACCTTTGTGCTCACCTCCAGAGCACACTTCTTTGATCAGTGCGGCTGTGGTCAGAGGTGAAACAGACCCGTTAAGGGTTATGCTTGGTTCCACTCTGACTTCAGAAGTTTCCACTTGTACCATAACACACTGTTGACCATGACAAGTTGCAGTTTTTTGGTGATAAGACACATCAAACCGTCAGCATTCTGTATCCTGTAACCAGTTACATGTTCAATCAGATGTCATAATTTACATGCGAACAGCTTTTACCAAGTTTGGATTCATTTAGATGATTCTAGTAAATTAAATATACCATGGGTTGCCTGTTTTGCTGATCATTAACAATTTGCAATATGTGCCCCTGGGGTTAAATGAGGGTTTTCACAAGCGTAGATCTCCTCTTAAAACAGAACGAGAGATACATGAAAAATAAGATAAACCATGTAATTTCTTTCCTATTTATGCCCTGACAGACTCCAGCACGAGGTGAGCGTCCTTCAGCAGCAGCTGTGTGAAAGCCGCAGCCTGGTCCACTCTCTTCAGTGCGAGCTGCAGGTGTGCCACAGGGTGGCTGGAGCCTCCGCCATCACACGCTCAGGTGAGAGGCTGCAATATTAACCTCCAGAGACACCTTGAGTGGCGAAACATCTGTACTATGGCTGCATTCAGTGACATGAATGAAATGAAAATTGACAATAAAACTGCTTCGTGTCTTCTTAAAACCTACGAGAACACTTGAATTCCTCCTATGTTGGATATTAAAACCTCAAACATCTGATCCAAAAGGAAAACAACTGTATCATATGAATCACTGACATCTGAACATTTGAATTAACAGTTCTGTCTGTAAAAACAGTGGCAGAGGATGAAGTTGTAACCTCTCACACTGCTTACCTTTTGTAGTACTCATCTGAGTTTGTGTATTTCTCCACAGGTCAGGTCAGTGACGGTGTCCAGTCAGAACACAGCAGCAGCATCTTTGATCCCAAAGAGCTGCACGTCCAGCTGGAGCAGCAGCTGAGCGGACAGCCTCGAGCCAGGAGGCTGCTTTTCAATGGTCAGTATGTCTGACACTCCCCACACCGGAATCTGAAAATATGAGACAAGAGAAAAGCAATTCATGGCACTTTAAGTTTCAATATTCAAGCTTTTATTGTCGAGTTCCATGTACATTGAAATTCTTTATTTCCCGTCTGCTCTGAATGCGAAATAGGAAAAAGAATAAATAATTTAGAAAGAGAAATTATGTACACAAGAATCCAGCAAAGCAAAACTAAACCCGGTGCAAAAATGTAAGGTGTCCATAAAGCTGTATAGATTGTCAGTGCAGTGTTGTGTTGAGCGGGAGTGTGTGTGTGTATGGGGGCGGTGTCAGGGCCAGTGTGTGTCTGAGGTGTTGAGAAGTCTGATGGCTGTGGGGGTAAAACTGTTCCTCAGCCTGCACGTCTTTTCACACGACTGAACCATCTGCCAGAGGGCAAAGTGTTGGGGGTGGTTGGGTGGCGTGAAGCCCAGTGCAGACGTGGCAGTAACATCTGGGAAACAGTGAGAAGTGTAAACATAGTTTTGGTTGATCGTGAACCTGTAATGAGTCGGCCAGGGTGTGATATTGAGGAATGAGTTTTTTTTCACGGACATCTTCCTCCACAGACAACGTTTCGTCTCCACCTGTCAGAGACACCGGACTTGTCAGTCCTTCCTCTCCTCTAAATCCTGTGCAGAAACAGACAGAAGAGACTGGAGTTGACATTCACGGTGAGAAACCGAAGTGAACTTTACCACTGAAACCTAAACTTATCTCTGTATAAGGCAACATCTCAATAGCCTCCGGATATATGACCTTTTATTTGCCTTCCCCCCTTGTCCTTCCTCCTATGTCTCTTATGTTCCTTCCAAGCAGTCTCGACCCTTCAGAACAAAGTAGCAGACGGTTCCTTTGCCAGCCATCATGGCCACCACGCAGTGGGCAGCATTGCTGACTTCAAAGCCCTACAGCAACAGATCCTGGAGAGCCGCGCACTGCTCTGCAAGATGGAGGCCGCCCTTCGCTCCGTTGTTGTCCCCGCCCTGCAGGGGTCCAGCCTTCGTCAGGTGAAAAGTCACGGAATCAAAAAACATCTTGTATGGATTCATACTGTCAGCTGCAATACATCTAATGAGCAACTCCTGTTTTCTGTTGCAGCCTTCAGACTCTGGTTCAGTGAGGAAGCTGCTGTCGAACATCCAAACCCTGCGACAGAACCTGGAGGAGGCCGACTCCCTGCTGCGTATGTTCTGGAGGGCAGCTCTGCCAAACTCTGAGGAGAGTAAACAGGTGGGGAACCAACGCAGGTTCAAGTCTAAAATGAATCTGAAAGTAAAGTCTGTTGTGAAAAAAACATCTCTCAACTCCTGCCTGTGAAATTAGAGCAGCTTTTATCTTTTTCAACTCTTTGACACTGGCTCATATTTCGTTGTGGCAAAATGTAGAACCAGGAAGCGATGGTTTCAGACCAAGAATCACCCAGCAGACTTGACTTGTTATCATATTTCCCAAATTAAGAATTTGACATTTTAGAAAAGACTCTTCACAGCCATAGTTAAAAAATCATCAATTACAATTTTAACCACAATTTCTTAGCTAACTAGCAAAAGCTGCTAATATTGTGAAATAATTCCACAAAGCAGGTTGTTAATATAATATTGCTACACTCTTTTGTAAAAATAATAACAATGAAATAAACTGCTGACATCAATATTTGAATGCAGGATTCAATTTGATCATATGTGTTTTTGGCTGTTGCAGCTGCTCTTTCATTGTCCTTTGAGTGATTATGTGTGTGTCTGCAGGACCAGTCTCTGACAGAGGAGGTTGTTTCTCTCCGCCTGAGGCTCTCAGTACAAGAACAGGCTCTAAAGGACGCCATGGAGATTGTGAAGAGTTCCAACCGCACCAAGGACAGCATGGAGCACTTTATAGTAAACCAACGTGAGTAGCTATTGTGTGGCTAATATGTCGCCAAGTATTTCTGGCGACATAAAAAAACAATGTATCCAGCTGACAGATTTTTTTTATTTTGAATAACAAATGTGTATCTATCTACAAATCAATGGATGCATGAAGAATGACTCCCAGTTGCTGCGTGCGTTTATGTTTGTTTGCAGTGTCGAGAACGAGGGACATTCTGAGGAAAGCCAAGACAAACTTACAGGTGAGCTGACAGGTTCTTGCACGTCAGTGCTTGTTTTGTCATCACTGAGCACAACCGGCCTTTTGTTAAAGCGGGTGAGAAGGACTGCACTTAACATGCAGAGAAAAAAAACAACTTCAAGTGGATCACTAAAAGTGAAAGTGCTATGTTTGTATTTCTTGTGTCCTGTCCGTCACACCCTTTTCCTCCTCGTGGAATGTCTCTCCTGCTGATTCTCCTCAGGAGAACGAGCGCAAGATCTCCTCCCTTCACCAAGCCTCTTTCACCACTCCTCCTCCCTCCTCTTCCCTCTTTTCCTCCTCCTACTCCTCTTCCTCTTCCTCACGTCCCTGGCCCGTGAAAGGTACAATGCCCTGGTTTTGCTGTTTTGGGTGCAGTGCTCTGATGTAATATGAAAAGAAGTTATCTTTTTGACAAACATATCTCCATGAATCAGTGACATAACACTGGGTGCAGACAGACCCACAACCCACATCATCGTATAGCTTAAGTCTCCATATCTTGTTGAATGTGCTGTAAAAGGAGGCACAGCTCTTGTCCGTTTTTAGCTTCGATACATGAATGCTTAAGGCTGTCATCCTTACTCCTAACATTATAACATTTTCCTTTTTGTAGGTGAAATATATGAAATGGGCCTTATCACCATTGCTGTTTCTGTAGAGAGCGGATTTAACTAACAGGCATTTGTTGGTTTTGAACCCTTTGATGTACTAACACTTGCAAGCCATTATGGGTAACACACACTATGAATGTAAGTTGGATGTAAGAGTGTGTGAGTGTAAACACAGTGCTGTGTGACAATTTGTGCTATTCAGACATGGCAGTGTGAAGTTTCATATTTGACTCACTATTCCTCTGACAGAACTGTGTTAAAATGAATTGAGTGGTTTTAACAAACACCACTTTCCCCTGTTCAGGTTCTTTCTTTCCCTTTTTTCTTTAAAATCTGCTGGTAGAAAAGACACACAGCAGAATCCCGAAGTTGACACCACACAAAGTGAATGACAGATATTTTGTGACAAAGCTTTCTTTGAAACATGTTTTAGCTGTAATGTTTTACTCAGAAGTCAGTGAGTACTTACTAATTTGCTGGAATGTTTTTATCAAGAAGAAAAAAGTAATCCGATAGCAATATTCCATATCGGAATGTCTTTCAGGTGAAAACACAGGAGGCTACTGTGAGCTCACCTTCTCTCCTGGTTGGGGTGGCGTTATGATGCCCTAATACCCCCCTCCTCACCCACCTCTTCTGCTGTCCTGGGACCTGCTTGCCACCAGCGCCGCCTGCAGGCAGCCTTCCTGTAGTTAAACCAGCCCATAGTTGTAAACTATGGCCAAACAGAGAATGTTCGAAATGCTGTCTCTCTCGTTGGCCGGAGAAACGTTTCAGTTGAGAGATGCACTATTTATATGAGATTAGTATACGTTTTGCTAAAGTGGACCTCTGATCAAGGCTCTCATGGGAAATTAATCCAAGCTTGTTATGTCTGGCATTTGGGTTTTTCATATTTTCTACAATCTGGGTTTATACTGTCTTTGGCCTTTAAAACTATATTTTAAAAAAATAAAGTTTTCCACAACTGCAGATCAAACTTCTGCCTTGTCTTTTAGCAGGGATTAAAAAAAAAGATCTAGAAGGCAGCAGAAACAATTGAAGCTTCAAATGAGCCAAAACCAAACTTCAAAGTGCTTCCTCTCAGCTTCTGTTTAAGCTTGTTTTTGTAGTTAGTGTGTAGTATAGTTGCATGTGGTTTGAGCAGCTTGTGGAAACAAAGCCATACTCTCTAAAAATACTATATGCTTTTGCTGTTTTTTTCCTCATTCTTCTGATAATGTTGTAAAAAATGCCATACTACTGAAAAGAATCGATTTAAAACCACCCAAACAGTTTTGGTTTTGCATTTACTGTCAAAGGTAACATTTTTTTCGCACAATATCCTCATTATTGTTAAATATCAAGTCCACTTTTAGAAAATATCTGATGTAAATTGTGTATGATTATACATATATACATATGTATATACAGTATATGTGTGTGTGTGTTTTAAAAAGGGTCAAACCCATTGTTTTCCTGCTGAAACACTTACCTGCAATGTTGCTAAAGCTGCTGTTATGTGCAGCATCAAAACAGTGTAAAAAAAAATCAAGCGCATGTTACACACTGTAGTCATTAAGCTGTTCAGCAGTTCGTCAGATGCCTTCAGTGACCTGTTGGATCATCTAAATAATACGTGAAAAGAAATTAATCTTTAGTACACGGTCCAAGATGGGTGACATTTCATATTTGTGAATGGACCACGCTGTTATCTTTTTTTTTTAATCTTAGTATTTAAAAGTATTTACATTTTTTCCCTTTTTAAAATGACAATCACTAAAAACCCCTGTCTATGTTAATTTCTCCCAAACTTATTTCAGACTGGCTATTTGATTTCTCAGTGTATTAACTGACCTGTTTCTTTTCCTGCATGAACTGTGGTTTCACTGCCCTCTAATACTTTTACTGAAATATGCAATTCTTGGATTACTGTGCAATACTGGCTGCTGTGGTTGTTTTTGTTTCTGTGGTAAGCCTTGCTATCAAAGTGCCATATCAGTGTTGTATTGGCTTGAAGCAGTTTAACGACCGTTCATCTTTGGCTTAATATGCACCAGAGGTTAAGATACAAAATGGAAAAACAACAAAAACAGCAGAAAACAACACTAGTGATTTATTTGTTTAGTTATAAGATCTACCAAAGTGAGCAACTTGTATGTTGTAAAATCAGGTGTATAATTCAAAGGTTTCAATATCCTTTTTTAAATTGCCCATATGTCAAATTTCATCTTACCTATTCGTCTTCCTTAGTGTCTTTGTGGTTTTAGAAACCACGACTTGTTTGTAAATAGTAAAGGGGGTGTGTACATCAACGCAAGTTTTCGTTTCTGTTGTTGCTGTGAGAGAAAAGATGGTGTATACCTGATGTATTTTTATGCATGTCCTCTTCATAAAAAAGGATTTTTGAATATTAGCCATTTTAAATTAAAAGGAACAAAACTATTTCTGTCTTGTTTTGTCTCTTTTTTTCTAACAACTGAAACTTTTTTGTTAAGAAATAAGGTCCTACTAGAAAGGCAGCACAAGATCTCTTTAAATTTCAGCTGCAAAGATAGATGACTTATTGTATTACATTTATGTGATGATAAATTTAATTTGTACCTCTTTTAATAATAAATATGCTGCTTGTATTATTCCTGTATTATAATACTTTCATAGTAATTAAGATGGTGTTTGATCAGAGAACGCTATTTATTTACGCTACTGTGTTTAGCCACAATTATCCAGCAAGTGGCAGCAGAGTCCATCAAAACAATTGATACTCATTGGTGACATGTGAAATCTGTCAGTTGTGAATATGCCTTTGTCAAAAAAAGGACCCAGGAAACCAGCCAGACATAATCAGACCAGGACGCAAGCAAAGTCCAGCTTCTTGAACCCAGTTAAGCAAATGCAATCACTGGCAGCTGCATGCTCACATCAACAAGTCAACAAATTCAAGTAAGTCCGCAACAGCATGCTCCAACTTCTCATTTCAGACATGTGGTTTACTGGAGGGCTGCTGCCATAAGTGCATTTCAACTTCACACTCCTTCACACCCAAAGGCTGCGCACAACACAGAGGAAACGCAGATGTAAATGAAGATAAAGAGAGATTATTCATTCATCGTTTGCATTTCACTGTCACTCAGAGGGCCCACAATGACCATAACCAGCAACTGTAAGCTCTTTGTTTAAAATGATGTAATGATGAATTCATTTGCCTGAAGTTCCTCTTTTTTCAAGTTGAAAATAATAGGGATCATGTCCTGCTTTACATAAACAGTAAGTCACCTCCACCAGTTTTATGTTAGGGCCACAGAGGTCAGTGAAACAAAAGGTTACACTCAGATGAGCGTTTTCTTTTGCAACAGTATTTATTCATATACATTTTTCTACAGCATTGTTTGACCGAGTGATTTATGGCGTTTATTGTGTTTTTATTGGGTCTTGACTTAAATTCTGAGTGGGTGTTTCTAGCATTTAAATTGTTTTTGAATGAAAAATTATCAGAGCAAACAGCCACCAAATTGTTTCTGTATTCCTAACAATCCACACTAACCTATTCTTATAAAGAGTGTATATATAATATATACACTCTAAAATTCTGATAGTATAATAGTATAATATATAATATATTATAGTAAACTATCAGAATTTTGCCAAGCAATATTTCTACTGGAAGGGTTTGACTGATGTGTGATTGAGTCAAACTTGTTTTAAATAATTATTTTGGCACTCTGTTGTTGACCATATGCAGCCACGGTCGTTTCCTAAATCCTTTATTCTGAAGACACCGTGCTTTTATTATGGTAAAGGCCGACCGGACGTCACCTTCACGTTCTTGCTAACTCGACACCACAGTGACCGTGTCAGAAGAGTCAGGAAACAAGCCCAGCCGTGACGTGCTGAACCGTGCCGTACTGCACCGCGCAGCGCAGCGGCTGCTGTTCAACACACCGCTCAGTATTTGTCCGAGTATGGAAGCAGGATAGAGGAGCACCGCCGCAGACTGACCGACCACCGACGCGCGGACAGCGCTCACAGGTTCCGGCGGGAATCATCCGCAGCCCATCTGGAGGGAGGGGGGACCTGTCATGGTGTCACGGTGCTTCGGGGCAGGTAGCCCGGTTAGCCGCTCAGCTACTCGCGCAGCAGGAAGCTAGCTAAAGGTAGCTAGCAGCAGCCCTCCTCCTCTCACGCACTCAGACACACACACACACACGCACTCACTTGCTGAGTGACTGACAAGTTCAGTGTGGACCTTGCCGCTGCGGAGACGGCTCGGCATGGAGCCCGCACACCGTGCCGATGACGTCGTTTCCGTGTGAGCGTCCACCCACAGTTGTCGTTAGCCCTGAGGTTGAGTTGCACCGTGTCACCGCGGAGGTTGCCCCAGATGTGACAGCAGCGTGCGAGGTTTAGCTAGGCTCAGGTTTAACGGACACGGAATGGCCTCTGGGTTCAAACTCAATCACTGTCACGTATCTACCCTTCAAACCAGCGATGAACGCCACTTTGGCTGTTGGGAGTGAGTGAGGTGGCCGCTGACACGGGGAGCCCCCAAGAGCGGACCGAGAGAGAGGCGTGAGACGGGCTCTGAGCCGGGTCGGGAGCCACACGCTGGGAACTCTTTTCTTTGCCTTTATTGTGCCGCGAGGTGAGCGATGAAGAGGTCTGAGAACAAGCACAAGAGGAAACTGTCCAACATGGATCAGCAGGAGAGCGCGGGGGAGCACAAAGATGCGGTGAGTAGTGAAGTCCTTGTGTAACTGCAAACACGTTTGTTGTTTTGCATTGTGTTGTGTTCGTTAAAATACGGCATCGATAAATACCATGCATGTTATTCAGAATATATACTTTAAAAATATCTTGTCCAGTTCAACAATTATGGTAGATGAATTCAGCAGAACAGTACACGCAAAGTTGGACGCAATACAAAGGCACAATTGTTCAGCTCTATATATTTGAAAATATGTTTACGTTTAAAAAAATAATAACAAAAACACATTTATTATAGTTAAATCCTTAAATTAATAATCAAACAATTGACCATGGGCAGGATGTATTAACAACATTTAAAGCTGCTAATGTGCAATACTGAATGCAACAAATGAACTCTAACTGATGCAGTCTTCTTGATCCTGTCTGCCTCTCTGAGAGACATTAGTGACCTGTGGGATTGCCCCTCCATCTTTTCTCTTTCCGCTGCTCTCTTTGTGTTTTCTCCTAAGGAAATCACTTACTTAAAAAAAGATGATCTTTGTGGATGCTGAGTGCTGGTGAAAGTGGCAAGGTGTGAAATGGTAAAAGGGTGTATGGGTTGGTTGAGTTGCAAGGGGAAGCTAATGTAAAGATGGAAGGTGTGTAGTGACTGTTCTTCTGTGCTTGGGCCCTAATGTATACAGGGATAACGGAGGGGCGTCTGCATTGATATTTTTCTCACTCTCTCTGTTAGTTAGAATTCATGAGAGCATTATTTTACCTCACCTGACCCTGCCATCATTTATCCATTGGGTTTTATAGAAGTGCTGCAGATCTGTGTAACTGAAAGATTTAGATTTTATTAGTTTTGTGTGCAATGAAAATGGACTTGTTCTCTTTTTTTTTTTTTTTACAAGAACTACTGCCAAAGATGAAGTCATCCTTGGAGCTCATAAATTCTCATTTGTGCATTAAGTCATGTTCCCCCAAAAGCTTTGGATATTTGATATGGCCTATGGCCTACTCGGTTATACAGTCTCCCCACACCACCCTATCATTTGGGATATTATGTGAATAAGAACGTAATATGTGTCTAATTCCTAAGATTTGGCCTCGGCTTGTCGTTTCAGTTACTTTTGTCGTAGAATTGTATTGAAATCAGTTTAAGAGTTTTTTTTTTTGATTTAGTTGAGGGAGGCAACTTTATGGCATCATAAGATGTCAGACAGATGTTTTTGTCCTGCGGCTGTTTTGTGTGTTTTGTGTTAAAAAGTAAAAAATAGAGACAGACAGGGCGTTTTCATCCATTATGACTTATCTACCTACTGCTTACAATTTGAATTGCAGAGGGATAAATCATGTCCATGTTATGTCTGCTGGGATTGTCCTGTATATTTTTCCAGCTGAGTTTTATGGGAATTATTGCTCCAACAACAGTTATTTACTTTATATATTTAATTGGTTAATTATATTTTTGATCAAGAACTCCAATGAGAAGGAAAACATATTAAAACATCTACTGAACTATATGCTGTTATTAATAAACCTTTGTTTAACGATTGACTTCAAACTTGTCTAGCAATGTAGACATGGTCCTAACATCCTAGCAGCACCAGCAGGTCATAATAGTTAACAGAACTTGTGTAAACATCTGCTCCCTAATGAGACGTAGAATCTCATGATGCTTGGGTAATCTAACACATGAGGCTCACACTTTTTATAATATATTCATATAATCCACTAGTGTTGTGTATAGACACAAAGAGTTGCTGTTCTCTGACTCTGCTTCCAGACAGATCTTTAGGTTCAGTTTCTGGCTCCCAGTGTCATTGTGTACATCTGTTTTTTAAGTGGTTACAGTTACAGCACAAGGAAATGAATGATGCAATTTTCACTTCCAAATTGGATTGTGATTGTTTAAGAATGTTAGTTTGTGTGTGTTTGTGTGTATATTTTGCCAGTGACGGAGCACAAACAGACACAAACGTCCACTGTGATCAAACAATCAGCTCTTGCTGTCCAGGGACCCTTTGTTTTTAAATGTTGCAGAAACATTGTGTGTAGCCTATTGATAGCTGACTAAACCCTCCAGCTGAAAGTTGCAGTTGATTGTCAAAAGTATCTCGCGTTCCCGTCACAGGGCCCTTCACAGGTTCCTAACAACTGAGCGGCTAATGTAGTCATTCCTCCTGTCCTTCTGAGGCTATTTCAGAGGTGTGTTTGCGTGTGGTGCTGACCCATCCCTATTCTTACAGGGCATATGTGTTCCCTCACGTGGTTAAAAGAGAGCAGTAAAAGCAGTGCAGTCGTCCATGGACGTCCAATAAACATCAGACAATGTTCCTTGAGAGGTGTGACTGACATCTATAGCAGCTATGTGAACATGAAGTGTACTTCCTAGTCCATATTGTTTACTTCAGTGTTTAAAGTTTGCTGTGCCCTAGTCACGTCAAGCTGGACACGTTGAAATCGCATTTTGGAAAATGCTGAAATATATCCCCACTGTGTTTAACATTAACATTGGGTTAGGAATTTGGGATTTGTTTTTCCTTGTGCCTATTTATTTTCCTTCCTCGCTTCCATAAACCAATCATTTCTTTAAGGTCAGTTGATCGTTAAATGTTACTACTTTTTGTATTTGTGATCATTTAACGCCGAACTCAGATTTGGCCTGATATATATTTTAATCTTGTTATATGTATGTAAACATGTTAAATGTAAACATTTTGCTCCCTCCTATTTAAGGTTCATATTTAACATAAAATGTGATGCAAAAAAAGGCAACCTATTATTTAGACTGACTTAAAAAAAAATATATATATACTGTATATATATATATATATATATATATATATATATATATTCTGGTGAATGATTTTTGAGAGTAAAAAAAGAAATGTTGGTTTTGACCCTGCTGCCCCTTTTTCTGCCAGATTAAAATGCTACATGGACACGCCCATATTTGTCCTTGTAGGTGGAACAGGTTGGCAGGTGTAGACTTTCTGAAGTCAAAATGTTTCAGCTCTATGTTGATGTGTGCGTTTAAGAGTGAGCTCCAAGCCCAAGAGATAACCGATCAGCACAAGATAATTAATAAAGAAATAACATTTTGTTGATTATCTGGTATAGGGGAAAATTCTGCTACATGGCAGCTCATTACAGATGTGTTGTTTTCAGTAGACACCCCCAGCAGGATCAGGCTATTTAGGTCAGAGTGAAAGTAGACTGGAATATGCAGTGGGTTTATTCTGTTAAGTACAGTCTAGTGTTGAGGGGGTGAAAAAGAAGGGACGTGGGAGTGCTGTTATGCCAAACAGAGGATTTAAGCTAGACGCTTCATGGTGTCGTTGCACTGTTGAAAACAAGTTCCGATTCCTGAGTGCAATCCCAAAGTGCAGCTCTGGGAATGATTGGTATTATTGGATTGTTAAACTTGTAATGATGTGGAAATTTAATAGCCAAAGGGTTTACAATAATAATAGCCTATAAATGGAGTGTAATTATAAATTAAATAGTGGACTGAAAGATTATTCGGCTAAAAGTAATTAAGTCAGCAGCAAACACTCAGAAGTAATTGTTAAATGTTTTTGGTTGCTTGACAAAACATCTAACAGTGCAATGAGGATTATTGGTACATGTAAGGTTTCTTTTTGGCTTTTCAGAAATGAAATTAGAATTGGTAAATTGATTAACCGTCAAATTGACCTTGATTTAAAAACAGCATTTGTGGATTGTTGTGGTTGAAAACAGTGGACTATTAAGTAAAATAAAATATTTACTAGTTCCAAGGACGAGATGACTCAAGTAATGCTGTGGCTTAATAAATAAATTTTGGTTGCAGAATGCCGTGGGTTTTTAGCTCTGTTTTTTGGTCTCTGCCACTTAAACTGCTAAATGCTTCACTATGTTCACCATATGCTCTCTGATTGTCTCTGTCTGCTGAGCAGGTAGTTGACAGTTGCTTTTTACAGCAGGGTCTCTGAAAGCAGCCTAAATGAGAAACAACACTCAAGAGTGAAAGGGTCGCCTGTGTCTATTGCGTCAGTGAAATAAACAAAAGGAGAAACCAGTTCAGTTCAGGGCCTCTCAGTTTTGCAGTGTTGAGTTACTCAGCGGTGGTGGACTTTAACACTCACACTGGCATAGCACATGGTTTAGACAGTACTCCAACTGGCCTGAACAGTGTTTCATATTTTCTACATCAGCGCTCACATTTATTTGGCCTCTCAGTCTATGTCCCCGCTGGCATTCGCTGGATTTCCAGCCAAATATCTTGGGGTATTTAGGTGATGGCACAGGAGGCTGTGTCACAACAGATCTACTATAGGTCTGGTTATTATAGTATAAAAGTTGGACTGACAGGAATTGGGTTGAAGCCACATATGTTAATGTTAATCTCTTGTTGTTCTCACAGTGAGCCAACAGACTTCCTCAAGAGTTTAGGTTTGTTTAATGGTATTCATTTTAGACTGAAGTCGGATTTAAGTTCAGTTCTGTTTTTTTAAGACACTTGTAAAGACAGCCTTGCAAACTATTATGAATATCTATAAGGTACGAAATTCCCACCTGCAATCTGAGACTTTTTGATGACTCGACGTAAAAGCACGTATCGTTGTGCAGTGACTGTCCTGTACGAGCAGCGGGTGCTGCCATGAGCCCTTCCGCCGTCCCAAAGCGCTCACAGGTAGTCAGTTTCACAGCCCTCCGCAACACTCCCAGCTGAAGTCGGAGCAGAGAAGAAACCTCTCTCCGTGTCCACTCGTCCTCTTAACACGTCACATGTTTCACCTGTGGTTAAAGGAGTTCAATTCAAAGTACAACATTTTATGGTTTGTTGGTGAATCATGTGTATTGTTAAAGTTGGTAGATCTGTTTTGCTAGCATGTTAGACTTCAGTTGCAGTTTGCATTGGTGGTTGAGCAATAAACCCCTGTCGTGTGAAGAGACTTGTTTCACGTGTTTTTAACGTCTATTAATTTAGCCAGTAATAGACCAATATCCCTATCAACAGAACAGTGTTTATTCATGTTTATTGAGAATACAGTTTGATGAGAAGATGCTTTCGAGCATCAAAAATATCATATATCTTATATCATATATCCTTATCTCATGTATGGTCCTGGTCATGTATTTTTAACAGTGCCAGTTCTTATCCTTTATCCTTTGAGCAGATAATTTGGAATTTTAAATCATAATTTTAGATTGCATTGTGATAATTATTATGTAATATAATATTGATGTGAAAATTATATCGCGTTTTTATATGCTTTTTAGTTACCCAGCTTAACATATTTACAACAGTAGCTTCAGCACTTTGCTCTTTCCTGTTCATTAAGCATCTCTTAGGTTAACCATTAATGATTTGGGTGAAGGATTTCCTCTCCATTCTTGAACCAGGATAGGGCCAATCAGAACCTGCATGAGAGGATGCATTGAAGCAGAATGTCCTCTGGGACTCAGAGCTCCCAGTGCTGAGAAGGCTAACTGGCTGATTAATGAAGCCCACATGGCTAATGGGTGTCTAGTAGGGTGCTAATGGGGAGGCACAGGTGCAGGAGGGTGAATAATATCACTTATAAAACTCACATTAAGGCTTGATTGTTGTGTATATGGGTCCTATACATTCATGCATGGCATTGTTTAGCTCTCTCAGTACGGGTCCCCAAACCTTAATTCCCGTTTCAAACTTAAACGTGGTTTTCTCGTCAGCAGCTTTTCACATGAAGCTTCAAATTCAGCCTTGGTATGCTTAAATCTTGAATATGCAAGATTCAAAGTCTGGGTTTTATCTTAATACACATCATCCTTAATGAACAAAATCCATCACTCTCCCGATGCCTAGTGCCAACATTATGCCTCTTGTTTTATCTCTCCCTTCCCCCAGTCATTGTAGCTGAGTGATGTCCTGAGCTGGATGCCAATTTCTCTGTAAGAAGCTTTGCTAGATGCCACACACTATTGTCTTTTCCCCCCTTCTTCTCTAGTCTCCTTGTTCTACACTCTACTTGTTTGTTTTGGGTTGAATATACATGGAAGCCAGTTAATCACAGAAAGGCCCCATAATCAAGATTGAATTTAGGTAAACATCAAATCAAGTTAGTGAATGGTGTAGCACACATATGATCCCTGATGTGCTGATGACAATAGTCCCGATAACAGACAGGCTGTATAATAAACGGGGTTGCGAAATACCCATCTTTTACCTGCAATTTGCAGACAAATTCTGATATTGCAGGTAAAACATATTTTGAACTTGAACAAAATATTCTATCCTAGGTGTCATGATTGACGAGGTTGTATGCGGTTAAGTGGCCACCGGAGAAACCGGAGACCAACAACGTTTCTGAAAACTGTCGAGTCACAATCTTGTTAATATAACATCTTTGGTGGTACGTCTCTGGTAGTATTTTGGCCAGTCAGAGTCAAAATAACGGCATTGCATTTCTGGGGGAGGACCGGTCGCAATGGTGTGGGAAACATTGAACCCATCTGCCTTCGAGAGAGACAGGTGAGTTGGGTGCCCGTCACAGTGTTGCCAACTCAGTTTTTTTTTTTATCAAATGCGTCCAGGCGTCAGTGTTTATTCATGTTTATTGAGAATACAGTTTGCAGCATTACAGCAGCATTTAAACAATTGAGAAAAAGGAAAGTCTAGCATACTGTACATTAAAAATGCTGCTTTAATGAATACGAGAGATATGTTTTTTTTTAAGTACTGGTATTTCTGAATCCAATCCAAATCATATCTGAGATTTTTTTCTTACCCTATCGCGGGGTTACATTCTTGTCTGGCTTTTGCTATCCTTGCACACTGAAGATATTGAAATTGTGTTTGACGGAAAAAGGCTGTGGTTTATTCCAAAATAAAAATTGAATGACATGATTCTGATGGAAATCATCCTGCTGTTAGTGTTCGGGTAACTAAAAAGATTTGAGTTTGGTTGTCAAAGTTTGGTTTGGTTCTAACAGAAAGAAACAACCATGAGCTGACAATTCTAGTATTTTGAGTTGTTAAAATCTAATGAACAACTCAACTCCAAGCAATAATTTATTTACTGCACTACTGAACACAGCACTGCTTGAAAACAACACCAACCAATCAGAAGAGATGCTTGGAGGCTTTCTCACTCTCTTGAAGGTTAGAGGCTGTTGGTTTTGGGGCCTTAAGGATTGTTTTTTGTGTGTGTAAGTGGTTGAAAACGTGAGACCTGTCTTTCTGCTTTTGCATATTTACAACAGTCTGTGTGTCTCGTTACAAGCTGAGGGAGATTAGCTGTGCGTTAGGTGACAGTATGGACCTCAGCGTGCAGAGAATTCAGAAAACTGGTGAGAATACAATGTGGCTTTGTCATGTTATTCAATATATGTACTGTAGCTGTGGAGCTGCCTAAACCAGAATGGGGTACATGCATGCTCATGAAAAGAAAAGTAAAAATAGAGAATATTTTTTTGCAAATAGGCCATCATGGTTCCTCTTTGACCAAACACAAGCTCTGCTGGAGGAAAAAACAAGTATAAAGAAGAAGTTAAATGGAGAAAGTGACATGTCTATGAAATCCTTCTGTCAGTGGAATGAGGTCAACCAATCAGCAGCTTTGGTGCTAAGGACTCAGTGTTTTTAGCAGGTGTTTGTCGCTTCCCTGACTTCCTTCCACAACCCAAGCGAGGCGTTTTGTATTTGTTTGTGATTGTGTGTGATTGTGTGTGATTGTGTGATTGTGTGTGTGTGTGTGTGTGTGTGTGTGTGTGTGTGTGTGTGCGTGCGCGCGCGCGCGTGCGTGCGTGCGTGCGTGCGTGCGTGCGTGCGTGCGTGCGTGCGTGCGTGCGTGCGTGTGTGCGTTGTGATTGTGGAAGTCACCGTGGTCGTCCCTCCCTCTCTTGATTGGGGGTTATTAACCTTTGGGCTGTGGCCAGCAGAGGAGCTTCCAACACAACATCCTGCTTCCTCCAGCTCAGCGGCTAACTATAGCACCACAAACATAGCACTCTGTCTGAAACCATAACCAGTTTCTGTGTCAGTGTGGCAATAAACAGTGCATTGATCAATGTCAGAGTGGATGGGTTTGATTTAAAAAAAAAAAAAACAAAACCCTAGCTTAGACCCAAGAACACTAATACAGTCAGACTAAATGCGTCAAATTTTCTTTTTATGATGATGCTCAACTGGCTCACTAGTTCTAAACGTACATAGATACGGACCAACTATTATTGAGTGAGGGATTCATCTGAAACATTTGGATTCAGCTACTTTTTTTTTTTTTTTTTACAAAACTAACCCATTCTTTTTCCTAGCAGAGTTGTGTGTGTTCTGGTGTAGCTTGTAGAACCAGTTAGATTTGGTGAACTGGATAAATTCACAAAAAAAACAAAACACTGTGTGCTCATTCGGGAGCAAAACTTTAAAAAAAATATTCATGGATCCCTGCAAAAAGGAATAAAACAAAAATACTTGACACCACAGTTAACCTGGAAGTAATTCAGTTAATGATAAATGAAGGCCAAATTATGTTACATTAACTCAACCTCATTTTACACATTCTTTCTTACAATGCTTCCACACAGCCACCCTCCCTTTCTTTTCACCACAACCAATCTGGGCGTTCCGATGTGACAGTGGGTTGAAATGTGTGATGATGACACACACTCACGCACCCACACAAAGGAAAAACACCAGGGATTAAAGCCTTCAACTTCTGATTTCTCTTTAATCCTCAGGGAATTAAGCAGGTGAGCAGTGAAGCACAGGCTTTCAAATTAAAGTACAGTGTTCTTTGAGAAATGTTCTTTTGTTCAAACCTGCTAAGACCTGTTAGTGTTATTTCTTAGATGAATGAAAAATGGAGCTGCAAAAAATACTAGTGTGAAATATTTTAGAGCATTGCAGTGTCATCCACAGAATTAGATATCATTTGTTGAGGTGGTGGTGAATTTGTGCTCAGATTTCACAGACTAAATAGGCCAAATAGAAAAATGCATCGCTTAATTGCAGCTCATAAAAGATCCCTGTTGTCAAGGCAAACAAAGCACTTGATTTATGAGTGATTGTGAAGTTAAGTGGAGGAGACAAAAAGTTGTCTGACGCACCAGCCATGCACAGGTTTGAGCAGGTGACAGATTTAGTTTACTTGTGTGGATGCAGGTGTTCCAAGACTGTAGAGGACAGTGCTTAACGGCAGTGCATCAGCTTGTGGAGATGGGCTCACATAAAAAAAAACATTATAGACTGGCATTCTTATGTGTATGTATATCATGTGTTCGGCCTGAACTTGTAAGGTCTTATTCTTTAGGGAGGCAGCCGGATTGTGTACATTCATGAATCCAATAACGAGCATTAACTTGAAGTATTGTTGTTGAAATGTGTGTAGGTTGATTTTTTTGTCAGATTGAATGGAGATCACTGACGGTCTTTTTCTGAGACTTGCTGGCTGTGCACATTTTTTATGGCTTGAACTCAGAATTGAAAAATGGGTTCATCTTTGCGTGCTGCGCACATCCAACAATTGGTCTGTGCGCACACACACACACACACACACACCCAGGAATTCGGCACACACTTTTGGAAGTCGTCCCACGGCTCAGCTGTTTGTTTTGGCAGTGCCGCTGCTCAGGTGGGATTGTGCTGCAGACGTGTAATGACATTGCCTTCCCATTCCTGCAGCCATATTTTGATAATGAAAATGAATATGGGATTAAACTCTGTTGCAGATACGCACTATTTGAAGACTCCATTTGGGATTAGGGAAACATGATCAGGACATCCTGTTATGGAAGAAATATCATGCCGCATAGCATCTTTATTTATTTCGCCTCGACATCGCCTCGAGTCCACTGGTGCTCTGATGTGGCATGATTTCTCCTTGTGGTCGTGACAGAAAGTCTGACAGGTCACTCCATTGATATTTTGTGGTAGATATGAACGTGGCCCAAGAACCCAGAAGAGAAATCTCAACTTCTTTCAAATATAGTAAGTACACAGTACATGTCAAGTGACTGCTGAATACCTCAGACAAATGCTCAGCTGACGCACCAGAGTAAGGATTCTAAAACGGAGGCTCTGTTTTTTGATGAGGGTCAATCTGGTATTTATCCACTTTGAATAGCCTTTTTGTATTGTCCACAAAAAGTTTCTGAATCGGGACGCTTTGCACGGATGCACTCGCATAATGTGAGGTGTTTTTCTCTTCTCCACAGACAAAGTGAGTAGATAAACTACGGGATTTTTTCTGTGTTGCTAAAGAAATTTATATTTGTTCTGACTTTCTTCTTTACTACGTGACTTTAGTGAGGGAGGCTTACTGGACAAACACTTTCGGCTGCGTGGTAATGGCAGGTGCAACAATAGACCTTCCAAGCTTTTTGGATACAAGGATTAAAAAGACCCAACTGATGTTTTTCTTTTTTTTTTTAGATGCAATTACTGAACAGCCCTTAAGCTTTCTTGTGTGTTATAATGAGATGTGAAAACTATCTTCTGTTCATTTTGAGACTGTGACAGAACAGATAAGACTGTACCACAGTCTAGGTTGTAACGTCATATTGGCCTTAGTGTGGGGTTAATGTCCACTTTAGACTTCAGCTCAGGCTGCAGTTTTCTGGCTGAACTGAACGTGGGCCTAATTCAGTTAATGTAAGCTGCGCTGATTCTCTGTCGCCGAGTCTCTGACATGCAGTTATTGCCATGGTTAGAAGTGACCATCAGTGTGCACATATATAAAAAAATGTGAAAAACTCAGCCACCATGACTAAGCCCAACCCAAACTCCATTACATTACCAAATATTACTTCAACCACGGATTTTGGAAGAAGATCATTAATATAAATATTTATTGCCATTTACACAGTAGTGTTTTTTTTTTAATCTTTGATACTTCAACAAATGTAACTTTATTTCACAGGGGCAAAGAGCAAAGGTATCATTTCAAATATCACATTGTATATAATGAGTAAAGATATTTTTTAGACAATCTATGAACTAAATAGATAGTTTGATACTTGTCAGTGGCCTTCCACCTTGGCGTAACTATTTGATCTTTAAATAACATAAATAATACTTGCTGTTTTCATGTGTATATTAAATGGTATTGTTTAACTTTTATATTGATTTAAATCCAACTGCAAACATATTGGCAGTGGACATATTGTGGCAGTATTACTTCATTACTGAGTATATAATCTCCTATAAGGGATCATTGTATTTTTATTATTTTTTTTAAATTATATCTTATTTACATATTTCTTGGCATTTGTTTATGCCCTGAATGTTTTTGTTTGTCTCTATGTTCTTTTGTGTATTTTGGTGTGTGTATGTTTGCAGAATGCTCTACACACTCTGCTGACATAGTAACAGTGTAGGCTAATAACCCTCATGTTTGTGTTTGCTTTATTCTTCATAATTTTTTTTGGCTGGCCTTCTACCAACCTCCTCCTCACCATCCTTATTTCTCTCCATGCTTCTCTCAGTCTCTCCCTTTTCCATCTGTTTTTCCTGAGTCACAGCAGAGCTGGCTGCCAAACAGTGTGTGCATGTAGCAAAAAGCCAATAAGCTGGCAATGGCTGAATTTAAATTGCTTTTATAAAAAAGAATGGGTTTTGATTGGAGGTTTATTTGGATGTCCAATATAATCAGACATCCTGTGTTTTCATTTTGTAAGGAGTTTAGTTTACATAGACTGTGGCCAAGGGCTGTTTATCCTTGCTTTTGTCCTAATTCATAATACTACATCAACCAAAATGAGGAAAAATGTGATAATAATATCCAATCTTATGTGTTAGCATCTCTTAGTATTGACTGTCTGTTGTGTGGCTCACGACTCCAATGATATAGATGATTAGGATCTATCAGATACATGCACAACACCAGCCACACCAGTGTTTAGTTTGTTTTGGTATTTTTATGGGATTTAATTGGAACAATTTAGAATCCCACCAGACATACACTTTAATCCTTAAAAAGCTTAAACATGTGAGGAATTCAAAGACAAGATTTAGAATCTGGATGGTTTCTTAATGATATGAGGAAAGGCCTCTCATCACTCCAGGGCCAACATAGAGACTTGTGAAAACTCAATTAGTCCCACGCTCGCTGATTTTTGACAGACGATCTCGGCCAAGAACAAAAACAGAGAACCCTTGGTTAACCAAGTGGCCAAACCACACATTTGCTCTGGCACTAGTGCAGCAGTACCCCCATGGGAATAATGTAGCATGCTAACTTTGTATTACGTAACTTGAGGGAGGCTGAGTGTGCTTTGGAAAATTCATGCATCTTGCCATGGTGAATTATGAAGATGGATTCCATTCCAGCAGCCTGTTGGATACAGGAGTAGAGCTTTAAGCTCTTGATTTTTGTTTCACAAGTAGCGTAAGATGTCATTAAAGCCTAGAAGTCTTGAATGAGTTTCTTGAGATGAAGACTGAAACAAGTGGAAGTCTTCATTGATCTGATCATATAGCTTCAGATGTCGTGTCCTTCCTTCTGATGAGTCAGATGAGTCAGGAACAAATACAATAAGACAGAGATCTGTTGGCTGATAGATCATATTCAGTAAATCACAATTTCATAGTACACCTAATGTCTTAGAGTTTGTCATAGTTATAACAGAGTTTGATAAAAATCAAATTGGAAACACTGACTCTACCGCTGGTTCCTCAGCTACGCTTATCAAACAGCTGAAACGTCAAAAAAGCAGTGTGTGTTGACAAATGGTGCACAAAGCAACCAGGGCGACGCAGAACCCCTTTAAAGAGCATTTGGACCTGAACAAACGGCTAGGAGTTTTATTAAGGTGTTATAATATTCATGCAAATAATTCATAATTGCAACAAAAATTTATTTTACAACAATATTTTTGTATTATACATTGAATTATGGACTAAAATAAAAATCTAAAATATGAAATATTCCCTTTGACCTGAATAATATATCACTCCTGATTGGATGGATTTTTGGGTTGCGGGAGTTATAAAAGGGAGCAGGGAAGCTGCCAGATTCCTACGTTTAGCTACCATGTTTGTATGTGTGTATTGGAGCGGCAAAACAATCAACAGCCCTAATATTTACACTGACACTCTGCTCTGGCTGGTCGTAGCAGAGCTAACAATGGCATCACAGGTGCCAGCTTCAGGCTATGTGTGTTTGAAAAACATGGATAATTTGTGTGAGTGAATCTGGAAGCTGAAAGCGTCAACGCAACGAAGTAGAGACTGAATGTTTAATGTGGCACATAAATGAAATGAATAACATAAGCTTTTAGTTTATTTAGTAAAGAACACCTGTACAATGAGAACATTGAATGAAGATTTGGCGCAATATATTATTATGATTATTATTCTAAATAATAATCATTATAATAATAATACTAACACTGTGAATTTCAAGGGGGATGCAAGGCTCCGTGGGGGGGGGCACAGCTTCACTTTAAATAAAATAAAGTTCATGTAATTTAAATAAATAAAAATTTCTGTTCATAGACATTTATGTGACAGTATCACTGTCATATAAATGCATATGAACTGTATTTTTTGGAAATAAAATTAACACATTTTATTCAAATCTATCTTTGCTCTGTCTTGTTTTTAAAAGCAGTTGGACATTTACTTTTCTAAATGTGTGTTTGTAATGCCAACATTTAGTATTCGTATTAGTTATTTAGTATGCATTTTATATATTTAGGGCTACATGCAAAAATGAGTGAGTGCATCTGCTGATTGCATTTTGTGGGGGTTCAGCTCACTGATTAATATTTCATGCTGAAAGGCAAAGAAAATAGGAGTGGAGCGATGCTTAAATAGAAATTCTCATTCCAGAGCAGCAGCGGTGGCAACATAACCAAAAACCATGCTAGGCTGTTATTTTAAAAATTGTGTATGTTTGATCGTGCCATTATAAAAAATGTTAATGTGGGGACATCAAAACTGCCTTTTAATGTGTAGAAATACACTACAAACAGTATTTAGCATGTTCACAGCTTCCTCCAAAATCCTCCTCTTATCTGCTGCGGAAAGCCCAAACCAGGACACGGCTCGGGGCCATAAAAGCACCCTCTGCCTCAGTTGTGTGTCTTTGAAATCCCAAGCAGGCAAATTACATCATGAATATGAAGTAGCATGGGCTTTGTGCTAAGCAGAGTGGAGCTGTGAAAATCCAATTTGCTGGTATTTTAAACTCCAGACAATGAGTTGCAGAGGGTGTGTGTGGGCCTGCCTTTGATTGTGTGTTTGTGTGTGAGCTATTTTCTTCATGTGTTTTCCTAGGCATAGGTGTAAGTGTATGGCATAGAAAAATGTTACAGTGCTGAAGTATTATAATTTTTCAAGAAAAAAAAAAATCTTACAAAATAGAGCCTCAGACCAAACTTCACTCCAACTGCTCGGAAGCTAAAGTCAAGATCTACCACTAAAACACACAATTAAACAAAACAAAGTCTATTTGATGTCAATTAATCAACCAATATGATTGAGATGAGGGAATTCTTTTCTGCTGACACTGCATCCACTTTTTGGCAGTTCATGGCTCTCCGTTAAAGAACAAGGAACTGTTTCATTCATTCCAAAATCCACCTAATCATTGGACTTTCTCCCATTTCCAGTTGAAATACTCATATTCACCTAAACCAGCCTTGCCCTGCATTGTTACTTTTACCCCCTCTCAGAACGTTGCACGTCTGTAAGAGGAAAGCAGAGGAAAAATCCAACCTTTCTCATCCCTTAATTGCATGAACATAATTTATTGAGTGCATACAAAAGGAGGAGGGCGTTGATGAAAAGGAATGTGTGACATTTTCACAATTCAAAAATAGGAGTTAACATTTTCATTCCGCATTTTTGTGTCACTGTAGCCAACACGACAACTGCTTCAAAAGCCTTTTTTAATGAAGAGATCCACAGCAACCATGTTGTTATCTGTACTGGGGCTCAGGAGTGGCTTATTTACCTCGTGGCCCCTGGTGGGACGAGTGAAGGTCACCTCGCACTGGGATAAGGGGCATTAAAGGAGACATGCTGCTTTTTATTAGTTTTTTTTTCTTTTTCCTTCTTTATATTTCCATCTCTCTTTAATTTTAGCTCTTTTTTTTTCTGTATTTCTTCTCTTTCACCTCTGGCTGTGGCATCATTGTAGTTGAAGTTTGGTATGCTGTCAGTAGTTAAGGTTCACTAGTGAAATGTTCAAGTCTGTCCTATTTTAATAGATTCTTCTTTTTTGCTTTTTGCACAATTATTTCAGCACAATTAATGCAAGGGTCTAAAAGACAGCTTAGTAATTGCTAAGTTGCTAATTGCTAAAAAATAAAACGTTAGTTTAAATTTTGTAATGTAGTATACATTTTAAACAGTTTTTCTGGCCATCCACAATCTGCAATTTTTGATAATTCATTAAAAGATGACCTAGTTTGATGTGGCAAACAAGAAAGAACATATATTCTGCACATGCCTCTAAAAACAAACAACCTTTTCATTCACTAAATTTACATTCAATCGATTGAATACATACATTAAATCAACTCCAGAAGGTCACCTTGCTGTACACACTGTTTTGCAGACTAGACAATCTAACAAACAAGCAGGCAACCTGTTCTTGTCTAGCTTTTGCCTGCAGCTGAATAAATATGTCAGCAAAAGTTGGAGTTTCTGTAAAAACTAATTGATTCAGGTTGAAAACGAAAAGTACCTCAGAAGAATAGAAGACACAAAAACTGCAGTGGCAATGGAAAATCAACACAACAGGTTTTTGGGAAGGTTTTAAGCATATTATCAACCAGCATATTTTGTTGGAAGAGTTGGCCTCTCGGGGCACTTCATCTTGAGTTTCATACCACTATGTGATTAAATGGCAAAACCCGGGTTGAAAGTGTGCAGATATGGAAAGTTTGCGGTTGACATTTAGCAGCCAAAAAATGACCACCAATCCTGCACTCAGTGTGGGGCTGAGTTGCCCCTTGTCTCTTCCTCTCATGGCCTCACTAACCCTCCCTGATCACACTGGGTTTGGCGTGGAATACATGACCTCACGCTGACCCAAGCCGTGGTGTCTCATAGGGGCTCTTATCGCTGACATGCACACCATGGTGTGGGCTTATTTAGGCGTATCTCTCTTTTTTTCACATGGGCTTTAGTTATTTATGTTTGTGCTTTACTTGGTTGTCACATTATGGCCAGGGGGCACTTTCTTATAAATTGACAGACCAGATCCTTGCAGGTGGTGGAGTGCTGCACGCCTGGGTGACTTTAAACTAAAACTGTTTAACAGACAGCATTGTGATGTGATCTCTGCTCCCACAGCTGCAGCTCCCAAATAGACACAAACATGTGGCTTCAGAAAACCTACTGAAACAAAATACAGAAAGGAAATGCACAACAATATTTTACCTACATTACATACAACCCTAACCCCTCACAAAATCGGCTTACAAGTTCTGCTGTAGCTACTGTGGTCTGAAATGTGTGTGCCCAGTTCCAGCTGTGACTGCGCGTTTACCTACAAATGGCATTCAGTTCTTTCATTACCTCTGTCATAGTGTACCTGACTTGCTCTGTTGCACATGAGATTGTCAAACTGTACATATGTGTGTTTACCATAAAACATGAAACGTGTACATTTCAATAGCTCTGACAAGGCCACAAATGGGAGGTTCAGCAGACAGTCTCGCACATCGACTGATCAAAAACAGCAAAAACTACCAAAAACATATACTTATCTGACCTTTTCGGAGTAGTTTTCTGGGGTAATTTTATATAATCTGAAGCAGAGATATTGCAGTTAAATCTAAGCTACGTAACCCCTTATGTAACCAGTAAATCTAAACCGTGACATCATGACATCACTGTTTTGTCTACAGTTAGAGAATAAGATGCAGGGACCTGAAATGTGAACATGTACAAACAAAACCACTTACTGTGAGCCTTTTTGGACCCTCTTTTTACATCTCAGTTTGAATTAGTTTAAGAATTTGGGGAATTTTTAGTCAGTTAAATATATGGAATTGTTGAAAACCTACCCAGGGTGTTTTTCAGTGGAGTATTCTAAAATGTCTTTGTGTTATGGGTTGATTACATTGTGAATCTTTCTTCTTGTGATCTTTGTGGATTTTATGAGAGTCTAACCTGCTAATTTCACAGTTTGCCTGATACTCTTTTAGGACTGGAAGAGTGTCCGGTGAATGGTTCTACTGTTTTGAGTCTGACAGTGTTTCTGGAAGTCGCAGTAAGAAAAGTTGAGTTCATGCTTTCTGAGGTGTGAGTGTAGCATGTCTGTATTGGTAGGTGGTTTGCTTTGCTTAAAAAAACCAAACAAACTAGCAGCCGAAAGTTACAATGTGGAGTGTTGTGTTGTGGATTGCCATTAACAACAGTGCCGAGAGGCTGAGGAGACGCTGTGCTGTTACTTATTAAGCATAAAACACTGCTCCTCTGCACAGATAGCAATCTCAATAGGAACAATGCAACACACAAACCATACATTTGCCTTGAGTAGTGAAATCTATATACCATCTGATAGCTGGAACACGCTACTGTAACTGAGAGCTGCACAAAGTTCCAGCATGCCTCACCACGTAGCTTAAACAAATCTGCGTGTGCTGAAATTGTGTACATTTACTTGAAGGAACATTAAGCCCACTTAAAATGTCACTGAGAATAATTTATTTCTAATTTGCTTGTGTTGAATATTAACACATAAGAAGCCATATATAGAGCAGTTTTTTTAATTGATTGATTGATTTTGATTTGACGTGTGCTTTTTTTTTTTTTGGAGGAACTGACATTAAAGTTCCTCACGGTTTTCTATCATTGATTGTGCATGTCCATAGTGTTATGTACTGCAGTATTGACTCTTTGATTTTTGTGCGTTGTGAGTTGAGCATTTCCGACAGAAACCACAGCTGCGGATAGGCAGCATTCGCCCTGGCTCACGTCACACTCCTCCCTGTCACCACTCCATCATTCACAATCATTTTAGCTTCCTCTCCTTACATTTTTCTTGCTCCCTCATATTTCCATATCCCTCCTTTTCCCTTCTGAAGCACCCTGTTCCAGCGCAAGCACAGCTGGAACACATCAGCGCATGTATCAGCTCTGATTCAGAGCCATATTTTCACACACTGAACGCTGATGCAGCGCTCCAACCCACGCCCCCACTGACAGACAGGAAACAGGTCTGATGCAACGTAATCCTGCTGAGACACACAAGTGCTTAATCTCATGATGCAACGGGCTGCATTCTATCAGATTGCCCGCCAACTCCAGGCAGATTCTTAACCTGTTCACCCCAACAGCGAAACACATAACCACACATTCAGCTCTCCCTGATTACTTTGCATCAGCTGACTATTGATATCAAGTATTTAAAGGCAGTATGCTACTATCACTGTATGAGAGTGATGATTGCTATCATAGTTGTGGGATCTGGCTCAGGTTAAACCATTGGAAAAAAAACAATGTTATAAAAACCTATTTTATTAAGTTCGACAGTCATCTGATAAACAAAATCTCAGAATGAAAAGATCACACTTTATAAGAATAAAATACCTCTAAAGTTAAACTCTCAGTATTAAGTCTGACTACACTGTAAGTCAGGGCAGATGATGTCAAGCTGGCATTCGTTCCTCAGTGATGGATGGATTGTTGAAGCAGTATGCACAGGCCGTACTGTGAGTGTACTGCGTCAGTGTGCTGACAAATTACACCACCAGTTCAGTAGCCTGCGGCCTAACATCAGCAAAGACCAGGCCTGTAGCAGCAGCAGCAGGAGCAGGTCTAGACACCAACAAGGATCCATTGCACAGATCTTTTTGAGACACAAGGGTTGCTGAGAGACACACACCAACATAATTAGTGTTATAAGTACGTAATCAGAATAAGAATCCAAGGTTTTGACATACAAGGGTTTTTGTTGGCAAGTTGATTCCTGCAATAAACTATAAACAAAGTTTTATATACAAAAGATATATGAAAAAATATATATACATTGTAGAGTGCAATGTGTGTTTATGTAACGCACTCATGCAACTTATTCATAGGATAGCTAAAGTATTAGACAAAGCACTTGACTGTGATTCCCAGAGGAGACATGGCTGCTGTCACCAGGCTAAAAAATATGTGCAGTAGGGATGTGTGCAGTGTGCATATGCAGCATCCAAAAACTGTTAAGAGCCTTGCACTTTTTTCACATGTTGTTCCTTCCAGTGATGACTTCAAGATGACAATTTCGGACAGTAAATGTTATTATTATTATTATTATTATTATGGTCATTATGTAAATAATCTGTATGATCCATAAGCAATGTGTGGCTCACACTCAAACATAGTGAGTATTGATTATTTGCACTTTCCCATTGACATGGCCATTCACATTGAGTTTTATTTACTACCTTGAAAAATGAAAAGTAAAGAAGACTTGGAAACGGACACGATTAGTCTCCCAACTCCTCCTCCTGTTTTCTCAAGAGCATCTAAACATGAATAGCATTTTCCCCTCCTTCCACATGTTGCACTTTACTGTATAATGCTGAGCCATTTGTTTCCCTGCACTGTGCATTTGCATCTGCTGCGTTAAAATACAATTCTTGCAAGCCATCGGAGGTGAATTTTGCGGCAGTGCCTTCAGCTCATTGGACCAACAAGCAACACTCTCTTGAGCCAAGAGAGTTTTTAAATCATGTTTTGGATCGCAAAGCCGCAATTGCTGCCCGGAAAACAATATGTACAATTGACTGAGGCTCTTTACTTGCTGCATGGGTGTGAGCTGCATTGAGATTGTGAGACTGGACTTCTCAGTTTTTGTGAGAGAGAACCTGAGCATTGAGCTCAGCTGGGAGCAAGGTTTTGGGCTCCATACTGACACATTGGTAGATGTTGGATGTGCATGTTACATTAAACTGTGACGTGGCTCCCCGCAGGACAAGACAAAAGATGAATGTCGGCCTTAATGAAACGCATCGGGGGAACAA
Source organism: Colistium nudipinnis (assembly GCA_016785305.1). Taxonomy (NCBI): domain Eukaryota; kingdom Metazoa; phylum Chordata; class Actinopteri; order Pleuronectiformes; family Rhombosoleidae; genus Colistium; species Colistium nudipinnis. The sequence continues at coordinate 2,754,598 of JAFBJU010000331.1, read as the reverse complement.
GTCCCCAGGGAAGCTGCTGATGGTGGTGATGCTGGTGGTGGGATTGATTACGAAAACCTGGTTTTACTTCCCTCACAGCACAACATGTTTACGTGACTTCCTGTCTTTTGGCTGTTCTTTTATTACATTCATGTTAGCTTCTGGGAACGTGTCCCTCTTTGTTAAACCTTTTTCTTTTTTATCTACGAGTTTTGAGAGTTTTTTTATCACAAAACTGAGTTAAGTTTTGTTGAGTTTGCATATCTGATAGACTCACTGCATTTTGAAGCAGCATTATTTCACTTTAGAACTTCAAATTTTCCTTTCTCCTCAACCATAAACTATTTTTTTTTAAGATGAGGACTTAGGATAAGTTTTGTGTCATTTATCTCCTAATTTGTATGTTAAGGAACTGGTGTTGCATTGTTAGAATAAACAACAAATAAGTTGAGCAGACCTTTTATAGCCGATACTTATCTCACGGCCAACAACCAGCGCACACAAACAAACACACGCACACTCACACATAGGCTCCCAATTCCGTACTCACACTGCCCTACGTGTTGGTACATTCCATTTTCTGCCTGTACAAGAAGCTCAGATAGGCAGATGGCTTGCAATCTCATGTCTACTACAAATTATTGTCTGTCTGCCACCTGTTGGTTAAAAGAGGAGTTGCATGCTGTAAAGGTTGATATTCAGCATGTATTTCATCCATCCTTAGATGTACAGAATCGATTGAAACTCAATAATGATATAATAAAGGTTATCAGTCTTATAATGAATGGGTTTTATTGGCCAAATGTACAGGTATGTGAATAAACACATAACACATACGACATAAGCCATAAATTAGGAGAATAGGACTATAGAAGTCACTTTACTATATATATTTTTTGATCTTTCAGACTGATTGACAGACACTGTATTGAGCATTACTGAGGACTCCAACTCTTATTATGATTAATCTGGTATTTAGATAAAACATGTCGATACATCAAGTATTTATTTTACATGACTAGCTTGTTTCTTTGCTGATTCATCAGAAAACCGTTTGAACAAATCATTTTCTTATTCACATCACCTATCTCAACCCCCATGGAATTCTGGCCCTCATGGGTATAGATTAAGTATGAAACCATCTTCTCATTCTTCAACCATGAGGCTGTGATCGTAGATAAGCAGCTGACCTAACTTGATGCAATTACGGCCCATTTGTTTAATTTGTTAATGTGATGCAAAAGTATTCATCAAGTGCAGCTCATTTACTTTGGCTTGAGTTAATGGTTACTGGTCTTGTTGATTACACTGCTTGTGGGTGTTTACCACTGATTTGAGGGGAGCAGTTGGTTTTACTGGTGGATAGTAACGGAAGCTTGAGACATCTGGGAACAGAATGTGTGTGCGTGTTATCTTGGGCCGCCCAGATGTTTGTGGAAAAAGTCTTGTCAACGGCTGGTCCACAAGAGGGAGAAGAGAGGAGGATATGAGTCCAGCCAGACCTTGTTTCCGTGGTGACTACAGATGTTTACAAAATCTTTTGAAGCAATAACAGCCTCTGTGTGTGTGCGTGCGTGCGTGCATGTGGGCGGGCGTGCGGGCGGGCGGGCGCGCATGTGCGTGTTGGCTGTACTTTTTCTTGAGTGTCTCTCAGGAAAAATTAGTGGATATTGAGGAAGTCCAAGGGAACATTTCCTTTATTACACTGACTAACTGAATTATATATCAGGCTGCACAGCTGGTCCGTGGCAGAGTTTCTTTAAAGAGAGGACGGTGTAGCAGAAAATTTCAGGTTAATGATAGAGAGAGGCGGCATCACCCCACTGAGGGCCTCTTAGCACTGATATTGCGTACTGTGAAAAACAGGTGTGCTGCTTTTACTGTTCAGAAAAGTGTGCATTTGTGAGGTTTGCTTGTCTGTATGTTGTGGCCGTGTGAGAAGGAGATGTGGTGTCAGTAAGTGGTTACTGGTGTGTTTTATGAAGGTTGCCTATTTTAAACAACATTGCAACATCATGCTGAGGCAAGATCAGTATGTCAAGTATGCAACACTGAACGGCTGTTCAAGAGTTGATAGGTACAAACAAAACGCAGCATTCTGAACAATTCCATTTTTTATCAATCTAGAGCAAAATTCATTCAGACTAAGTGTGCTTTTGATTTGTTCTCGCTTGTATGTTGCCTGTTTTTAGTTTGGACAATGTAGCATTCCCAAATGCCAAACATTTTGGGAAAAAAAGGTGCAAGGTCTAATGAATGTTTTTGGTCTTTTCTCTCTGTCCATCTCTCCAGAAGGAGTTTGCTGCCCCCCCTCCTCTCCTCTTCAGAAAGCTGAGCAATCCTGACCTGTCGCCTGCAGCAGCCGCTGCGACCAAATCCAAACTTCACCGACAGCTTAGCCAGGATGAGAACCGGGCCCGACGCAGCAGCATTGCCATGACTGGTAACGCACGCGCTTATTTTACTACATACAGACTTGAAAACTGTTCAATTGAAATGGGAAACTGTTTTATCATCTCAGTGTTTAATTGTTTCAACACAAACTATTAAATCAAAAAAATGTGTTACTCAAAGTTTTCCTTTCAAGATAAGTTACAGTAAGCTTAGAATTAAATAAAATTATGAAAATGAGATGAAAACAAATGATTTCATCTAATGAGGATGTTGAAATTAAAGTGTTTTACAATGGAAACATATAAGTTTGTGGTATTTTAGATTATAGAGAAGGGTTTGTTGCTGTGGCTCTTTCTTTTGAAATAAAATTGTCAGTCTTAGTTATTCATTTGTGAAATATAAAAATATTACACCTCAGTCCTTCACCATCAGTGTTACCTGAGGTCATGCTGTGATTCGGGATTACTGCAGATTTTTTCTGCATCCCTAATCCACTGCCAGTCTGCCATGTCTATATTCTTTACGTGAAAATCCCACTACAGTTTATTCTCCATATTTTCCAAGTGGAGGTCATTTGGTTACGCTAATTCCATGTGAAATAGCAGCTCAGAAATGAAGGGTTATTCATATAGCTCTTTGTGTTTCTTTAGTTTTTTGGGTTTTTGTAATATGATGGCTGCATTGAAAATGATTATTGTAATGCATTGTTGCATCTGAGCCCCTTTGAATTCAATCCAGTTATCCAGGGTGGAGACCCATAATGTTCTTTTCTGCTGTGAACATGACTCGCTAAGCATGTCCACAGGTGATTCTTGTCCATTGCGAATAAAACACTATTTAAAAGAAAATGCAGCTGTAGAGCAGGTTGGTCGGATATGAGCTGAGTGTCTGTTTTGTCCTCCTTGCCTTTCGCAGGTAAGCAGCTGCTGCCTCTATCCAGCAGCCTGCACGCCGGGGTGAGTCAGCTGGCCTGGCAGGGGGCCTCTGGACCCTTCGGAATATCCGGAGGCATCGGGGGCGCATCTGCAGGAGCAGGGGAGGTCAACAACCTGGTCCGTATGAGGAGCCAGGCCCTGGGGCAGTCCGCTCCATCACTCACTGGACTGGTCAGTGCACACACCCACCCACCCACACACACACACACACACACACACACACACACACACACACACACACACACACACACACACACACACACACACACACACACACACACACACAGTCTCCTTCACAGAGACTGCAAACAAAGACACAAGACAAAGTCAACATTTATTAATCCTAGAGTAATGCACATGGAGTGTGGAAGCACACAGACAACAGACATACAATTAGGAAATTAGTCCTCTGCATTTAACCCATCTGGGCCAGCACAACAATGTCCACAGCGAGGGTGAAGGCTCCAAAGCAGTGGGCGTCCGTGGACGCCCGGGGAGCGGATGTTCCTCTCAGATTCAGATTCTTCTAATAAAGGAATATTGGGGTGAGATAGTTGTCTTTGTACACTTCTGCCATCCTGTGTTATAGCTTAGTCCAGGATTGCATCATCAATGGGAAAGGTACATTCTATCATTTGAATGGACTGAAACAGGCTTGGTTCTGATTCTGTTGGGTCACTAACAGTTACATATCTAACCTGATTAGAGATGAACGTGAAGAATTAGCCCCATATGTACCCCTTACAACTTAAACCTCCCCACATACAAAAATCTGGGAAAGATATATTGTTTGTGTCATAAAGTCTGATGTGGTGATATCTGCTGACTCACAGTGAGTGAAGGAATGTGTCTCTGTATGGATCCTGTATGTAAGATCCTGTGCCAGCTGGATGCAGACAGGCATACACTGGATGACTTAGGCTTTTGTCTTGTCCATCAGGACATAGGCATGCACACAAAGCCTCTGCAGCTTGACTGTAGGTCTTTGCGTTGGTGTGACAGCTCTACTGTGACCCCTGCTGGTTAAAGTGGGCATTACAGAGAATATCTCCCCTGCACTCCCTCTGTCATTGAGTAGGATAAGTTAACTTCTCATTCGTCTCATTAGCATTCTCCATCTCTGTCTCTTGTTCTTCTAAGTAACAATAAGACATAGATCAGTTTTCCTTTTCCTCCCTTAACCTTCCGCAATGACTGAACAGTTGTTAGATTATTAATAGATCATTAGTAAATATGTGCAGTGACAGAAACCAGCAACTAAAGGAATACAATCAAGTACAATGAGTCCAGGGGTAAGATAAATGGAAAAAAGCCAACATGAAAGCTCAAAGAAACTGACTGAGAGCATTGTTAGAATTCTCATGCTTGAGCCTGCTGTGGTTCAGGATGAGGATTCATACAAAATGTGTCTGGATTATCAGACACCGTAGATCAGTTCCACCTGTTTAAAAAAAAAAAACAAAACAAAGCTACCAGCAGATGGCAGCTGAGTTTAACCAAAAGGGCTTCACCCCACATCTGCTGTATGCTTGAGTGACTGTGTGCTGTGTATATGGATATATGAAATTTACAGTTTACGACCGCATCGCTTTGCATGCTCCTACATGCTTACTTTGAATGTCCCCATCATTTGTAAGAAACGCAAACAAATATCTGCATAGATGCAGCACATGTACTCCATGTATATTGTGCCAAGGCTAAAAAATATATTCATTCTTCCGTTTCTGTGGTGGGGCTGGATTTATGACGACCATCTGTACTGGGTGTCGGCTGGAACAAAATCCACGCAGTTTCAATGAATTGCATCGCCAGTTTGTTTTGGCTGGTTTGAATGACTTCATAATTATTTATTTCTTCCCACTGGCTGCATCATCCAGCAGAATATGGTAGCCTGGATTTTAGAGTGGATGTATTCCAGTTGTGAAAATAATAGCAGGTTATTGTATTACTCAGGGGCAAGTTTATTAATGTTTTCCTTTTTCTTGGCCGAGTCTCTCCTATCCCCTAGTCACTGCTGCTCTCTCGCTCTTTTTTTAGACGCTCTCATCCTGTTTCTTGGTAAAGAGCCGTTTATTCTCATTATTTTGGAGCCCAGTGCTGTTGCTCAGGGTCACAGCTGTCAGAGTTTTTACATTACAGGCCTTAAAGCTCCATCTCATGGTTTAAATTGACTTACATTAAGAGTTGGGAAGAACACCTGAGCCCCTCTGACTCACTTTTTTTCCCCACCACTCTGCACTCTGCTTTTCTCCTTCCTCCTATATCATCATACCATTGTTTCACATGTTATGTAGTACAAGTTTATAATTTGTTGAAGTAAATTTCTATTTGGTGGGTGGTTTTCTTTTCAAAATGTTCTTTTATATTTTGAAACCCAGTTGGATTCCTTTAATTTTTGTGATTCCAATAGTGACAATATTTATACGTGTTGATAGTATGATTAAATGAAATCAAGAGAATGAGGATTTTTTTTTCTGTATGTATATGTATGTAAGTATATGTGTGTGTATATATATATATATATATATATATATATGTCTGTGTGTGTGTGTGTGTGTGTGTATGTATATATATATATATATGTGTGTGTGTGTGTGTGTATATATATATATTGTGTGTTTATATATATATATATATATATATATTGTGTGTTTATATATATATATATATATATATATTGTGTGTTTATATATATATATATATATATATATTGTGTGTTTATATATATATATATATATATATATTGTGTGTTTATATATATATATATATATATATATTGTGTGTTTATATATATATATATATATATATATTGTGTGTTTATATATATATATATATATATATATTGTGTGTTTATATATATATATATATATATATATTGTGTGTTTATATATATATATATATATATATATTGTGTGTTTATATATATATATATATATATATATTGTGTGTTTATATATATATATATATATATATATTGTGTGTTTATATATATATATATATATATATATTGTGTGTTTATATATATATATATATATATATATTGTGTGTTTATATATATATATATATATATATATTGTGTGTTTATATATATATATATATATATATATTGTGTGTTTATATATATATATATATATATATATTGTGTGTTTATATATATATATATATATATATATTGTGTGTTTATATATATATATATATATATATATTGTGTGTTTATATATATATATATATATATATTGTGTGTTTATATATATATATATATACATATACACGTGCATGCACACTTATTCATTTCCTCTGTACAGTGTATTTCAGCTCCCTGTTAAATAAAACTTCACCCATAAAAATCTGACCAGAAAGAAAGACATTTCACACAGTAACATAAAGTGAGTCAGTAGTGTGTCTGTTTCGGCCAGTTTGGTAAGAAACATGCACACCAGTAGCTCGCTGTAGTTCATTTCATAGGGCTCTGGCATTGCTCCTCCTATTCCTCCTCACAACAAAGGAGCATATAACGTCCTACTGCTGGGTGAATGCCCTTTTACGGCCCTGTCTCGCTCTCCACGTGTAAAGGCCCATCTCCTTGTATGTCTTCCATGCTCTTCAGATTGGGAGTCACAGGAAACCTTCATGTGAAGGCTGTGCCATCCTGGAGGAACTGGAATAATAATGCAACCTGACTGGGCTGCAGGTTCTGCGTCACGCTTCCAGTACTGACACAAATTTAGAGGAGAATCAGTCAGAAAGGATATGCAATATAGAATAGGGTATACATTGAGAAAGCAAATTATCTGTTGCCACCATCTGCTAAACCAGTCTCATTTAGATTTTTGTCATGCGGTTGCCTTTTGTTTGCACCAACAGGTTAAATTGATTTACTGTCTCCAATGCATCCTAACTGGACAGATTGATATCCCTGAAGTTTAATTGTTTAGATTTTATACATTGTTTATTAAGGTTTCCCTGTAAATTGTTTTTAGTGCGGTATATTTCTTGTCCCAGTTGTCTCAACATCACTTATGTGAATCCCTTTAATGCTGCTGCAGTAGAAGGATTAAGGTTTAAGAATGTATTTGTCCCCTTGGTATCGGTGAATTAAAAAACGCTGGTCCACTTAGGATATTAATGGACAGAAAACATTCTCCCTCTGGCTCTCTATGACCGTGTGGTTGATATTGCCTGTGTTATTATGGGAACTGAATGGAGCGCATGTAATGTGTGCGTGTGTGTGTGAGAGCTTAGTGATTGTGGTGGGGTGGCATTTGTGGACTTCCAGATGGTGTTTGCCTCTTGACTAATGGGCGAAGGGCTACTCACTCCTGCTTCCTTGCACTTCTGTTTAAGTGCATGTGCGTGTGGTTTTTCCGAGTGTACCAACCAAGTACTGCCTGGTAACTCCTACATGTAACAGGTGGTGCATGTACTTTTGGGATTGTAGTAAAACTGCCTATAAGTGCTCCGCACATGAACACGAGTATTTGAGTTGTTTTTTTTGTTCCGGGAGATCAGTTTTTGTCACATAATGGTTTCGTTCACTAGAACGGTGAAACTGATTGGCATTTGTTATGGAGGGGAAAAACATAAAAGACCGCTGGAAGGGGAATACTGGGAAGAACATTTAAGTGGCGTGCCACTGTGTTTTTGCAGCCCATGTTTTTGGCACATCTTTATTTAACACACTGAGACTGCGCAAGAGTTTGAAACGAGCAGATCACAGACAGATTCCGGTGTAGCTCCCTCAGCTTGTTGTTTACCTGCCTACAACCCAAAATGACCCTCTGCCATATTCACTGACAGATGGTTAACTGGAGTTTTCCTCCACTTCCTGTGCACGCACGCACATTTATTTTTATTCTTGCACTTATGTGCACACTGTCTATGTTCAGACGTCAGGCCTCCTCGGCCCCTGATGACCTCATCTTTCATGCTCCTGCGCTGGAACTGCAGGGGAACAGGCTGACGCAGCTGCCCCTTAAATATACATGAGAACATGTTGAATAATTACTGCGGCCTTACCTAGTCTCCTATGCCATGGCTGACGGACACGATAACTGTGATGACTCCTTTCAGAACATTTATGGGCAGAATAGCTGCACTGATCATGCACATGTGAAATCAGAAATAATTTAAAATCAGGTTAGGCCAAGTCAGATATAGTTTAGGTCTCCATGTCAGTGTTTCTGTCAGTGACAAATTACATTTAAATACATTTCTGACAGGTTTGACATTTATGTTTCTCTGTGAAAGATCCATCTTAATGAGTGTGTTTAGGAGGACACATGCAAAAACAAAAATGAGGAGCACTCAAAGCTGGACTTAAGTCTGAAGAATAAAGTCTTTGGTCTGCTGTGTCTTTGTTCAAGCGGTGCAGATAGTTGAGTGTAGTTGGATATAGTTGTCGTGGGAGTTGGGCTCTTGGCTTGTTTTTACAAGATATTACATTTTTTGTCACACTAGACTCTATTGTTTGCTGTCCCGTCGTTGAGTTTTGTACACACCATTAACCAGTGTAGAACACAATTTGATGATCCTGGTGGTAATATTAAAAAAGACATTGAAACGGGTATCAATGGGATAAAGCAGTATGTACACTAGTTCATAGACAGATTGTTCCATTTATCAATTTATAAATAAAAACTCATGAAAATGTGACACTATAACGAAGTGTTACTCAGACCATATTCATGGTCACATTGTGAATGCTGATTTTATTTATAAAAGAGTCGTTGGTAACAGTGGACTTCAACGGAAACAGGAACACTGTGATGTCCTCTGCATGCGTGAAGGGCTGGGAGGCTGGACGGGGGCTAAGGTGGTGACTCATGCTGAAGGTTGGACTCTCTCAGAGGAGGTGGTGTGCAGAAAGAGAACAAAGTGTGCGTGTTTCTAGCTCATCCCTGCTTATCTGCATGATGTCTATCACCGTGCTTATTTTCTTATTCACATCCCACACACGCACACGCACCCCTCTTCATCTCGCTGCAGGCTGTCCGTTGTCCTTGTCACCAGCATGATTCATTGCTAAAGGAGGAAACTGTTTTGTTCTGACTTCACCTGCTAAGAGACACCAGGACGCGCCTGCCTACCCCATCAACACACAGATACACTTTGACACGTGTACACACAAACAATAATTTACTTCATTTTTGTGAGACAGCAAAACAGAACTTTGTTAGGAGAGTTTCTGTATTTGCATTTGTTTTTCTGTTGCTCTATCTAAATTGAATCAGTGCACCAATTTCATTTGGTCAAAAGCTTTTAGTCTGGGGTTTTGTTTCACTGTATCTTCTCGACAGACAAAATGCAGTCATGGCTGGTGTATGAACGTCCTCTGTCCTTCTTGCACAGATGAGTTAAAGAGAGTGTGTGTGTGTGCTTGCGTGTGTACTCAATCTATCTATGAAGCAGAAGACACGTATCTTTTCTTTTCATTTTCAACACTCTTTATTTCTGTGTTTCAGATTCTTTGTATCTCTGTTGTTGCTGCCAGTTTTTTCTTCCTTCCCATTTTCGCTCTGTCATGTTTCCTCTCCGCTTTCATCTCCTGATCCCCTTTAAGTTGAAGAAGTTAGAGGCTTACGCTCAAGAGCAGTCACTCAGCGTGTTGGTAGAAGAAAGTGCAGTGCAGAGCCGAGCGGAGCTGGCAGGCGAGCAGCAACGGAGGCTCAGGTGAGAGGCTCGGCTCCACACGAATCCAATGCCCTTCTTTGAACTTGGTCTCGGCAGTGGAGAAAAGAGAAGCAGCAGGGAGTGCTTTTTTTCCCAACAACTTTGCCTGAGATGGTGGCTGTCTCCGAGCCTTTCTCGTTGCGGAATATCTCACTTTGTGCATTTGTAATGGTTTTATCTAGTCAGGGATATTTGAGAAGAAATTGTGGAAATGTCACGCTCATTTTACAGTAACGAGACTCAGTTGGCTCTTTATAGTGTTATTTTTACACACAATCTTCTTTAGCCGTCAATGTGAATGTCTTAAATGTAAAAAAAATATATTATTTAGTGTTACAACGATCAACATGAAAAGAATAAGAAACGCATGATTCATTTTGAAAATCATGAACAGAATCTTAAACTAAAAATAAAACCAAATAAAATGATTTAATTGCAGAAACAACATAGTTGGACCTTAAAGAGCTGTCTGTAACCATAGAAAGGATGACATAATAACTTGATGAAAGGCTTTAATTGACCGTGTGAAAGGCACCAAAACATTAGCTGCCAGAAGAGGGAATGCACATTTTATGTAGCAGTGAGCTTTTTTTTTTTTTTCAAACTTCAAATTTCACTGCGTGTCTGTTACGGCAAATAGATGAAGTAGCATATTCATAGTGTAGCCATGATACTGTTGATGCATACGACTTTAAGTGAGCATTTTTTTATTTTATTTGTTTAGTTTCACTGTCAAATGTGAAGGGCAGAGAGGAAGCCAGGAGTGCTAAAGGTTTTTCTTCCCATCTCGAGTCTCTCCATCGCACACCTCGGCAGACAGGAGCTTCGACAACTCCAGCAGAGCATACTGTAACGGATGGAAAATATTATGCAGAAGGAGGGACGAGGGGGGGGAAAGAGCAATGCTGTTATTGACAGAAGAAATAAATCAAGCCAGAATGTAATAACAAAACTCGCACAGGGGGTAGAGGAGGGCAGGGAGGAGTGGAGGAGGACGGATGGATTAGAGATGGAGGTGAAGTGCGGAACCCTGTCTGGCTTTTTGTGTTGCTGCAGGTCTGCTCCATCAGAGGAAAGAAACACAAAGGCAAAAAAGAAACAGTCAGTGATAAATGAAGGCACAAATATGTCATGTTAATATTGTTACCTTGCATATCGAAGACTATTTTTCTCACTTTAACAAACAACAGCACCCTTTGGTCATATATCTTGATTTGCTGTAACATTTCTTCATAAAATCTGTGCTGGCCCAAAAATAAGATGATCTTGTTTTATAAGACAAATGAAGCGGAAAAAAATCATTAGACTTGTCCTTTCCTCTGTTGAGACGTTGTTTGTACAGTTTATACAGATTTATACTGACTGATCATCAACAGAGGGACTTTTAAATGAGGTGTGGTCATGCACATTGTTGTTCATTGTTATGCTGAGGCACAAAACAGATATATAATTTAAAGTCTGTGCTGCAGTATTTGACTTTTATTCTGGGGGGTAACTATGAAGACAATAATTTGCGAAGAACAAGCAGAAACTGTTGCAGACAAATAAACGGCTCTCTTTCTTCCTGTAAAATCTTAAGGTCGAGCCAGCCTGATTAAGTTTGCTAACCTCGCTCAGAAAGGGAAATGGGATGGGAGATCATTTTGAATAATTTATTCACGATCGATTTAAGTATAACTGTGTTAAACCATGTGTAGTGACCTTTTTGTGGCTTAAGTAGCAAGGAGTAGTTGTTTAAGAAGTTTGAAAACTGCCTGTCCCTGAAATTCCTGGGGTTTGACTTAAGTTTGGTCTGTGATTTTTCACTGGCTGTGACAAACCACAAGGATTAAAAGTTTGTCTGGAGGTTTGTCTTTAATGCAAATTATGTTCACTTTCAAACTTTTGTCAGTGCTCTAACTTGTGAAGTCGAAGCAGCTATAAAACCTCAGTTTCTCTTTTATGATCTTACTTCTAATGTCGTCCCTAATTACGAGATTTAAATAGGCTAATAAATAATTGAGGCATGCGACAGGTCTCGCATTATAAAATCTCTTTATACTCCCGAGCAGGAATTTCAGGGGGATTGATTTCATAACAAACGCTTCCATTTCTGGAGAATTAAGCTTGTGTCCTGTTAACGATGTAGCCCCTGGGCTCTGTCTGCCGCTCTCCCCATTTGTCAATTGCCACAACCTTTACAGTTTTTCCACAGGGTGACGGGCTTTAATTGGGTGATAATGTGAGAAGTGTATTCAACAGTGCAGAGGACCTCGAGTCACTGGTCAGCTGCGTCTGAACCTGTAATTACCACCAGTCCACCTTGGCCTTTTATTTTTTATTTTAAATTATTTTAACTTCTCCACTTGTCCGAGTGGCAGGAACGGGCTGTTAGACTTTCAGCCAAGCGCGCCTGTGCAAGCGCGCACGCGTGTGCACTAATGAAAATATTAACATGACTCCATCAACAGCCCTGTAGACATCCCATGACTTTGCGGCTAATGGGAAGAAGTCCGATGGCGTGTTTTCCATTTCTCTGCGTTTTCCTCTTTTCACGTAGGTGGGCTAATTGCCTCTTGCCTGTGCATGAGGGTCTTCCACAACACTCTCACAGTCTCACATTTAGAATCAGATGTACATCAGAAATCAGATGTACACCAGAATTACGCTTCCAATTGATTTTTGACTATATTGAGTTAATCACCTGACAGTACACACACACACACACACACAAGCTGGCAAACACACACAAACTTTCTCATGCTTAAAGTCACCGCCTGCAGTGAGAGTCAGCGTGAGTGACTGCAGATAGCAATTAGGGACAGACCATGAAAAATTAAGTGTCTGCATGCGATCAGCCCAGGCTCCAGGCAACACATTTCTCTGCCATAATTACTCGGCATAAAGAGGTTTTATTTTGAAGACTTTGTTCATAGCTGTAGAAGAAATGAATACATTTGTTTTATTCTCTTGGAAAACAATAAATTTTTCTGGATTTCAGAATAGCTTAATGAAAAGTAATGTGGGAGAGGTTTCTTACCAAAAACCCAGGGTGAATTGTACTTCAAGAGGTAGGATGAAAAAAACGTGTTTTATACGTTCCAAGCCATTATCAAAATAACAATATGATATTTTCAATTAGACAAACATATTTATATATCTGATTTATGATATGTGAGACATGATTATATTTCTTTACCAACTTAATAATGATTAGAACATATTTTTTACGGAATTATTCCAGTTACTTACACTTACACAGGAATGTTACTCCTTTGACATATAAGAGCCAACTCAAATTAATACATATTTTTATCATTTTTATGTTATGGCTTTCTTTCATCTGGTCTAACTTTTTTTGTGTTTTATTCTGCTTGACTCATTCCGACTCTTATCCACCTCTGATCTAATTATATCCTGTCTGTCTGCCACTACAGTATATTTTATCTTAACTATTGAATTAGCCCAGGAAGATGTGCATAGATGCGAGGACAGCCCTCATAAGATAGCCTTGAGGAAATGAATCCAGTCCTATATTTCATTTTTTTTTATTAATCCAGCTCCCTCCTCACTGAGACATTCTGGTGTTTGTGTGTATATGTGTGTTTATGTTGATACATGATGCCTGTGGGGCCAGTGATTTGGTGCGGTAGGAAATAGATTTAGAAAAATGTTATATCAATTCTAAAGCATATCCAGACATATAGGTGAGCCACAAGTCTAGAGGGGTTTTACGAAAAATGTGCCCTTTGCCTTGATATCACCACTTAAGATGCCACAGCACACTCTGTCATTTAATTCCTGCAAGTGTATTCCTTTTCATTCAATCCTATTTTCTTAAATGTGAAAAAGGTGCTGCTAATGGATGGAAAAAAATGCCGAGGTATGAAACTGAGTCCTTGTCAAGCATATACCATGTAATTTGAGCATGTACTAATAGCAAGAGGGTGGAGACAAAGCATAAGAGATGGCCCAAAGTAGGCATGAGACGATCACTTCTATTCACCGTATTGTAATAATTACACAATAAATATACACTTTAACTGTTAAAATGGCTACTATAAGTGCATTCAAACCATAAATCCTTGCTGCTATTAATGTTACTTACATTTTATGTATGACTGATCTAACTGAGCGTCATTTCCGTTAGCCTACGAAAACCGTACACTGCTTCCAATACACCATATATTTGAAAGTCTTTGTTGAAATATTCCCTAATGAGCAGCACATCTTTTACTGAGGCTACATAGTCTAACATTAACGCTGTGGTGATGACAACAGAACACGTGGTACACCTAAAATGACGGGAGAATAAAGTACTATAATAGAAACAGTTGGGTACTGGTCCTGTATCATATGAAATATGAAGGCCACTTCCCAGTCAACGTGTATCCTCCTTTGTATGTGTCTGGAGAGTCCATGAGTCATGCAGTAGCAAGGTCCTGCTCCAACACGCATATAAACACTGAAATATACACATACCCACACATTAACCTCACGCACAAACAGTGTCCTTGTCACTTTGGCAACTGTCCTAACTTTGAAGATGTTGTTTATGGTTCTCCCACTGTGAGATGATTCACTCACTTCTTTCTTCCCATTGCTTCTCCTCTGCAGCTCAGTTGCTTGTTTTGGCTAACTTTTGGGAGTTTGTTTAATGAGGCCAGCTTGGTGTCACCTCCTGTGCGGGCGGGCGGGCGGGCGGGCGGGCGGGCGTGCGTGTGTGCGTGCGCGCGGGCGGGCGGGCGGGCGGGCGGGCGTGCGTATACAGCAGATAAAAGCAGAGTGGAGACAAAATGTGGCTCTCCTCTCTGGATCCCCGCAGGCCTCTGCTTTGGTCTTGTCAGTGTTCACTCAGACCCAAAACAACAAGAGAGGTAGTAAATACACATTTTTAACAATGCACAAACACCCTCTGATATGCTGCTACATTTTAGTTTAGTTACTTCTCCAGCCATGGCGATTGACTATTAGTGTGATTTTGTTTTCTCTCATCAACTTGCACGATTTGACTGTGTAAATTCGGAGAGCAGTGGGGGTTGTTACTTTTGTCCTAATACCACGTTTCGGTATATGTGTCGGCCTCAGTTGTTGGCTCATTTCCTGCATATTTTTTAGGTTTTTATGAATTATAACAGAGTATGAGTACAGCTGTATTTATAAACCTCCACTGTAAAGGCCAAGTGGACCACAACAGCCTCTTTTTGGAAGCAGTAAGTACTTTATTGACTTTAATGTCACAGTACAAATACACTTGTACTTGGCTTTCATGTTTGGTATGACAACATTGGACAGAGGCCACTGTTCTGCTCCCAGTACAAGGATCCACACTCCCTCAAGCACGTACACACACACACACGCACACACACACACACACAAATTGGATTATATACTATTTCAAATTTTGTAACATAAATGAGAGTTGAGAAATGATGTGGAAGTATGAGACCAAGCATTTCAGGATGTCAGCTCTGAGTCGCACACACTTTTATTTACTTTTTATTGCTCTCCCACACATCTCTGTCCTTCAATCCAGACACACTCTCATTGGTTAGTAGTTATTTATTGGAGTCACTCATACGTACGCTCGCGCGCGCTCAAGCACACAAGCACACACACACACACACCTCTGCCTGGGCGGTGGGTATGTTGCTGAGCCATTGAGTGACAGGTGGACTGATTGCAGGGAGGGATTGATTTGTGAGGTCTTGCTAGGCGGAACTTCCTTCTGCCAATCAAATCCAAAAGCTGAACTTGTCTGTTGTAATTATGGTGGATTTCATTGGCCTTTGCCGTGTGTCTATTTTGCTTTTCCTTTTTTTTAAGGGCCAACAAATAAAACTGTGAAGTGAACTAATTTTAAATTAAAAGTTTGATTTCCATGAAATTGATTACAACACAATACAAATAAATTGGCCAAATATAGTAACTAGTGTTACTAAAAGCATTTTTTTCTGAAGGGAAAAAAATGCTTTTAGTAACACTTTTGCTAATTTTGCAAGACATTGTATAGAATCTTGAATTATGAGTCACTTCCCATATTAACAGACATTAAAAGTGTAAAGCAAACATCTGAATTGGTTTTAATTTCACTAAAATTCACACTGCACAAATTCCCACAAAAGCTCAGTTAAGAGGTCGGAGTCTGTGGCTATCCTCCTGTTTTCTGGTACTGTCTCTGGTTAACCTCCAGAAACAACGTGTTAAATTGGTTACTGGGGTATTAAAATATTATATATGGGCAGAAAATGACGAACCCCTATTGAAAAGGGAAATATTTCACAAATTTGAGGTAAACATTCAAAACAATTGTGTAATGATGTGTTACCTCTCCCCACTGTGATTCATAAGCATTATAGCAAGATCCAGTCAGTTATTGTTTTGTGGCTATAGAATTGTTTGTGTCCCACAATAATTATGATTTTCTCATCAAGTATGAACACACCAACACTGTTAACCTGCTGTCCAAGCACATCTCTTTCCCAGCGCGTGTTTGAAGAAACACTTGCACTAAGCGTGGCAGTGGATTATTGATTATAGCTTTGTAGCTTATTTACCAACAAGATTTACTCTGTTTAATTAGCCCCCCCCCCCCCCTTATTGCCCCCCCCCCCCCCCCCCCCCCATAGAGCATGGGACATTCTGCGTTGCAGTGATACATGGTTTTTCGGTCTGAGTTGACCCACAAGTGTCCTCTGGTCCAAAACCTAATGTCCAACATCAATCACACTAACAGGGTAACACCAGACCCACTCCACTTTCTGCCTCCATTTCCCCCGTTCCCTCCTGGAACCCTCCTCTTTGTCTTTCCCTCTTTTTTTGTCCTCCTATGTAAACCTTCACATAGTGTTCAACCAGAGGCCTTCCAATTAGGTCAGCCTGTCATGTTGGACTGTACCGAGGTATTCAGAGCTCTAACTGTAGCCCTGCTCTTCAGTTGCTGCCACAGATTTGCGTTTGGCCCGATTCAGCAGATACTTGATCTCCATTGATCACATCAGCTTGAAAGAAGATCCTATTACCGCCCCTTTCTCCCTGCATTCCTTCCTCTCGCCACTTTTTCTCCTCCATCTCTATATATCTAGGTTTTATGTTACAAGCCATCCATCACACTGCAAATGTATTGATCTATATGGTTGGCCTCAATTATGAGAAGACACGCCTGCTCGTGCTCTTGTTTATGAGTCAGTAAGTGCATCTTAGGGTGTGAGTGTGTTCAAAATATAATCAAATGATGGAACATTTCAAGTGTCACATGTGGTGGTTTAGTACCGTTGGGTACACATTTTAACTGGTCCTGTAGCTTTTTTGGTACTTTGTTCTCTCTGTGGGTGTAATACTTTAAATACTGTAGTGGTTGAAAAACCATTGGCTTTTTTAATCCAAGATAAGGTTATAAATATGCTACTGTTGTTGTAACCACTCGCACCAGCTTACCCCCAACTGCTGCTGGGTTGTTTTATGAGATCATTTCACATCTCTGCACTATGCCTTCAACATCAGGTGTCTGTTTCTGAATAATTTGTGTGTGTGCGTGCGTGCGTGCGTGCGTGCGTGCGTGCGTGCGTGCGTGCGTGCGTGCGTGCGTGCGTGCGTGCGAGCGAGCGAGCGAGCGAGGGAGGGAGGGAGGGAGCGAGCGAGCGAGTGTGTGTGTGTGGTTGGTTTGATGGACAGTATAGTTGTTGTAATTGTTTTTCTGGCTCTCAAATGTATTTACGCTTATGAATCACCAATTGAACCATTGAATATGTATTTGCATTTAGCCATCAACATTGAGGTTTAAAGATGTCTTCCATCAGTGCGTCGGCCCCACTTTTGATTGTGATCTCTCAGGAATACTTATATGTGAAATGCAATTTATAAATAGATGTTAATTTCCCTTACCACAACACTAAGACTAAAATGTGTTTATTTTACTATCAGGTAAGACAAAGAAAAGCTGCTTAGCCTCACAGTTCTGTGCAATGAGGTATACAGATTTAAGGTAGCTGGAGCACAAAGAGCACATTTAACAGGTAAGACGGTATTCGCCTGTGGCTTC
Organism: Colistium nudipinnis; assembly: GCA_016785305.1. Classification (NCBI taxonomy): domain Eukaryota; kingdom Metazoa; phylum Chordata; class Actinopteri; order Pleuronectiformes; family Rhombosoleidae; genus Colistium; species Colistium nudipinnis. The sequence goes on along the minus strand of JAFBJU010000331.1, from coordinate 2,736,601 downwards.
AGTTTATTTGTGTATCCTTAAAAATAAGTAGAGCTCATACTGCAGCTTCTCTTGAACATGGATACCCAGCTTATTGTCAACTCTGCCAGCTCCCCCCACCAAGCCTGTTAGAGATGATGGCTATAAACTAACATTGCTTGGTGGAAATAAGGTCAAACAGTCTAGCTTTTTCCCAGTTCGTTTTCATGTGTCACTGTGAGCGGATGCTTTCTGCCTCCGCTCTCTCACACAGCAGACACAGGCAGTGCCCTGAATCCACAAGTAGTGATTTAAACCACTTGGAGGACATTGTTCTACTTAAAATACAGAGCTATGGTGTTTTATGCTGCCTTTGAATACAGCCTTGACAGCTTCAGGCATAGTTGTGTAATATAAAAACATTTTCTACCAGATGAAGGAGCAGGCAGGAATGGTGGGATTAAAGTCTCAAAAGTCCCTGGAAAAATAAACACAATTACACTTGTGCAAATTAGCATTCTGAGATCAAAAAGACAGTTATGGCTCTGTGTTTTCAAACTTCAGTTTACACTTATTTATAGTGAACGATACTGTAAACAAAAACTTGTTTTGATCCAAAGTGGGGGAAAAAAAGAAGAAATAGGACACAGGGTAACTTCTCTCGGGTGCTGTTCAGAAATGAGTTAAAATCCATTGTGGTCAATTGTTCTCTCGTGCCAGGATACTCCATCCACCTGAGAGGTGTGGCAGGATGCTGATCACACAGCAGGATTATTGCACAGTTGTGCCTTAGGCTGTTCACAGTAAAAGGCAACACATGATTCAGAATGTTGCCAAATGTCACAATGTCACAGATGTAGTAAGCCACAAGGGAGTATGCAGTGGGCATGCTGATTTTTCAGGAATGTCAACCCGAGCTGTGACTGTAAAACTGAAACTTCATCGTTCAGCCCTCCTGTCTCCCAGAAGGCGGATAACTCCTTATGATAGTGTGAGATGTGTGTTCGCTGCAGAATACTGATGGACTGAGCCATGACTACTGGCATCCCTGTTGCACACACATGCTGCATATGAAAAACCTCCTGGATAAGGTCATTTTGGTAATTTTAGGCTAAGCATACGGTTAATTCACTGATTTGCAGTAGGATTGTTTAATGCCTAAAAACTTATAGAACTTGTTTTTTTGCACTTGTTATTGTGCTTGAAACTCAGTAGCACATCTTTCATCATCAGTGTGCTAATGGTAGGTTGTCACTGTGGCCAGTGCGTCCTCTTTGAGGGGTTTCTTTGTATGGATTATTCCCCACATTATCCATCAGTCTTTTCCCCAATCAATAGTGACCTACTATACAGTGTATATAGAGATCAGTTTCAGCATTCAAGGACACCCTGCCGTACTCCATGGTTTCAGTAATGCATAATCTGTCACCACTGTAAACTATAACACAGCTCACTGTTACATGCAACATACAGATTTATGTGGACCCTCAAATGTATATGCAGGGTAGAGAAGGCATTTATTGATGGAAATTAGACACTTGGTCTTATATGGTTGTTGAATCATCAGATTTATAAAAATCTTGATTTACTTTGTACTTTAATCGATAACTTGGACTTATGTAACTTTAACTGAAGAGTTTAACTTCACTTTCAGATCACTGCAGTTGACTAGATTTAAGTATGTTCAGTTAGTATTTGCAATCTTCGTTCTTACGTTCCAACATACTAGTTACTGAATTCATGAGTTAGATTAGGTTATTTACTCAACCTTAGGCGATCTACTATTTAAAACTATCACTTCTTAAACCAATGTAAACATGACTCTTCACTTCAGCAAGCGTTTGTCTTACTTAAAAACTAGACAGACTTGTTTTGCTGTAGCTGTAGATAAGAACACATCGGCGGGACCAGACATGCAGCACAGGCGTGCAAATTCCCGTATGGCTCAAGGCAGATGTATTTTTCACACATTCCCTGAAGTCTTTGTGTGATAAAAGTCTGTGTTATGGAGTAGAGATCTCATTGAGTCCCCGCAGATGGGCTGTGCTGCATTTGGTGAGATGAATGCGAGGTGAAATGAGGGTTAGGCTGTGTTTGGGGGGGTTCACGCATTGGGAACAATGTGTAAAATAAGTTAACAGTTAACTCACAAAGCAATGTACATGATTATTAATTTATTCTGTGTCATGTTTTGATTTAGAATTTTTTGTTGCGTTATTATTATTAATTTAGTTCAAACTATTTTAGTCATTACTACGGATGAAATCAACCTTGAAATCCCTGCAGTTAAAATGTTCCTTTGCCTCCCGTTGAAATATTCTCTCTCAATGGTCTTTGTTGATGCTGCCATTCCACATAGAATGTTTCATCATTTCTCAGCAACATTCATCTGTAAGCCAGATTGTATGAAAAGTTGTACGTTTCCAAAAGTTTTTTTTATAAGACCAGATTTACATCAAAGGGCTTCAACAACAAAGAATCACAATAATCAAAATGCTTTGGTAGTAGCAGGAAAGCTGCCGGCAACCTTTTTTTTTAGGACATTTTGAAATAAGAACAGCAACAGTAGAGTCTTTGCCTCCAAGGCTGAATCTGACAAGGCAGGTTTGTCATCCTGTGGCGAGTAGGCCTGCCTCCTGCGCTTTCATCCCTCTTAACTAACAGGATAGTTACTCAACACTTCACCCAAGATCATATTAAGAGAATACTGTACATTGCACTGCAGATGGATTGTTACTGAGCATTTCAACTCTAGTCTCATATTGATAGCCAATGACTCCTCATTTCTTTAGATTGTGATATTATGAAATGTTAAGTCTCTAGAAAACACATTTGAGGATCAAGTTGAGCAACTGCCACATCATTATTCAAATACTATACCATATTCACTGTAAATACTTTAATTGTGATTGGCCAGAGGCAACTTTTTTGTTCTAAGGTTGACAAAGGAGATGACGGCACATATTCGTTAAGTTAGCAGCACAGAGAGCCAAAAATGGGTAAGATGGTCATCAAATTAAACGTCACGAGACACTCTGCTTTCTGTGACTGTGCACTTGGATGTGTTTGTGATTTTACAGCTCAAGTATTTGATACTTGGAGGTAGATACAGAATTTCACTAAGGGTAGAGCATGATTAGTCATATAAACAGTTGAAGGTTTTAAAGCTTACAATATATATATATATATATATATAACATATAACATATATATATATATATATACAGTATATATGAGGGCACCAATTCAAAATAAAATGTTGTTTGTACATAATCAGAATATGTGGCTTGTGTTTTCAGAAAACTATGTTGACATCTGTTCTGCATTAACATCGGCTGCTTCCTGCATCTCACATAAATATATAGACTTGCAAATCACGTCCTGCTCTGTTCAGGCTGAGCTAATCCAGTTTCGGCCATATCGACCATCTCTGGTGATGGATTGGAAATCTAATTGTCTTCCAATTTCACCCCGCCCCCTTCTCTTTCCATCTGTGTTGTCTAAGAAGGAGTTTTTCTCCTCCTTATCTCTGCTTTTTGCCAGTTGCTACAGAAAATCGTCTTTCAATAAAACTCCTGTTGCATTTGCACTTGTTTTTCTCTCTTTACATACAGTGGCAGTCTGACGGCACAGAAGTGAATGAGCATCACACTTCTTATTATTTTATGACCCGACTCACTGCCTCTCATTAAAGGATTTTCCGATTTTACCGGGCTCAGCGTGAATGCACGTTATTGGTCGAAGCTTTTAGTCTGCCATAAATTTGTGCCTCGAACGAGGGTAAAAATAATTTTTCTGGATTTTTTTTGTAAAGCGGAAACACACATGTAGATGGCTCATTCAATACTGTAATCACCAGATAAGAACGAAGTAGGGGGTTACTCCTGCAAATGTTTCTACTTGGTTGTTTGCCTTATCTGAGAATAGCTCAGTGTTTGTGCTGAGGAAGGAAGAGGACAGAACAACCATCTGCCTGTCTGTCCATCTCTCCGTTGGAACTCTCAAACAGGCGGCATTGTTTGCCGTTGCCACTGAAAAGTCTCCAGTGTGACTTGACTTAACGCACAATAAACACACACAACACAGAAATGCATTGACCAGTCAACACTGTCGCCAGTAAGGTTTCGAACCCTGCTCTGGTACACGCACACACGCACACCAGACACAAACACTAGTGTGAACCGCTTGAACTGCTAGTTAAACCGCAAATTTAACTCGCGTCTGACAGGACAGAAATCAGCTCAGAAGCAGCACCCAAAGAGACGATTTGACTTGACCAGCAGCTGATGAAACATCCTCCAACAGCTCTTTCAAATAAGCTGTGTGTGCGTCTGTGGCATCTGTGTGGGTCTGTTTGTATGTTTGGGCTTCTCTTTTTTCATGAGCTCGCTTTCCCAATCCCCCTCTTTTCCCCTCTGACAGTAGAAATGGTTAAGTTGAGCTGCAGCCCTCGCTTACTCTCTGTGATAAGGTCCCGTTTTTTTTTTCCTCCAGTGCTGCTGTAGTGCTCTGAAAATACTCTCAGTGGACACAGAGTAGATCCTCGTGTGTTCATTTGGATGCAAGTTACCAGGTCACTCTGATTTGTAAACTGATCTATTATACCAGCAGTTCTCAACTGGTGGTTTGCAAGCTAAAAGTGGGTCGCGAACAATGGAACCAACAAACGGCCCTGGCATTAGCAGCAGACTGTGCAGTGTACGTCACTTTCAATATAAGCGTGTGATAAGAAGCATATACAGTACTTATATATGTTTTTAACAGTGCATGAAGACAAAGACTGTATTACTGTATTATTTTTTTGTGTAATTCATTTGAGTGGTTCAAAACTTTCGGTCGCAATTTAATGACGAAGGGAAAATGTAGGTCCTAAGGCTAGACCAGTTGAGAACGATTTATACATTAAACCATGTAAACCAGTAGCTGTGGAATAAAGCTGGAGAAACCTGAATTCCTCAGATAGATTTTATCTTGGAATTATTTATAGTAGGTTCAGTACCCATTTTATCTAAAGAAAATAAATATAATTTTAGAAGATTTAATCCAGCATCGTTCATGGATGCCTTTATGCTTTCCTCCTTAACACCATAAATTGGTTAGAAATGCAGCTTTTCGGATCGTCACTGCCTCTTATATGATAAATGAACACATTATTGCGTTGGCCCCCGGTTCATTTTGGTATTGAGAATTGAATGATGACTTTAAATGATTGGCACAACCACACTATTAAAACAATAACAGGGTCTTCACTGCTCAAAGGATTGTGCTCAATTGTCAGGACATTAACACAGCTGAACAACACAGCTCACATAACCACTATAATAAAGTGAGTTATCGTCAAGTGTGGAGAGAAAAAGCGGCACACCTTCCTTGTCTTTCCTCTGTTTGTCTTTCAACCCTTGTTCTCCGCCCCCTGTTGTTGCCTGTTCCCCCTCTGCCTGCCCTTGTTCTCCTTTATCCTCCCTCTCTCCCCATCACTGTGTGAAGCTCGGTCGGGCTTGCTCAGCATTTTCTTATCAACCCCCCCTCCTCCGATGAGGAAAAGCCTTATACAACGCAGTGTTCTTTTCATCCCCTCCTTTTCTCTTCCTCTCATTTTCCCACTCCCATCTTTCTTTCTTTTTTGTCTTTAGCTGTGGACTAATCTGAGCATCATCACTGCCTCTACGTCCGTGGTACTTAAAACGGGAGTACAGCCCTCTTTAAGTGGATTTTAAAGCCAGAGAGCACAGGGGCTTAGAATATAGGTAGAATTCTTAGGTAAATTGGTGTTGGGGGGGAAAAAAATACTTGATTTGGCTGTTAGTGTGTTTGATGGCCCCAAGTATTCTTTTTATTTTGTTTTTTTCTAGTGTGCCACTGGTTCGCATTCATTTTTGTATGAATCCTTTGGCAGTCCCATGGACATGATCAGGGGGTGTTATTAGTCACAATGAACTGTGTCAAACCTTTCGGGATTTGAAGGTCTCTGAAAGCATCTCTCTGATTTTGCCTTTGCTCCTGCATTCTACCAGAGATCTATGGCTGCGTTGCACCCCAATTCACTTGAATGTGTTTGTATTTTACCACATGTAACAGATGAGACTGAATTCCCTGAAACTTGTCTTCTTACACTGACATGAAAACCCTTATTTTCTTCTTGTTTGCATACTCAGCCTTATTAAGTTGAGCAGAGCATCCATTACCCCCCGCCTGGATGAGAAAGGATTGCCATCCTGAGAGAACGCAGCCAGACTGGGAACTGATTTTAATGGCTTGAGATTATGTAAGGTCAAAAATAAGTCCTCCAAAACCTGTAGTTTGGGACTCATTTAGCTTGTTCCTATAGAATGTTGCTCCTCTCTGCTGTCACGGATGAACTTGAATAATGCAGCCGTCCCATCAAAGCTTTGTCAGTTCGTAACAAACACCGGCATGTTTAATTTAATCAAGCTCTCCTGCTGTACTGCTGTCTGGGGAGGCTGACACACGGACTCAAACTCATCAGCAGCAGCACAATATGCAGACAGAGCAGAATGCAACCTGTCAGCATAACGCAGAAACACACACACACACACACACACACACACACACTCACAGCTGTCATCCTACCACACAGGCCTCTTGGTTATCCTATTCAAGACCCATTTTTTTATTCTTGCCCCGTCCATCTCAAGCTTTCTTCCTCTTTCCTTTTCTCACCAACCGTCTTCTTCGTGTTTGTCCATCTATGCGGGCCAGAAACATGGCTCCAGGTAGTCTTTTGTGTTTTCGTGATTGCTGCTTTGCACTTCTGTCATCATTGCCCTAAACCTCATTTAGTGGGCTCAATTATCAGCTGGGAACAACAGTAACAGTGCGGGAATACAGCAAGCTGCAGAATGGTCCGACTAACAATCGACCAACTCATCACGCTGATGAATGAAGTGACAAAAACAGGAGCTCTTTATTCGTGCCCCTTCATTACACAATGAAGATGATGGCCATGTCTGGCACAACACTGCCTATTCGTGTCGTCTTCTTTTGTGTGTGTGTTTGCATATGTGGCTCAGCCAAGGCTGTATGCTGTGGTGGATGTGAGATGGTGTGCATGTGAGAGTGCACGTCTATGTTTTGGGTCTAGGTCAATAGTCTCATATTAAGAATCTATGCTGTAAATAAAAACAGGGTTCTATAACGACCGTTTACAGCCCTCAGAGGATGCAGAGCTGGACAGAAAAATAGAGGCTACTTTTTAATTCTCCATCTATATTCATAAAGATTTGATCAAATATAACCTTTGTCACTAAAAACATATAGGTAAAGACTTGTACACATGAACTGCAGCTGCAATGTCTCACATATTTTTGAATAAACTTAATTTAAACATAATTTTCTTTCATTTACATTGGACAAGAGGTTTCATTGAAGGGCTTAAAATGTTTTAAAAAAGAATTGTTATTTTGTATGATTACTTTATCAATTAATAGTTAAGTCTATTGAAAGTGTTGCCATCGCTGATTTTCTTATAAAATATATGTAAGACTTGATTTGAAAATACGTTAAAATAAGGAGTGAATGCTGTTATTGGCAGTTAGTCATTTATGAGGACAGCAAGGCCACAGCTTCTATTAACCTCCAGTACAGCAGAGGTGTGGAACAGAGCCCGAGCAGACTGTTACTTTAATTAGTCGGCAACAGAGCAGAGAATAACACAGCTTTACCTCTCTTATATCTCTCATTCATCCTCACCTTTTTTTTCTTCCTTTTTTCCCTCAACACTGTTGTTTCTTAGCATCTTATATTTCACAGTGTCTGCCTATTGCTTTAGGTAAGCGTAACACAATGCAGTGGCAGGGATAGACATGTTTTTTATCATTATTTTTTTTTTATATCAAATTGGGCACAACCAACAAGTGGATGGAGCTTCATGGAACAACTTGCCATCTTTTCAAATGCATAGTGACAGCAGAGATTCTACCACGTCCTGTTTGAACGAGAGACAGACTTAACAGCTGTCCAACCATGTTTTTAAGTGTCTAATGGCGTGATATTGCTTGTGGCATCCATATGCTGTTAAAAGATCAGGATGCGCACTAGACCTTTGGTCTGGATGTATTCATTGATGGACAGCAACATCTAAAGAATGCAGAATTACATTTTCACTTTTTTTGTGCAAGATAAAGGTTTTATTCTGGTGCACCATACAATCTGCATTAATAAAATTACACCAAAGTGCCCCATTTGCTGATATAATTGTGCAATCTCTCCACACTCGGATGCAGTGTGTTGTTCATCAATGGTCAATTGTGTATGTTCATATGCACAGTGAGCTGCTCTTTGTGAAAAGTATGGAACCTTTTATTAAGATTAAAAATATTTGTTCGATTCTGTCCTGAATGTGAGCAGGTCTTTCAAAGCCACTAACCACGTAACGTATCCGGGCCTCTTTGTGGTTTTAGCAGAACTTGGTCAAAAACCATTCGGTGAGCAAGCTGGTGTCTGTCCCTCACATTGTGGCTATGTGAGCATTCCTCTCTGTGGCCCCTTTTAGCCTTTGCTCTCATCAACTCTCTGACCATAAGCTGCCCCCCCAATCCCCCAACTGTCTCATCTTCATGCTCTTACCAACACAAGGAGAGAGGGTCCAGGTTTTGTAGCAACAGATGTTCAATAGATGCACAACATGCGGGACATTAGGTGTGACATTTAAAGATTAGCCTGATAAATAAACAACCAGAAACGTTTGCTGATTCTTCTTGTTTTTGCCGTGAGAATTGTTTGGGCAACGTGCGAGTGTGAGATTTAGCGTGAAAACTTGTGTCACACGCCAGAAGCGTGAGAGTTGGCAATCCTGCTGTAGGTACATGATATTTCTTTTTAAGTTTTCCTACAAGCAATATAGCTGCGAAATGGCACAGAGTAAAACAAAAAAATGCCAACGGTATTCTGTTGAGTATCTCACATTTGGATTTGTACCTGCCCCCACCAATTCACAACTTCCAATGTACCTATTGTGTGAAAAAGTATTCTAAAATTAGGACATTTCTGATTGGCAGCAGTTTATGACATCGATTAAAGTTTGAATCTCAAACTTCTTACCGTTGCATTTGTTTAACGATCCTGAATAAAATCTTCTATTTTTTTGCTCCCTGGGTATTAGGGCAATTAAAGGTAAACACAAAAGATTATTTTAATAATATAATATTTATTAATAATTAGAAATTGTCTTGTTTAACTTAAATCACAGAGAATTTGAATTGAGAATTTTCTGTACGAGGACAGTATATGCATTTATGCACTGGCAGCTCTTTTTCTCCAGACTGTAAATGAACAGTTTTTTGTTTTTTTTCCTGGTTATTCAACTCATCCATATCGCCTTTTATAACAGTTTTTCATCTGTTGGTGAGTCATCGCTACAGCTCTCTGTGTAGCGTAGGAGGACACCAGACTCTGCCTACATTTCCTCTTTAATTTGTTTTTCTTCTCCCTTTTTCCCTGACCCTCTACTTCTCTCTGTCTGGCTGTTTATAGCAGATGTGTCTCACCAGTATAAAACGGTTTCCTGGTTTTGCAGAGTAAATTGCAGAGTAAATAAGCTTTATTATTTTGTCATCAAGTGGGAGGCTTAATTGATTTCAGATTGATTAAGAAAATGTAATTACGAGAACTATTAACAGTATTTCGTACAGCAACAAACCATGACTCTCAGGAGCAGTTAATCTGGTGTTAGGTAAAGGTTATTAGAAATGTATGAGGTTGGGATTGATTTCATTTGCTTTCAGACATTTGCTTTACAATCATAAAGTCAAAGTGATCTTATGGACATTTGCTGCATTCTTGCATGTATTACGCGAAGGCTTGTGGACACCTTTATTATCATACTTTTGTGTATTCTTTATTTGCGGTTAGTTTATTTTCTCATTCCAAAATGACAGTGATTCCTTCCAATCATGGGTTCAACATTTGGTGGAAAGAATGGTACCTGAGGAGTTGAGTCCGTCAGATTAGCACGTTGATGAATGTAGTATTTGCAATGTTGTTTTTAATGGTCGTCTGTCCACATACTTTCGGCCACAATCACATTGTCGCAAATGGAATCACATCTGATTAGCACATTAATGAAATTATCCAAACAGGATGATAAAATATGGGCTGTGCACGTCTTCATGTATGTGTATGCTGTGAACACACCCTCTTGTTTTGATTAGTGCAGGGAAGGCTGCGCTGATGGACACGCGGTGCGGAGGAGTGAAGGCAGGCATGCAGGGAGGGAGGAAGTGAAGGAGGGGGGGTCAGGCAGGTTGAGGCGGAGCTCTCGTCCTACATCCATTCATTGTGAGCAAAGTCTCTGTCTCTTGCTTGAGCCTGATTGGCCACCTCTGCTGAGAGAGGGAAGGGGGGGTGCCTAGAGAGAGAGAGGGAGAGCGTGCGATGAAAGAACAAGGGAGGAGTCACAGCATGTGAGCATACTGACACATCAGAGAGAGAGAGGAAAGCAACAACAGAAGAGACGGAGAGATCTGAAGCGCAGGAGAAAGGAGAGGAAAGAAGGGAGCAGCCTTCGTCCCTCGGTTCTCCGCTTGTTTTGAGGTGCCGGGTCTTCTCCTAGCTGCAACCGCAGACAGATGTAGGAGGAGATGCAGAAGAGGACAGTGGAGATGATGAAGAGATGACTAGCATGTGTGACGAGATGGTTGCACGCTGTATTGGGATGAAAGTGCACGTCTGACGCCCTGAGCTCCAGCTGTCCTGAACCCCATGGAATCTGGCCCGGCCGGTTGGCATGGAGACGGATGCAAAGTGCCCCGTCGCTCAGTGGACCGCTGCTGGCCAGCAAGTAAACCTCCTGCTTTCAGTCCGCTCTCTCTGTTGCTGGTGAGCCCGGCTGATACAAGCATGGGCGCTGTGTTATTGTCTCTTTGAAATGCCTAAACTCGTTTTAACAACAACGCACACCATCTGCCCGTCCTGTTGAGAGAAACTCTTGAGCGCCAGCTCCCCGCGCGCGTGTTTTCACCACGGTCACGGGACATAGTTGCAGCTTGACTCTAATTAAGCCAGAGGGAAGCAAGCTGGTGCCTTCCCCTTTTTTTTTTCTTCCCCTGCTTCCGTTTATCCCCCGAGGCCCCATTGTCATCCTAAAGTTCAATCGTGAGCCGCCCTCGAATAATGGAGACGGCCGAGTCGGCTCTGGACTAGTGCCTAGCGAGGAGACACTGGAGGGTCAGGAAAACATAAAGGCAGAGCTGGTTGTAGTTGGGCTGTGTGTGAGAGAGGCGGAGGGGGTGTGTCCAGTGGCGAACAGATGAATGGAGGGTCGGTCCCAGGAATGAAGAACGGGAGATGCTGATCTCCACGTCCAGACCACATCTTTCTCTAGACGAGCCGCGATAAACAGACGGGGGACAACAGAGGACGCACCACTGTACGTCCACCCTCGTCCTATCATTTTCATTGAAGAGGCAGCCACCTGAACTATCCCTTAAGGTTGGTGTTATCCACCTTAATTAGAAAATCATTGGAGAACGGGGTCTTCTTATCCAAAAAGCTTGTTTGAAGATGTGTCAAAGAATGAGCAGGACTCGTAAAGCCTTTTTCTGAACTGGAAAATGAACAGAGAGGATTCCTTTAAAAAGAGGACACTTTAAAAAAGCGGATACGTTCTGGGCATGAAAAAGAGTGAGGAGGATACAATTTCACTTCCTCCACGTGGACAGACTCCCTAAAAAACGCCTGACTTTTGTAGCTTTGTTAAAGAAAAATAAAAAGTGAAAAACAAACCTGAACTCACAGTCATGGATGACTCCAGTATCTTGAGGCGCAGAGGACTGCAGGTAAGAACCAGTTTGCTTCTCAAACAAAAGTGGAGCACAGGATTCCTCTGTAGCTCACAGGGGTCAAAGATCACACACTGAGAATGTGGCATGGGGTGAATGATTCCTTCAGGGTTTAAAGGAATGAATGTAAGCACGAAAAGACATTCGTTCTTTACTCAGATTTCTATATGTTTTCAGTTGTTTAGCCACAAGAAAAGGATTTGCAGTTGCAACTGACCATAACATGACAAACAGTCCAAGCCAAAGCTATACAATTTCTCAGGACAACCTGTCACTTTATGAAAAATTGCACTCATTAACTCTGCCAAGGATGTTGCGTTTCCTCTCGTGTGTTTGTTGTTGTGTTTAAGCAGAACTTGGAGGAAGGACGGGGCAGGAGCAAATAATGAACTCAGTGTGTTTTGATGTGGATTACATCTAAGTGCAATATTCTTAACTTTCCTGTGACACATGAATGGCACTGAGAGATATGTGATCTACAGTTTGGTTTAGATAATCAGACTGTCATCTTGCCCGTTAGAATTATTTTATAGGAGCTTCACAGATGTTTAGGATTGTTTGACAGTAGCAGAGGCTAATCTCAACTGAGTGGTGTTCTAGTTGGCAACTTAAACTTAAACAACATGGAATATGGTATTTGTAGGGTTTTTCCCATCTTTGAGTCACTTATTAGATACAAGCTGGAAAGGCATTAAAAGCAAGTTAAATGAACTTAACACCTTGTTACAGCCGTGATACAGTCACACAGAGATGTTTGGGAAGAGTGCTGAACATGCACTTCAGCTAGAAAAAAAAGACATGTGATCTGAAGGTGGATCAGACCAATCAAGTAATCTGAAAATGTCAAATGTAGCTCTTTGAAATTGTGACGGAGAAATCGTTACTATTTTCAGATGTTTTAAAATTGAAAAATGATATGGAAACCTGGAACGTATGAAGTGGAAAAAAATAAAATGTTAGCACGTGAATCAATTGCTCTATTGCATTATTATTATTTTCGTATGGTATATTTAATTCCAGTTCCTTTCTTTTAGTTTCTCTTGGCTATAAAAGGAGATGATTTAGGATTGTTGAGTCAGCAGACATCAGTCTACCCCAGTCCCTAAATTCCCCCTTGGGCGTGGGTGGGTTGAGATGCAATGTTTGTTTCAGTCAATTTCAGCCTCCTCTTTCCCATTGTCCTTCCCTCGTACTCCAGTAGAAATCAGGATGCAAAACTCTGGAAACATTGTGTTCTACATCAACGATTTACATGGTTTAAATAGCTTTGTTAAAAGAGGAAGTAGGCCTCGAATGAGGGCAGCAGGTAAGGAGAGGTGATCTGTATTTGCTGATCTCCAGATTAGATTCCAGGACTTCACTGCACCTGTTCTGTACCAGGTTTTATTTCCTGATACAGGTTTTGCAGTGTGTTCATTTCACACTTATGCATTCGCACAATGTCGAAACAGACCAATGGCAGCGTTGTAAAGCATTTAAAATGAGGTAAAAACCAGTTCAATACAAAAAAGTGAGACATCCGACACCTACAGAAATGTAGGGCAATCCTTTATTGAAGCCTAATCACCAGGTTTAACATCTAGAAATCCTGTTACTTGTTTTGTGACCAAGGTCAATGGAAGGAAAAAAAAGCAATCCTAGATTTTACTTTTTCTGTTTAGCCCAGGTCTTATCTGCTAACATACGCTTTATGAATTCAACAAAAAAATGTATTTATTATGACACAATTTATAAACAGCATAATGCAGTTAATAATAGTTGAGAGAGGATCCCATTACCAAAAAGACAAACTGACAACTGTACATTTGTTTGTCTGCATACAGCAGTTCTGTCTGGGTCTGATGTGTTTGTAATTGTTAAGTGGCCTGACATCTTGTACTGTTGGTCTCTGTAAATCTGTCTTTGTGGTCGGATGCCCAATACAGTCAGTTAGATGGATTAAACGGACATTTGAAGCTTCGAGGTTCCTCACAGACCATGATATCAAAGTGTTGAGTTGAGAAAATTGCATTCTGGTGATTTGCCTATGCTTTCACGTTTAAGGGATGGAGCTTAAAATTACAAGTTTGTCGTCAGTGGAAGTGAAACGAGAAACTTTTTCCTTATAATACATAAATTAGTCAGCCAGTATTTTAAGCACTAATGTCATCTTCATAAACTGGTATTGATTAAGAATTGAGGAATAGATGGGGTCCACAAGTGATTGTGGCCTTGTTACCTGTAGCCCTGTTTAGGATATTCTATTTTATAACCAGTACAGATGAAAGGCCAGATGGAACAACATCATCCTCCAGAGGGACAGAAACACACACACAGTAGTCCATACTTGCTGTAACCTCAGACAGCACTTAAGCTCAGAGGGTGCGTGAGCGGTGTGTGTCCTTGAAACCCTGTTAGCTCACGCACATCCTTATTAGCCTCTCTGTCAGAGAGCATATAGCCTGGGGTCAGAGGTCATTACTCCATCAAGCTGCTCTGATGGACTGAGGCAGGGTTGTGTCTGAAGACCAAACATAGAGCTTAACTCCACCACTCGACCTCTCGGGTTCGAGACAGTAAAGATATAATCAGGGCTGCCTGAAAGTGTCAACCCACACAGGGACTGCATTCAGTGTCTGTAGAAGGGAGGATCTTCTGTTCGTCGTTATCGGTTGTTTCTATTATAGGATGTTGGGGCTAAGGAAGGAAATGTTAAAGCAAGGGTGGGGTGTAGGGAGAAACATTAAGGCAGGCTGTTTGAGAAAACAAAACAATTGAGAAACACATGAGTACAGAGGTGAGTGTACTCTATATGCTGGCTTGGTTTGTATTACCTTAAGAGGGAACTGTAAATATGTATTTTTGGTGAGGTTTAACTGGTGGTTATTCTTCTGTGTACCAATGTCAAAATGTGTTTCATATCCAGATTACATCTCTCTCTCTCCCTCTCTTTATTTGTCTCTCTCTTCATATATATATTGTATTGTATGTGAACACAACATCGTTATTGTATGTGAACACAATTACATTTACATTGGCTTCTAGTGTTGTCACAATGTGTCCCTGGCCACCTCTGCAGATGGTTTGGTCGAGTTACAATCTACCCTCAGTGCACCTCTGTGCATTTACATCTGTTCTTTTACTGTATATGGTCCTGCTCTGTCTGATTGCTATCTGATCTCTACAGACTCATTTTAATGGTGTGTCGGACACTATCACTGTGCAACCAGACAAATCCAACACATTAATGAGGAATTAAGTAAATAAAGCCTCACCCCATTCATTGTGTGCATACATATAGCACTGTTGTTGTAAGTGAAAGTGTGTGTGTGAGATTATGTGTCCTGCTTTAGTGGGAGAAACGGGATTAGTGCTGCCATTCACAGTTCCAACAGCAGCAGGCATTTTTCTTTTTAGGAAACAAAAGCCGCTCTGTTTCTGCCTGGGTATTAGATCCAGAATCTTTAT
Source organism: Colistium nudipinnis (assembly GCA_016785305.1). Classification (NCBI taxonomy): domain Eukaryota; kingdom Metazoa; phylum Chordata; class Actinopteri; order Pleuronectiformes; family Rhombosoleidae; genus Colistium; species Colistium nudipinnis. Next base: position 2,721,398 of record JAFBJU010000331.1, on the reverse strand, counting down.
CAAGGCCCTGTGCTGACATCAGCCTGTCTGGGTACCACCACACATGTGATCGGCTGCCATCAGGAGTCTGCTTCCATCCCAAATTGCTGTCGCATAGATTTTTAGCAACTGTTCCTCACCAGCACACTCAGCACTATGCATCTGCCTGCTCTCATGTCATGAAATACAAGCAGTTTTCCTGTACACCTTGTATGGACTATTTCTTCTAAAATAATGTAAGAACTAGCTGGATTGGGGATTTAGTTGAGTAACATGGGCTCTGTTTCTGAAAATGTACAGAAATGTAATTTTACAATTCTTTTACATTTGCAAATAAAATTGTATTGAACTGTAAAATATACATTTTCTGCAGGACTTACAAATTATGACGATAAGAACATTCACTGGTTCTACTATGTAATTCAGGTGAAAGATTTAGTACGGCAAACATAATTATTGACCCACAGGATGAACACCAGCATTTTATATAGCTCCCACAAAGCCTTTCCACAAAGCTTTCACAAAGCCCTACACCTTCCAGGGTAAAGCTGTGAGAACACATTTCCCAGTGTTTGAATCATTTGAATAAACAGAAGGGATTTCCTAGTCATTTCATAGCCCATTATTTGCCAACATATTTGTTGAATAAATATTTGAATTTGAATATATATTTGGAGGGGGGGGGGCTATTAATTTCAATCAGAATAAGTTGTGAAGTTATTTTTACATTTCAAAGTTTCTTTTATTGCTCAATTTGACACAAAATCTAATACCCCCAGGATGTTTTAGCTGTACTACAGGTTAATGTTTGATGATTTAAGATGAAAGAAATCATGTTTCTACGTTAGGTTAGGTGGATTGTTCTAAATCCAACAGTTCCTACAATCTCCTCAGCTTTTGTTTATTAGCTTAATTAATTTTCTGGCGGCCTGTTTAGTTTCCATTCATTACTACTTACTGACTTCCGTCCCCTTTTCTGGTCTCTTATAATCACAGACTCTAATAGCTGTTAGCTATAACTGTGCGCTGTGGTAGCAGTGGATCATTGGATGATGGAAATATTCTCATCCTTCCTTCCTTCCTCCTTCCCTCCCTCCCTCGCTCCCTCTCTCCTTGTCCAATGGCCACAGTTAGCAGAGGGTGCCACTCTCTCTCCCTTGTTCTCAGCCTTGTGAAATATTGAAAAACCCTGAGGTACTCTGGCTTTGTCAGTGTGCGTGTGTTGGAATATTATTATTTTTTCCTCTTTGGCTTTAACCCCTGAACGCTCTGTCTCCTCCGAGGGCTTTGTAAAAGCTCAGCAGCTTGGGGTAATCTCATTTTGTGGCAGAGAAACGGTCAAAGCAAAAGGGGTTGAGGTTGCGGAATTCCCTGATAGGTGAGTGTGTGAGAGAGATTGAACAAATCAAGGAGAAAAAGTACATATCTCACTAATTGACAGCTAAGTCTGTCCAATTAAAAGCACAAAAGTAAATCGTCTTTATGGATTAGGCGTTTTATTAAATATGCTTGGTTCACCCAGAGTGGACCACAGTCCCGCCAGAGCTACTCCGATAGCGGGGAAGTGTGTGCGTTTTGTGTGAAATGGCATGCCCACCGGTGCTACAGGCTAATGGCGAAGTAGGCCTGCACAAGAGGTCTCTGGCCTGCAGACGCTCAGTCGGCTGGTATGGTTTAAGGTTGAATATCATCAAGGAGACCAATGAGGCACTCTCCGAGCTCTGCAAGGTAAGGCTTGTGAGACGCCGAGTGTCTTCTATTCCGCTCTGTGTGCTTTGTTCAACCAACAGGGAAGATGTTTAGATTGCTGAAATCGTCAGTATAATGACTGATGTTGTTATTCGCATGGCTTTCAGACAGAGACAAAGACGGAGCGTTTAAAGAAATCAAGCAGCTGAAATATAACTTAGAAAGTTGTGAAAAAAGAAAGCCGTGCATTGTATTGTCTTTAGAAATGTGGTTCTTGACATAAATAGTCTTTAAAGTGCTTTTTCCTGTGGCCTTGTGCTTGAAAAGTAAACACGAATTGCATTAAATCAAATCGCATTGCTTAAAAATCTATACATACACTCAATACATATCTCATCGTTGTTGTGATTGTATTAGATCAGGAGAGAAGCATGTTTTCACATGCCAGGGTGGGTAAATTCACACACTGCACATCTCGCACAGGAGAAAAAAGGCTGAAATCTTGTTCTCTCCAGTTGTAGATATTTGTCCTCCCCCGGAGCTGTGGTAAATCGATATCCTGCTTCGATGAAGTAGAGCAATAAGTTGTGACACAGACCACTGTTCTGCAGAAATCACTGCAACAGCTGCTTATCAGGAGCCTGGAAAATCAGTCACCGCAGCTCCCCGGCACTATCTGAACACTCGGAGGGCTATTAATGGGCTGTGCGTGCTCCAAGAAATTCTTTTGAAATTTCTTTCAGTTTCCCATGTAATGAGGCATGTATAGAAAAAGGAGGGAGTTAGAGCAGTTAGATCTCTCCATATCAGTGATGATAGTTAGTGATGGTGCAACACTTCCTGTGTTATACAGATAGGTCATATTTTACTTTGCGTTGCACAGGCACCAGAGAGTGCAGTATAACGCTTATGTTTGTTGTTTATCTGGGAAGCTCAAGTCTGATACAAACCACCCCATAATCCATTTTACCCACGATTTACAGTTGACAGAATACAGCTTACTCTGTCACTGAGTAATTTTCTCCTGCTTTGTGTGAACAAGAGAAAATGATTATTTCTTTCTATTCTTATTCTTCTTAGTATTATGGTTAAGTGTATATGTCTGTGGAGGTTCTCAGTCATCCAGGTCTGAACTGAAGAAGCCTCTCGGATGAGAGGTGAAACGTCTTCAAGAAATGTTCAACCAGTCCAGTTGCCTACTTGAATCGCACTTGATATTAAGTGTATATGACAAATACTGTGTAAAATTTTATCACAGACTGCCAAGTTTGGGCTTTTGTGGCATTTTCCGGCTTTTGTGAAACACCCAAAGCTGGCTGCGTTAATTCTCCCTAACTTGCTGTTTCCATATCCTTGTGGAAAGCCCTGGTAGCTACTCAGCAGACAATTAACAAGATTTTGATTTAATTAACCAATTATTTATATATAAAAACTATAACATTTTATGTAATTATTATTATTTTTTAAATATATATTTGCCTTTGAGAACATGTCAATATCAAACTTATTACTTCACACTCTTCGCGCATCCAATCTTCATAAAAATGGCAATAAATTATTGATGACAAGAGTGCCATAGTAAAATTAAATCTGCCCCTAATCTGCTCTTGACTCCCATTAAATAACCTTCACCTTGCATAAACATTTTATTAGAGTATTGTCATTCTCCACATCCTCCTCCCCTTCTCCTCACTCGTCTGCTCCTTCTTTCCACACCATGTCGATTTTATCTGTTGTCCTGCGGGCAGACATGTCTTGACATAGTAAAAGCAAAAGCCCAGAGGGTGGCATGCCTGCTGCCATCCCACTGCCTGAAGTTTAGGAGGGAGGGAGTAAGCATTCTCTCTCTGAGGCAAATAAGATGATGTTTTGGCATTCATTCTAAACAGTAGTAACAAAAACATATAAACACAATATGTGTTTAAATGTACTTGACAAGGGTGCAACTTTGGTCTCTTACAGTGGTAGAAAACAAACACTGTCTTTGACACATTAGCAGTGTTTAAGTAGTTTCTCCCCCATTACCACCTGAATGAGCGAGTGAATATTTCCTTTTAAATGATCTCGGCTCCATTCCAAACGCTGCTCTTATTGATTACTGTGCACAAAGTCAGTGATCGATCAGTTGATCACTGTCATTTGCTGAGCTGAATCAGTTGAAGATCTGCTGCGTCTCAGTTAATGGAGTTGCTAAACCACTTTGTGAGCAGTTGAATTACTTGTGATTAACTTAAATGCACCTCATTTGCTGTGTAATATAGCACCTCTTAAGTATTTGTTAAATTTTAAGATGTATAAATCTTGCCCAGGTGTCAGTGTTGACTTGTTGTCTTTATTTCAGGAAGAGTGGTAAGACTGGGATGTATGAAAAAGAATGCATGTTTATCCCTTCTGCGTCTCAATATTGGTGGTCATGCAGCATTATTGCCCCTGTTTTTTTTAAAGGCACGGTTGGTCTTTTTAGTTAATTTTGGCTCATTGAATTATTTTAACTGCCTGAACTTGCTTAATAAAATGTAGCTGTCAAGTTCACCGTCATAAAAAGTTTCTCGCCCACAGTTGTCTATGTAAGCTATGTGGTTAGGAATGTACCACAAATCTGGTCATTAATTACGCATGGCGCATTGCGTGAGCTGAGCAGATGTACCCTGGCTCCGTCTCGGGGGTTGTGAGAGCAGTCAGTGTTTGTGGCCAATCAGGATAAAAGATTGTGGCGGCTGAGGCAGCTGGAATGACACCAGGAGTTTGCCAGGGGGGGAAACGTTTCCTGACTTTAATATCTGATCTGGAAGTTTCTCCTTTTTCCAATAATAAGACACGTCCGTCTTTCAGGATGTAGCACCACACAGAGGGTTACTGTCAGAAAACAATTCTGAATGCCAGGAAGTGTTTGCATGGGTGGTTGGGGAATGGGAATGAGTGGACATTTGTGGTATTGTTAAACACATTTTGTGTTTGACTGTCAACAACAACATCCCATGTTTTGTGTTATTTTACAGCCTGTCTGCTGTTTATTATCATCTAGCAAAGCAATATTAGTCTGATCAAACAAAATTTCCCAATGCAGGCTTAATTTCAATTTCTATCATTTAAACAGTACAGTGTTTCCATTTATCAAGAAAAATGCCATGGTTTTGGCATCAAACAAGTTAATATGCTGATGTAATGGTATGGTCTAAAACTCTGTTCTCCTGCTGCTTGAGTAGAGACCTTTTTCTGATTCATTCAAGTATTGTCTTCATCAGCGAAACTCACTTGAAACGAGCGAACGATTAAGATGAACGCAGTTCTATTATACCAAAGTCACTTGAAATTAATCACATTGACACAGTGGTGTCGCCCAAAAATGTGATACTAATCGATACTAGACACTAGTATCCCATACTAATTTGCAAAAGTATCGCTATTAGCCATCAAATAAACGTAGTATTACTATTACGTGCCTCCTCCAGTAGGCACAACTTCCCACGGCACCGCTTCAGACACAGTCACAAACGCACACACACAGCCCTTCCACTCATATGTGGCTGAAAACATATTAACACTGAACTGACTACTGACGCTGCGTGTAACACTTTTTCTAAACTATAAAAAAGATGGCAAGTGCTGCTGCAGGAGTAGTCCATGTAAACAACATTTGCAAAATACAGGGAAAACCTGAAAAACCCGTGCATTTAGATTTGCTCTGTGTGAGCCTAACCCTAACCTCTAAGAACATCGACCCCCTAAAGATGTGGTGTAGTCCCCTCAGGGTTCAGGGCTTGTTTAGATGTTGAGTTGGCAGATTCGGAAACATGCAGCTCCAAAAGCAGGTTAAACACAGCTCACGTGGCTGAGCTGGACTCTGGCTCTTTGCCGTGTATCTTGTATGTTTTCCCAAGAGAGAAGGATGGACGGATGGATTGAGGGACGGAGAGAAGGAGAGTGGGAACAGACGTTCAGTTGTTTGCTTTCTGTCCCACATCTACAAGCTCTTTTTATGGGACTTCTCTCTGGTCCTTCTGATGCTTTACTTGTATTTGCTTTTGTTTAGGTTTCATTTTGCGCTTTGTCTCCTGCCAGCAGACTGGATTAACCAATTAAGACCAAGCTATGAGCTCTTCTGGTAGCCACGGCGACAGCTGAGTGAATAATATGAGCTCATCCTCCAAAGAGAGAGAGAAAGAGAGGCTGAGAGAGTGACCTGTAACCATAGCTCGTCAGCCAACTGACCGCAGAGAAAGACAAGACTCTCATATCTAAATATATACAAGAGACAAGCAATTAATAAAAGGACAGAAGAAAGAGAGAACATAAAACACACCTACATGTGTACACATTGAATGGCTATTTTTTCTGATATTTATTAGATGCTTTCATACCTATTTGATATCTCATCAGAAAATATCATTTGTTGATGATTTCTGGTCCTATGCCGATAGCATACCAGCAAGCGCTGTGCATGTGTGACCTTTGTTGTTTAAGCACCTTTTTGTGGTTGTTTGGGCTGAACGTGCTGTATAAATGCATATGAATTACCATTTACCATAGGATGGGAAACGGTGAGAAATTCAGAATGGGTTCCTGGCTGCAGTCCTGGACACATACACGTGCATGCACACACACACAAGCTCACTTAAACATAGACTTACTCTACTCATACTATGATCTCGACACCCAACTGTGCTACCTCTGTTAAAAGAAGAAAAAGGGGAATAGGAAAAAACGTAGATCCCTCCCTTTCTTTGTGGTCCCATCATGTTGAGTTCATCCACACAGCTACATTTGGCCAGCGGGCAGCAAACTTCAGAGTGTGAAATTGGATGTCTAGACACAACCCCATCTTTGCTTACTACACACATCACAAACACTCACACAAATACACATACTCTCAATCCCATTGCCTCAGGACAATTTTTTTTTCTCGCCCTTTCTAGTAGAGAACAACAAACATGGCACCATACGGTCTGTTAGTGTGAGAGCTGTTACTTATCTGTTTGATATAGAGAGCAACATAAAAGCATATTTGCGTGTTACATCACAGCTGGGTCCAGGGACAGTGAAAGCAGCCCAAATCAATATTTTTACATTAACAATGAAGAAAAAATATGTATTATCTCAAATGGGTCTTAGACCAACTCTGCAGCTTTAAAGAGCTTTAAGCATTTTTGTTTGTTTTGCACAATTTCTCTTTGTTTTGTGCTCTCCTTAGGCGCCCCACTTGGCCCTAAAATCAATCAGAGCAGTTTGAAAACATAAATGCGGTGCCTCAGAGAACATCCGTTTAAATGTTCTCTAGATAAGTCAGTTCAGCTCGGTGCTGCATTCATTGAAGCTGGCTGCTTCCCAACTTGCTGACCTCTGCATCTGCTATTATTTTGGAGCAACAAATAAAGGAACATTGCAAGTTTTCTTTTAGTTAAACTTTTGACTTAAACGGTTGCTTCCTGTTTTACGCCAACACAGCCATGCACATTTTACATGCATGGTTATTTGTTATGCATTTGTCGCATATTAGTATTGAATAATATACAACTTATTATTATTTTAAAGCACTTGTAGCCCTAGTATTTCATCATGCATCTTGCAAACCATACATTTTAAAGCTATAGGCTTTCTCCTGTCAAGTAGCACCTTCTGGTATATATATACCAATTAGAGTCATAGGGCCCTCAAGTACACATTTTGCAAATGTTAACAAATTATACATTTTCGGCACATCATGCTTTTTTTCCCTAAATCTTGGGGACACTTGATGCAATCTCCGGTCCCTCAAAGGTCAGCACTGTCGAGACAGTTGGAAAATGGTAAACATCACAAATTTGACAGCTGACCTTAACTCCAAAGCTCAATTAATTGTGGCAATTTCTCTGAAATGAAATGTTGGTTCATCTTGTGAGCACAGCCCCGATATGGTGGCATGAGTGGATCGCCTGGAGAAGCTTAGATTGGAATCAAATGGCTGTGGGCCAGATGGATTCCCATTCCGCTGGAGCAACCAGAGGACATGTTAATTGGGTTTTTACTCCCATATGTGAGTGAAATGCCCTGATTTAAATGAGAACAAAAATCAAAGCGTTTTGTCAAACTGATGATAATTACTGAAGTCCTCAGCGGCCGCCCGCTCTGGAGCGCGGATTGATATTTGCTCCTCCTCCAACCCAGATACTTCTGCTCCCCCCCCCCATTTGTAATTTCTGAGGCTACCCACCCGTCACTGAACCCTCACCCAGCGTCAGCTCTAAGTGAGGACGAGCTGCGAGGGGGGTTGTCTGTGAGCGCAGCGGGGGAGGACAGGGGCGAAGGAATGAAAGAGTACTTGCATCCACGCGGATGACATGTCACTCTTTCTCCTCGCCGCTCTCCCTCCAGGGAATCTTTTCCCTCTTAAACTGTCTATCAAACTCCTCTTTGTCTCACTTCCTCCCTCTTTTTCCACTCTCCTCCCTCCGTCTAATTATTTTTCTTCCTCCTTTACTTTCTCCGCCATTCACCCTCATTTTGTTCCAGGGTGATTAATCCCATTACAGAGAGTTTTCATCTAATCCCTCTTTTCACTCACCCCCCCCTTCCCCCCCCCCCCCCCCCTCCCCACTCTGTTGCTTCAGTATTTCATCATCATTTTTACTCTTCCTCCATATCTCAGTTTCTCTCTCCCTCTCTCTGTCTGCGGTTACTTTCCTAAAAATCTGAACATTTAATTTGCAGTGTAATTGGCGGTTGGAAGTTGAGCTGTCGGAAAGGTTTTTTCATACCAATAAAAGTTTTACGGTCCAAATGTCAGTGAGAGATTATGAGTATGGTGAAATTGATGATACACTTGTTATCTGCCCTTGAGCAAGGCCTTTACCTTGGATTACCCAGCATCCACTTTAACTGGTTGTGGCTGGTTTTACAACTGTCTTACCCTGAACTGCTTCGGATCTCCTCGTTAGTGAAGTTTCCACTGCATCAAACAAGTTGGGAGCCCCGCCCCCCCGGCATTGATTGATTACTGCACACCAGGTGTACAATTTATCCATCACTCAGTGTCACCTGCTGAGCTGAGCCTCTTCTATGCGATGTCCTTAAATGTTAAAGGTCATACACCTGACGGATAATTATCAATTGAATCTGTCACTCTCCCCACTCGCGTAGCTTCGTTTCGAGCAGTTTCAGCAGTGCCACTGTCCTCTACGTGCTCAGCAAACAGCAGACAGGCATCATATTGATCTGTAACTGCAGATTGTCAGATCAACTTAAAAGTTGTAGGTAAAGGTGATGTGTCCAACATGTGTTCACATTTGGCTACCCTTTTCTTTCCAATGTGTTAGTGTAGACTTACTGTTACGTTCCAATATAAGAATAATTCATCAAATTGAGGTAGTTTTTTCTTAGAAGACACTGTGCCTTATAACAAAAGGGGAATAAAACCACAGGAGATTCCGAACTAGTTCAGAAAAGTTCTTTAGATGTAGTGCCATTAGAAAAAAGAAATATTCTTAGCTGCAGCCTGTTCTGTGAGTTTTTTATTTATTTTATATATATATAATTTGGTGTATGTTGCTGTGAATCCTCTGAGGAAAAGTACCGTAAACAGTAAACTTACAGACAGCCAAGCAGACAGAGGACAAGGGGTTTTCAGCAGAAAGGTGCAAATTGAAACAGTTTTCAGCTGAATGAAGAAGGGGTTGACAGGCACGGTGGTAACGACGTCCGCATAATAAACTAACACATTGTAGCAGCGAGGGAGGGCAGTCCAGACGGATGAAGGGAGAGACAGAGGAATATGAAATTACTGAATCTTTTTCCATATGTATAGATGACTCTGTGCCTGTTTGAACATGCAGCTTTCTGCCTTTATGAATTCATAAAAGCTGAGATGTCTCCAGCAGGAGTCTGAAATCTGGGTCACACACATCATCACAGCACGGCTGCTTTACCTCTTTCTAAAAAGAAAAACAACTCTTTATGTTTGTATAAAAAAACGGCACCTTGAGCACATGTGTTTGTGTTTGCTCTGCTCTCTCAGAGGAGCTGCCGGAGTACAAATCCCACCTCTGTCACTCAGGAATAATTCCCATCAGGCCATTAGAGCGAGTCTGCCACAGCTCGGTGCTTTAAACGCCCTGCAGGACTCACGTGGCATCCGTCCGGAGACTTTCATCTAATCAAATCATCTTATTAGAGTCATTTTCATTTTTATGAAGTCCACCTGCTCACATCGCGGTTTGTTTTTCAGTTCATACTAGCAAGTGTTACATTCTTGAGGATTCCATTGTGGCACAATGAATTTAATGAACACAAGAAATACTTTTTTTCAGATGAGTGCATTATTTATATTTTTAGCTTTGATACAGTGAAACATTGTCTGCTGACCTCTTTGCGCTGCTGAACCACTTTGTTCACATGTCAATATGTAACGATCAGTTCAAATGAGGAGTGATGTTTGCTTCTCAAGTAGTTTTCTCCCAGGCTAGGAAACCACTAATCCTTTATATGGCATTTGGAGAAAGATATTCTCATGAGCTGCAACTGTAGGAGCGCATTGAAGCTCTATTATTAAGTAAGTTTAATAAGGTTAATGCTCTGGGGCCCCACTATAAAGACCTTATTGTGGGTCTGGCTTTATAATGTTATTGTATCTGCTTTGTATTTGTTTTGTTTTTTTCGATAAATGTTGCAAATTCTTGAGTGAATCTGAATTTGCCAAGCAAGCAGTAACACATCCCAGTTATTGGATATTGGTAGACTTGTGAATACAGTGCATCTTCTTTTTTGTCTCTGTGGCAAACATAAACAGTCACACATTTTCCTGGATGCTGAATACACAGTCCCAGTGGAAAGCACTTTAGCTCAACATGTTAGAAGGGCGGCTCTTTGTTTTACTTGTTGTGCGGAAGCTCGTTTCAAATCCACCTGCTAATCTCTCTTGCATGTGTTCAGGGCCACACACAAGCACACGCACATTCACTCCATCCACCACACTTGCACCCAGCCACTCCCTCTTTGTATTGTCTGCAGGATGAATAAATTGAATAAATTCCAATTAGGATTAGTGTGTTTTCTCTGACAATGCAGATAGCGGCGTTAGCATCTCACTAGAGGAGGTGTTGTCCTACTGGACCGCATGATAGACAAGCTCATGATGGCAGATTAGCACATTTGAGATGTGCGCTTGGTGTGTGTGTGTGTGTGTGTGTGTGTGTGTGTGTGTGTGTGTGTGTGTGTGTGTGTGTGTGTGTGTGTGTGTGTGTGTGTGTGTGTGTGTGATCGTTGTAGCTGAAACTAATTATCAGGATCTCTTTGCTGGGGAGGGGACAGACACAGACATGCTCCCTGGATAATTGTAGACTTCTGCCTTCTGTATATCCGTTTGTCCATTTGATAGACCCTGCAGCTGCATGCGAGATCTCCTACAGTGCCACAGGAAGTGCGTGTGTGTGTGAGAGTGTGTGTGTGTGTGCGTGCCCGTGCAACGGGTAGTGGTCTGATGAGAGAAAATTGCAGCTGCATAGGAGCAATAGATAAAGAAAACTGAATAGCTGAAAGACATGAAACCAGCATCAACAACCTTGTACACCAGGTCCTTAATTGCTTATCCAAGTTGTTCAGCCAAATGCAGGTGCTTTGTTCGCTATTAAAACATCATTGAACCAGGGTGACAAGCACATACTGCTTTTGAAAATGGCTCTTGATAAGATTGCTAGTCCCGAAATAGCTTTTATATATTTTGTTTTATTCTTATCCATAAGTATCACTCATTGTCAAATGACCAGAGTCTAAATTGCTACCAGAAGATACATATCATAAACACACTCACATATGTGAGTGTGTTTTTGGGTATGTATATAAATATGTGTATGTGTGTATCTGTACGTATGTGCATTTATATATGACTGGTCCTTTTTGTGCGCTTACACATTACCAAACATTCATTTTCATGAGTGAACATAATAATTGGCTGTTAGTGGCATTAGTGTGGGAAGAGTTATAGCTGCGCATTTGGAAGATTAAAAGGCAAACCAAATGGATGCCATCCACGCGCACACACACAGGGCAACAAACACACACATACACACTAATGAAAATGTGTTGTGTTAATGTGTCAGTGTATGGCCCGGATGAAATATAATGTTCCTTGGTGGTAAGGACACAAACAGACTCACTCACCCCTTTTTGTGCAGCCTTACCCAAATACACACGCACACACACACACACACACACACACACGCACACCCCATTAGAACTTTACTGGTCCCAGGGGTCCTCTCTCCATTGCTCGGAGTCTCTCTTGGTGGCCGTTTAACAGCAGCATAGGGTTCATTAGGACCCTGTTTGTGTCCACAGAACACCACAAGACAATTAGCTCATTCACTTAAAGTGTCTTTATGTTGCCCCTTCAAGGTTGTATTTCACTCATCGCAGCACCGCATTTTCATTTGGTGGTGCTCTCACATGAATCTCTAACATTATTGGTGTGGTCCATCATGTTGATGATGGGACGGGAAAGGGCTTTTCTGTCTCTCCAGACACTTGAGTAGGGAAAAAAACGGTGTTTTTTTTGTAAAGGTTTATTTCAGTTAGTCATTATCTTTTAATCTTTGTTTTTGTAATCTGCTCTTGTTTGCTGTTAATAGTGAGTAGAAACTCAGCACATTCTTGTCTTGTTATATTCACCACTGTGTTGCACTTGTGATTGGCATAAGTTTACATGAATTAATTAGTCTCTTTGACTTTGCAGGGTTTTTTTCCCTGTTGAGCTTCTGTGATGAACATTTAACAACGTCTGCACAGTTGTTTCACATTAAAAGCCATGTAGTAGTTCAAGGAACATAATTACTCCTTGACTAGGATGGTGTTGTATTTCACTCATCTGCCACAAGGGCAGATAATATCACTCACAACCTAACTGAATCTGAAAGGCCCAATGCAGTGAAACCATGTTCCCAATTATCCAGCGTTCTCTGTCTTAATTCTCTTTCTTTGCTCTATTATCTTGTATTTATCTCTTGTTATTTGCCAAATATCTCACAAAAAACTCCATACGAGTAAAATATCAGATCCACTTAAAGCAACAGTCGTGTGTGGTGTTGTGTATGGGTGCTGTATGCTGAATTTACTCTTACAAATTTTTTTCACCCCTCTCTTTTTGTTTTTCCTATACTTCCTTCACAGTACCATTAAAGACCTTCAGTCATTGGTCTTAATTATTTTCTGCAGTGGTTCAATAAGTTGACTCCTTCGCACTTAACCAGAAGCTATGGACTAATGATGCACAGTGCTGGGCATGTTTTCCATGTTTCATGTATTATTTAAAGCTTTTATAAAATGGCATACACCACAGAGTGTTGCAATGATTTAATGGTCGAACAACATCAAAGGAGCTTTTTAAAAATATTTTTACCTCATAAAACGGTGGCAGTAGTCAATCTTTTTTACACTTTACATAGAATATTCACTCATATAGTGAATAGTCCAGATTAACCCGGTTATTTAGCTGTCAGTCAATTCTGAGCCAACCTACCGAGCGATAGGTTGCTGTTGTATTTCCTAAACAGTTTTTTCCAAATGTGAGGCCAAGCCTTGTCGGTTTATCATCAGGAGCTGATAATAACCACGTTGAACCAGGAGTTTGGGGATGTTTGTCACACCGATTACTTTTATCTTGTTGAGGCCGACAGTAGCTTAACCCCCTTTTCATGATTTAGATTATTGAGAAGCAGCAACGTTGTGTATTTAGGAATAGTCTAGAGACCAAACTTGGATTTGTTTAACATGTCTTTTCTGTTCTCTAAGGACAGTTTACAAGATAAACCTTAGCGTTTTTTATTTGTATGTGTGTGTCTATGTGGCCCTGACCAGGGTTTTCTGTGGAGGAAGAGTGTGCGTGTGTGCGTGCGTGCGTGTGTGCATGCGTGCGCGTGCGTCATTGTAAAGTCTCTTTGTTGTCACAGTTTTCTCATCAATATTCACAGTCCTGTTAATGAATTCTTGCTGCCGGCTGCTACAGCTCTAATAGTCTCCGGTGGAGCTTGGCTTCCTCGCATCCTCTTGTTAATTGCATGTTTTTAGCTCAACTAAAACATGTTATTATGATCAGGCCCCTGGGTAGAACAGCAATTACACCTGCACACAAATGGGCACACACTGTACATATAGATTTGTTGGCATTTACTTTTTTTGCACAAAAACAAAACATGTAAATGGTAAATGGAGTGAGGGTCACAATCCCTGAATACTCCTATTTTTATTTTGCTATCAAACTGTAGAAAATGTCAAATTGTCACGTCTCTACTTTAATTTGAAAATATATTTTAATTTATAAAAAGAATCAGAATAATATATATCTATGTTTAGGAAATAGATATTCCTTAAGACTCCTGACCTTTATTTCATAAACGATATTATATTATTAAATTAGAACAGTATTTTTTCATCCATCATAGGCTTTTGCTTCAGCATTTGCTTTGCTGCAATTTATTTGTAAGCAGAGAATGGTTGCTGACTATAGAATTAGTGCCACATACTGCCTATCTCCATGAGCCAACCATAAATATTGGCAATGAAATTGAAGTGAAATTATTTTCTAAAAATAAAATGTATGCAGACAGTTGAGATTATGTACAACTGAACTAAATCAGTTGGTGGGGGAGGATGTTCAGGTTTCACAGGAACAGATCTAGTCAGCGTGGCACTACCTGACAGATTGTGTTCAACAAAAATCTGCTGGTTGAAATTGAATATATTTTGGTTTGGACACGAGACATATGAATTGAAGGCATCACCTTTGGCTCCATTAAAAATTGAGGTTATTCTGTATTGATGCATTTTATTGAGACAAGCGATCATCATCTATCTGCCATTTGGTCTGAAGTCCTTTTGCTGCTCATTCAGAGATGTTGCATGTACACATTACCAAGAAACCACTTTGGTTTGACAAAATCATGTTATTTATTTTGGCTTGACATGTACAGTACATAATGGTCCTGATTTGGTGCCTGGACTGGTATGAGATTCTGTTATGATGACCTTGTGCAAAATATCACATTACTGCAACTACAGCTCTAAAACAATCAAGTTCAACAAATGTTTTCCATTGAACACAATCTTTTTTATTATTAACAACATATCTGGAACATTAGTAAACTTACATGACAATCCATATGTCTGCAGGAAAGAGCAAGAAATACCCCAGAGTCAGTAGGCAATTTTAATATTATGCCTTTAACAGATGCACATAAAAGTGGAGGACTTAAACAAGAGCCTTGCTCGATACCATCCAAGTATATTTAAAATGTTGTTTAAACAAAACACTGCAGTTGTTTACTGGTCAACAGGGACTAGGGATGAGAATCTTGTGACTAACTGCACTTTTGGCGCCAAACTTGTAAAGAAAGGTTAAATAGAAAGAACATTGTTGCTGTGAAAAAATAAACACTCCTTAGAAGGAACTGACTCTGAACCCGCAGTAGCCCGAGACCACAATGGTTGCAATGTCCGACCTATGTAGGAGAGACCCCCACACCCCACCCCAACCCTCATGTGACCCAGGCACTGACATCACATCTTTAAATGTTTCAACTTAGCTGTTAACTCTTTGCCTGCATCCACTCACCACTCTCCTCTCTCGCTGCATTTATCTAATTACATTACCCTCTCCCTCTGTCTCTCTGCCTCACTCGACCATAAAGCAAATTATTGATGCCTGTATTCCATCGAGCAGATTGCCCTGGGCTTTGTGTTCCCGCTCCTTTTTATCTCTCCGGTCACCAGAGTTAATTTCATCACAACTCTGTTTGTGCCTGCTTGGCTTGTTTAACACAAACCCTCTGTCCCTCTCTCCCTATGTATTTAAATTGGACATTACTCTTTCTACTCCTATTGGGTTATTTTTGTTGGGTGGCTGTGGGGTGAACATCCTCACTGAGAGTTCAGATAGCAGGTGCAACACACACACACACACACACACACACACACACACACACACACACCAAAGTCATAATGTAATAGACTGTCAAAATGGGGGTTTCAGACGCGCATCATTTTACATTACTGAGTACTGTGTGGGCGGGGTAGATGATAAGAGGATAAGGTACTTAAACACACAGATAGTTTTCCTTTCTGTCTCTAAAAACACTCTGTTTTGAAGGGGTGAGGCAGGGGGATGATGTTGGGTCATAGAGGAAAGGTTAAGAGGTTGGTGAGAGGGTTGTTGAGCTGTGTAGTAAAAGATTTAAATAATCTACTGAAAAAAACAGTTACATTTACGAGCAGCTCTATCATTAAACAATAATAAAAAAGCGCAGATGAATGTAAAAACGGTGATGATTAGCTACCGTAATTAAAATGATCATAATGTAGGGTCGGAGGGTCAATGATAAACAAAATGAACCATCCCATACCAATTCAGTTATTTAGTGTCAACGTCCCATTAAATGACAGGATGTGGGATCCAAGAGTAGATTTGTGAAAATTGGAGCAGCATTGTTACTTCAACAGCAACATTCATTTATGTCTTTCTCGCTATTCAGATTGTAATGGACAATGTTGTGTGAATTAATGTCGATTCATTTCTCAACTTTAAGGGGAACTAAATGTTCTACAGTAGTGTGGCCAGGCTTTATGGGCTGCAGTCTAAATACACATAAGGGAATTGTGTGGAGGATTTTTCCAATTTTCAATGATCTTATCATGGCACACACTGACACTCTGGCGCGCACACACACACTACAGAGCACATACCTCTGTCTTACTCTCCCCTCGCTCACCCACTCACTCTTCGTTTCAACTAAACTCCATTATGTCCATTCGCCAATTTGTTTTGATACGATCAGTCCAAAGGTTTTTTATCCGACTCTTGACAAAGCCATCCCACGCAGGAACACACTGTCTGCGTGTGTTCGTGTGTTCGTGTGTGTGTCGCACAGACATTTTGATGGGAGATAAAACCCGTTTTGGGAGCATAGTGCTCATTGAGCAGTGGGAGGTATTTTAATTGATGAGTGTGTGCAGCATACAGTACATGTGTCAGGATTCAGGGTATCACACATGAGCCATCATAATTATGTTACATGTTCAATGCTTCACTTTTGAAAAGAAAACAATGATCAATACAGTTGTCTTTTAATTGTGTGCTTTCCTCTGTGTGCATACGTGTGTGATCTGTATATTTATTCTGATGGAAACTGAGGGTTTTTCCATCAGAATTTTTCCAAGTCAAACAAGCTGTTGACCTACTTTGTGAACCTGGCAACACACCAGTTTAATATTCGTGTACCTTACCTAAGAGCACACACATACACTGATTAGCACCGTTGGCCAGATGGTGATCTCCAGGAAGGCTTTAATGTCAGCAGTCTCCCCAAACAACTTCATAGAGCTGTCAGGTGTCACACATATTGAGCCTGCATGTGTTTATCAAAATAATAGCAGTTGCTGGTTTAAGTTGCTTTTCAATAAAGTCTTCAAATTAATAACCATGCAGCCCAGTGTGGTAATTTCTATAATTTTATGATTCTAATGACACTCTACTACCCCCTTGTGGCTGCTTTTAGCAAGTGCAGCTCAGGTGCACAACAAAATTCTCCCCTGTTCATACAAAGATATTGTCTCATAAGTCCTTTTTTTTTTAAGTCAAGAGGCAATTGAGTTAAACTTTTCAAAAGGTGGCCTGGCTTGTCTCAATTTAACATTTAAGTCCCATGTGTGTCAATGAGACTCAGCTGACTGAGAATCTGTGTGGTCAATTGAATTAATGTCATGAGTGCAGCGTCCTTTCCAAATGTGGTCCAGATGTCTTTGAATTGTAAAGTATTTTATTAAATCATCAGCCCACTTTGTTGTCACTGCAGTGTTATGATATTAATATCAATATATATCCCCGTATATCTGTTCAGAAATTATTGGAGGCCCAATCCTAAAAGGATTGTCCAGACACACTGAGTAGCATTAATTGCAGGGATGTTGAATTATACTGCATTAGTTTCTTCTGAATGTACCAAATAAAAAATTGGCCAGTACAGGAGGTGAATAGATTAATTTTTAATTTAACCTCTGTGTGTTTCACTAAGCCTTTCCCTTAATAGGAGGATCAGTATTTTTAATGAACTTTTAACATGAAACTCAGAGTGGGTGAGACATTGAATAATTTCATCACTAGACTAGCGTGCACTATAGGAGAATCACAGACAAATGTATTATTGCGTGAGAAAGGATTTGTCATGTTGGTTTCAGCCATTTTCTCTCTCACAAACGGACACCAAAGGAGACGGAGAGGTTAAACAGCTGAACAACGGTGTTGGATTAAGCATGGTGTAATGTTACGTTTCCGTAGCAACTGTGGTATATAAATGACTTGCTCTGCCTGTTGATAATCCTAATATATCAGACTGCTTGTCTCCCTGATGCTTTCAGTTGTGGGATGACATAGCCACTGTACTGTTGTGACTCTACAACCATTTCCAATCTGCTGAGATTGGACCTGTTTTTACTGAGTGCGGCCATCTTTGTTTTAAGAAACTGATTCTTTGCCCCTTCCCTAACCCTCATGCCTCTCGAAGAAACACTTATCCAGTGTCTTCATTGCTGACACTACACTTATTTAGGTACATAACAATAAACATGTTCGGTTTAAAGTCAATCTGATGAGTTACTGTCAAGAAAATCTAAAATCTTGCTTATGTGTAATTGGGATTGTGTACGATCACAGAGCAGAATGTGTGTTAAAGCATAATGACATTCTTATGTTACAATGACAATAATTGCAAATATATATATAAAAAAAACTGTTTCTTCTCTGTTTCAGAAGGAGCTGAGCCTTCCCAGAAGAGGCAGTTTGTGAGTACTGATCCTTCCTCTTTTATTATCACATACGTTTTCCACATGTGTAAAGCTGGAGTGCTTCTGAAAGGTGTGAGGATGCTTTGCAATGAACCAAACTGAGGAGCATGCATCACAGGGGGATGACTAAGTTACGGTCTGAAACAAAAGCAGAAGAAAGCTGCTGGTCCTCCTGATTCTATTGGTCAGTGATATTCTATGCAAACTTAAGAGTTTCTATCCAGTGGGCTGCATATAGCAAGAGTTAAACTTGTGTGTGTGTTGTGTATACAAAACAATCCACTGACTAGTGCTTTAGGTCTTACTTGGGAAACAATATCTCCAGTGTTTGTTTTTTTTGTCTCAGCTGTTAATTCTCATCAAGTTATGCAGAGAGCTTCCAGTAAAGGGTTTAAGGACTTAAAAGTTTATAGGCCACTGAGTACTGTGTCTGTGTGTGCGTGCGTGCGTGCGTGCGTGCGTGCGTGCGTGCGTGCGTGCGTGCGTGCGTGCGTGTGAAAACAGCTGAGCATCCCGATGCTGATGGATGTTGGCCTAAATATAACAGCATGTGTGCTCCTGGCAGCTGATTTATTGTCCTGCTCGAAACTGGACTAAAAGTCAGACACAGTGTCACAATTCAGATCGCTGCTGTGTTTGAGTTTGAGTCGTTATCAAGTGGTCACATTGGCCATCAGTCACTTTGAAGTTTCCCTGTTCCCCTGACCTATACTATAGCTTAAACAACTTTGAGAGCTGGGGTCGGATTAGGTGCAGACAGGGATCCTGCACAGGCCACAGGTCCACTGTTATAGGATCCCTGGTTCCTCCACTTAAGCTTATGGGACATGGTAAAACTTGTGTTGTCATAATGTTGTCATGTTATGCACATGGCTGGGATATTTTGGCATTTGTTTTGTAAGTGGAGATGCATCCTCCATCTTTCTATGCAGTCGCTGCATGGAACAGACGGACCTTGGACTTGGTATCTCTGTGGACAAGCTGCAAATATCAGGTCTTCGATTGCTTGTTGCATCGCAGGCACATTTATTGGCTTTATTGGTGTGGTTAAATGCAATTTAGGGTTGTCTAGAACCTGGTATGAATGTAAATATATACCTTTGTCTTCTTCTCCAAATATATGACGGATGTTCTAAAGAACTTTTACAAATCCCAACATACATTGCAAGGTTTCACTGAAAATCACAAGTTTTTGTTGTGATTATTCAAAAGTTTGCTGTGGTGGTCTGTAGGGATAACCCTGTTTTCCCAACTTCACAATCGAAAGGCTCTCGAGAGCCATACACCTAACTATAAAACATTTCTGAGTCTACAGCTGCTGTCCAAACCCCCCCCCCCAGTAACCAACCATTATATCTCCCAAATCACCTCGCCTCTCTTTGAAGATACCATGCTGCATCATTCGATTCTTCATATCAGACCAGCGCCACAGGGGGTGGAGGATGTGTTTTTGTGCACATTCGTGTGCATGTGCCCACTGACTCAGAGCTTGTGTTGAGCAGGGAGGCTGTGATGCCTCTCTCGGGTTGACCGGAGAAAGTGTGCGTTGGCTTGCGGTTGTAGGGACCAGCTTTGTGTGTGTAGCTCAGGGGATGAAGGCTCTGAAACAAACTGGTCTTCTGTCTCTGAAAGTCCTCTATGCTTCATCTGCCATGTCACTTTTCACTACTGAGACATTCAGAAAACTATTTTCCAGCTTTTCTTCTTTAATTTAGTCTGGTACACAGGCAGGATTAAATTATATTTAATTGGCTCTATATAGAGCACCCATTAATTATAATTGTGATACACAACATGCCATATACAAGTTGTTGATACTGTGATTTGATATATCATTTTCGATTTTTGCAAACAAGGCAGTTGTTGTGGAGTAAACTGTGAAAGTTGTTTTGGCAATTTTAATATAGCTAATAACTTATAATGTAGCTTAATTTAGTAAGCTGCAGTAAGATGCAATGTAGTTGAGTAGACACAAAAAGTAACAAAATACTAAAAGTAACACACAATAATAGGACATTTTCAATATTATATTTGCTAATATCACAGATTCCCTAGGAAGCCATTTATTTGTTCTTTACTTCGCATTAGTGTGAGCCAGATTGCTTATATCATGTACTTAGTGTGTATATTTCAGAGCTTCAGTTTTTGGTTCCTTTGGAGTTTGGTAGCGGTTCGTTTGCATCAAGGATAATTTTCAAGTTAGTATAATGAAACGGTGTCACTAGTGCTTCCTCTGGCTGGTCCGTGATATCTGAACGAGGAGGAGAAAACAAGTCTGTGGTGCACTCACTGCTTGAGGCAACTGATTTGGACACATGCATGCGCACACAAACACGGACACACAGCACACACTCGCTCACAGGTCCAGATTGGCACTTAATGACATCTCGTGTCTTGTGGCTGCTTCTGGGTCAGTCCTGTAATCACTGCGCATTAACTCTGTGCGTTTGTCACAGAACACTGTGTGATCCAGTACGTTGGTTATGAATTAGCAATCTGGCATGTGAGTTGCATTTAGGGTGCTTAATTCAGGGTCAGAAGCGTCCCCAGGCTTCTGGGAAAAACAGAGCAGAAAGAGGACAGCTGCACTTATTACAATACATGATCAAGCAATACGAGGAATATGTCCCCTGTGTCAGAGAGAGGCGGGGTGCGTTTCTTTTGAATATCTCCCTCATGTTTCATCAGTGCTTGAACATTTCAGCTTTTTAAAGAAAGGAACCTGGAGGACGAGTAAATTGTTTGGAGTGTGTCACCTGTATTTTTAGTTTCAGTGCTTCAGAAAGGTGTAGTGTTTCCTGCTGCTAGACACAACTCGAGAATAGGATTCATTAACTGGAAGCATACTATTACTAATCATTCTCATCTCAAGTGGTAAAGTTTTACTTGATAAATATTAAATATATATTAAATTATATATATATATATATATATATAATATTAAATTGTGTTAAAACAATACATTAAATGCTTATTTAAAACAATGGAAAAGTCAGAACACACACAAAAAAAAACAGTGACATAATTACATGCAGGGAAAATGTCAGTTCAGAAACAAAGTTAGTAGTAGTAGTATCAGGTAGTTAAAACATGTTTTATGAAAAATGTTTTAAGCTGTTACATTTTACTATTATTATGTTAATTATTTTGAAACTAATTAAACATGTCTTGAACTATCTTTGACATTCACTTTTCTCCTGTTTTTAATCAATATTGACAGTGGTTAAGACCCTGCATATTATACAGCAGACAGTGATTTAAATTATACAGCCTACAGTTAGCTTTTAATACATAACAACAACATGACAAACTTTCTCAAAAAAATAAAATAATGTATAAGAAGAAGTCAAGAGAACATGGCAGGCTTACCTCCTGTCATTATCCTCCCACCATCTCTCTCTCCCTCCCTCCCCTCTGTGTGTCTCTTTACCCCTTGCCACTTGTTGTGGACAATTCACAATCTGTCCTCTTCTCGGACAGATCACAGCCCTCACGAAAGCTGAGAACTTAAGGAAATGAGGGGGATCAATTGGGCAGACTGTACCCAGGGATGGCACCCTGCTCCTGGGGACGTGCAGCCGGGAGTGTCCCTCTTAGACACTTGTCTGGTTGATGGCAAGAGAGCGGATCCGTCACATCTTTATTGTCGGACATGATGAAAGTGCTCAGAAGTTGACGTCCTCCTGGTTGTTTTATTTAAATGAAACAAGAGCAGGAAAGGATTTGTTCGTACACTCTTCAGGATTTCATCATCATTGTGTTGTGTTCTTTCTAACTTTGGATTATTCTGAGGAGCGCAGATGAATGAAATGTGTTTGATTGTGTGTATGTGTGTGTAGACGCAGTGTGTTAGTTTGTGACTCAGCAAGTCCGTGCTCGCTGCTGAAAGAACACTCTACCCCAGATACCTCGCATAACTGTGTGTGCTGCTGTGTGGAGATAAGAGCAGCTGCTGAACTGACACACACACACACACACACTCACACAGACGCACAGGCTGTGTGGTCATGCCTTTATATATCAAAGTGTTGTCAGTGGTTGGACTCATGGAGGCCCAGCAGTAGGACAGTGTTTTGGTCCTTTTGAGGAGATTCAGCGGTCAGCATGTGCTGGTTGAACAGATGATCCGATGCAATCCGATGGATTATTAAAGATTACAGCTGAACCTTTTGTCCCGGGACACAAGATGAAGCGGAGGAAGGAGAGGGCAGGAGCCCCAAACCTCCGTCTGCAGTAAGTGTGTTTGTTTGTGTGCGCGTGCCTGCATGTGTCTGTCTGAAGGAACGTGGATCAGTTATTAGGTAAATTGTTCAGGGAAAAATAAATAAATATTAGAAATTAAGCGAATAAAACTAAAGAGAAAGAAAATGACAGAATAAGCAGTATTGCCCCTTTGAGATGCAGACTGCTGGCCTATTGCTGCCACCTGCTGTTATTGTCAAAGAAGTAGCCAGTAACAACTATGGCAGTAAGCTTATTCAGCAGTGATACTGACTTGAGAGTTTCACTCTCAGACATATTCTTGAGTTACAGTAGCTTGGTGACTGAAAGCAGAGGGATACAGGAAGCCTTGGTCTGTCCTGCTAAAAGTAAAACAAAAGAAGAAAGAAATACCATACTATGGTGTTTGTCTGCAGGCACGCAGACATAAGTGTTTTTGTCGACTCACAACAGTTTATTGTTTGCCTTGCAATGGTGTGCAGTGTCTGTGGTTGGAGCAGTGGTTCAGCGGTTTTCAGTGGAATTTTCAATCCTATTCTGTGTGCTGAGCTAGGCTATGTGTGTTCATTCAGCTCCGTAGTTAAGGCAGTATAGTGAATATTGGTAATTGTAAAAAGAGTCATTTAAATGATCGGCCACAGGCTATAATGACAACTGAATATAAGATGGCCTTTCAAATTTGTTGGAAGAGTGGAAGTGGAAGAGAGAGAGAGAGAGAGAGAATTCATCTAAGTCACTGAGGGAACAAAAGAAGGATCTCGAATAATTCAATCAAAGGAATCAAAACCTGTCAATGGATCCTCATCAGGGCCTGTGAATGCATGGGCAAACTGATTTATTCTTGATTCTATGATATCGCTATTTATTCATTTATTGGGGTGGAAGTTACAGATGGCCCTGCATGGTGCTGCATGTCATGGAAACGCTTCACATATGAAATGAGCGTCGCCTCAGACCTGCCAGCAGGTAGTCTCACCCACCCTGTCCCCGGCCCAGCAGGGGGGAGGGGACACAGAGACCACCACCATAAGGCATCCCTGCCCTGCAGGTCTGTGCCAACTACCAATTCAACACTGGAGCAGAGGCAGTTTTTTTACATCCTTTTTCTGAGCATACACAATGATTTTCATCCACATCAGTGTGGACTTATCAGACTGCAGTAAGTGATTTCTGAGCCTGACTGCTTATCCCCCCCTGTTTGACAGACTTATCTCTACTCCAGTCCCTTGAGTCTTAACAGGATTCAAGTTTCACTCATTCTGTTACCCTGTCAGAGCTGTGTGAAGCTCTTCCAGAACTTTCTGTCCACCCCGTTCCAACTGTGATAATTCAGAGCTTGCAGCTTTCTACCTGCTGTGAGTGGACATCTGCAGGCAGGCAGACAGTATGGATCAGCCGGTAGAGCTTGGCGCTGCTGCTGCTGCTGCTGCCTCGAAACTCTTGAGAACCACGGATATACTCTCACACAATATGATATCAAAACTCTGAGCCACTTTGCACTCTACTATCATCCAGAAAATTCCTAAAATGTTTCAAACCAAGCATGTCAGGTATTAAAATGATGTGTTAACCTACTAAAGTCTGGATTGACAGTGAAATAACCGATAAACTCATACAACTCAACTTTGATTTGAAATCCAATATTGCATCTAATTTGGCATTTATTCTTGTATTCAGAAACGTTTTTCGAAGTCCTAAATGATTCCTGGCAATTTTTGAACAAGGCACATGTAGTATTTTCTGTATTCTGTATTTACAATTATTTCCTAGTTAAAAAAAAATAACTGACACAAAACTTCACAGAAATAAGTTTATAGCACCAAAACCCAAATGAATTCAGCAAGAAAAGACCAAAAAGTTAAAACCCCCCCAAAACATGTTATTGACATTATGTTAATAACCCTGTTGAATGTCTGATTTGAAGCTCACACATGTAGTCCTAAATCTTCCTGGCATTCCATATGCCCAGCTTATGCTCAGCAGGAAAACTTTGGAAGAAAGAAAGGTGGAAAATATATCCACACATACATAATACATTAATCAGGTTGAGCCCTCCTCATCACGCATCCCTCTACCCTCAACCCGCCTCTCTTCCTCCTTTCTTCCTCCCCTCCTCTGTTGGCAGAATCTGGTCGCCGGCTCAGCTGCGTTGCCACGGCAACAGCAGCCTCCTCCAACATCTGCTGTCCCCCACTTCCTTTCATCCCTCTGTCGTTCAGGCCCCGGTCATCACCCTCTCCCCCTCCTCCTCTCCCTCCCTCTGTGTCTCTGACGGCCCTCTGTCAGCCCCTATACACCAGCGAGGAAACCCCTTCCTCTGGAGGTAAGGCTCTTGCTGTGTGCCACTCCTGCCCCGCCCACCGAAACGAACCGGTTTCCCAGTTATTGAGTGTGTGTTGTTGTCGTCCGTTGGCCTTCATCACCGAGTTTCGCTCCGCTCATGTGCAATTCACGCAGTCTCAAACGGTCTCCTCTCTGCTCTGCCTGCAGCTGGGTCTGCAGCGTGAGGCTACTGTGAGACTGGCAGCCTGTGTGCGCTGGGACGGCGGAGGGGCTCACGGCAGTGCCCTCGTGCTTTTACGTCAGAGTCCCCAAAACACCAAAAAGTCTCCAATAAAACCAGAAGAAGTCTCTGGTCTGTTTTGATTTAAGCAGGAGGGGGTTTTGTGTCTCCCACCCTGTCGCGACCGGTCATGCCCGGGAAATTCGGTGCCATTATCTTGACTCTGATTGGCCGAAATACTAGGGACGTACCACCAAAGAGGTTGTGTATGTTGTGATATTTACTAGATTGTGACGGTTTTCAGAAACGTCGTTGGTGTCCACTTAGCCGCTTACGATCGTCAACCATGCTACCGATCATTTTTTCAACTTGCAAGTTCAAAATATTTTTACCAGCAATATCAGAATTTGTCTGCAAATTGCAGGTAAAAGGTGGTTATTTCGCACCCTCATGGCGGTTGTCGGCCTGATGCTGACCTAAATATCTGGTTGTTAGGTCATTTACGTTGTGTTATGATTACATTCAACATTTTTAAATCGTTTTAATGAATTAGGTTATCTGTGCACAGTACTTTGATGACAAATCCACGGAGAGCAGAAATAATGCATGTCCATGTCTCCAAATGATCCCAGACTCTTTCGCACAGATATTCTTCTATTTTTATTGTGAAAAATGAATAACCAAACGGTGTTCGAGTTAGAAAAGTAGAGAGGATGAGGCTGGTCGCAACTCCAAGGTGTTCATCATGAAGACAAGAGGAGATGTTGCTTCAAATATAAAGTCATTATCCAGCTAGAAACTAGTGTTACCAACATTTCCATCCCCTGTTTTATTGGTCATGCTGGTTGCACCCAGTTCTTGCTTTCTTGAATGATGTCTGTTTTACCATTTTGAGATGTTGAGCATTGCAAACTCTCCCTGATTGTTCCACGGCAAAGTGTTATGTGTATTGTGTCAACTGCGATTGGAAAATAATCCACAGTATAAACCTAAATGTGAAATCTTAGATGGTAGAACAATGTGTATAGTCTTTTGTTGTCATTTCTTTATTCTTACTTAGAAATTGAGAATCCCTTAGTCAACATTTGAGTCGAGTGCCTTGAAAAGATTACTTCGCTTTCTTAATGATGCTAAATGATGCATCTGAGAAATATGCCCAGCATTTAATAATAACTGAAGGAAAACACCATCCTCACATCTGTGGGAGGTTGACAGAAAAATCTGTGATATGGTTGCGGGACGGAGTCAAACATCTGGTGATAAACAGATGGACGCTGACAACCAGTCTGTTCCACGTAGAAACGGAGGGGTGAGGAGGAGAGGAAAAGCACATTAGAAACGTAGGGAGGAGGGGAGGGGGACACCCGCTGAGCGGAGTCAGAAAAGAGAGAGAAAGGATCAGAGCAGAGAGAGAGAGAGATAGATAGAGGATGAGGAGGTGGAGGAGAGGGTACACGCACACCGGCAGAACTCACGCACACACACCAGCTCTCCGTAGCCGTCGCTGTTGTGGCAGGTGGAAGGCCGGCGTGTGTATGCTCGTGCACATCCTCTGCTGGCTGCCGCCTGGTCGGAGCAATGGTCGCTCGTCTGCGTTAGCATGTCTGACTCCTTCTGGACGGTGCTCTCCAATTTTTCGCTGCCTGAGAGGAGCATGCTGCGGCGCTCCAAGAGGTACTATCCAACATATTCTCTTTTATTAGTTCACACGTCTGCGTTCGGGTTTGTGTTTGTCTGTTTCTTTTCCTGCACTATATATCCTTCGATTTTAAATTCCCTCTCTTCCTGTCCTCCTCCTCCTCCTCCTCCTCCTCCTCTCTGCATGTCTTAGATGCTCAGCAGGAGTCGCTCCAACATGAAGGTCATCCAACTTCAATTGTATTTTGATGCAGAAACGAGTCACCATGTCTTCCTGCGTGTGTCTCTGTGTGTTTGTGTGTTTAAATATAACTTGACACTGCTGAAATGTATTCTCGATCTGCTGTGGGTGTGTGTCTGTGTGTGTGTCCTTTTTTTATTAAATTTCCTCCGCCTGCTTACGAATTTGCGTGTTTGTGATTCAACTACTCGTTCCAAAGCACAATTTGGCATACATGCGTACACTATCAGTTGTCCCCTTTGCTGCTTGATTTCAACTTGCCTTTCCCTCACTTGACCTTTCTCTCCTCTTCTTCCTCTCTGACAAGCATAGCCTGAAGTGGCTATCCAAGAGGAAAGGGAGACAGAGCTGTACTTATCGCTTTGAAAAAGCAATTGTCTTCTTCCTCCCTGTAACAGTAGCTGACACAAACACACACACACACACACAAACACACACACACACACACACACACACTGCACATTTTTATGTCCTTGCGCCATGTTGTAACCCAGTGCCGTGTGTGTGTGTGTGTGATGTCTGCAGTGCTTTTTAAAAAAGAGATCTCGTGAAGTGAGACAGGAGGCCCTCCTGCATAGCAACAGGCTCTAACAATGTTTGGATTGGTGTGGAATGAGGCTGCAGCCCGTGTGCAGCAGTAATTGAGATATTATCGCGACTGATTCTTTGCGTGCACACAATCCGGATGATCTGAAAGGCCAGTCAAGAGTGACATCCTCCTTTTTAATATGAATTTTCTTGAGATATTTCAGACTGCTTTTCCCACAGACTTATTTCTGGCCTGCACTTTGTTGCCTTTGTTCTGCAAAAAGGTTCTAAATTTGAATATTCAAAAGTTGTGCGTTTGCTTATTGTTTTGTGCTCCAGGCTAAAAACTCAGATTGAGTGCTTGTGATGCATGAGGCACGGCATCAAGTCCATGCCAATACAACCAACCAATCACAAGTCAGTTTCAGCTGTCATTGGTGGCGTTTTTAAATTCATCAAATCACTAAATAAAAACAAACTAATCCAAAATGAACACTTGAACATCTTTTGAATATGTTTTTACTGAAGCCATGAAGCCTGTAGCTGCTTACACAAAGTCAAAACAGAGATACATTAATACAAAGCAAAACACAAAAACACACGCACACATACTCTGATGATTTCCTGTGGAGGGTTTAACCTATAAACCAACATTATTGGCTGGACTGTTGGAAATTAGTTTAGCTGTTGATCCTATCTACATCACTCTCCTGCTGTTTGCTTGTGTGTGTCTCTGTGTGCCTGTGTGCGACCGTGTGTCAGGTGGTGTCGTTGAACGCCCACACAGATGTTTGCTCATCGCTACTCTTCTTTATCTCTATCGTCAGCTCTGTGACAGCACTGAATGGCATCGACTTCTATGGCTGCGTGTCTCATGAGATTTACAGTGGCAAAGTTATTGCATTCTGTGCTTTAAATGCAGCTGCTCATATTGGAGCTAAAAGGCGAGTAAACACTTGTGTGCAAACAGTTAAACATACCTGCCTTCTCTTTCATTTTAATTTTCTGTTTCTTATTGATGCAGTGCCATACTCTTTATCCAAATGGATGCAGTTATGAATAATGGACAACAAAATATTGTAAAAAAATGACACAATAAAATGTTGTCATTTCAATATGATCCCATCTATAGGTGATGATACATGTTATTTTTGAAAGGAATCTATTTGTTTGTAAGCAGGGGAATAACAACTAACGTGGGTCTGTCTAAAGCAATCTTATATTGTGTATTCCATTATTTGAAGAAATATACGCAAGGATAATAATAATAATAATAATGATCAATATCCACTAACGTATGTCAATTTGGTTGATGTGTATTTATTGCACACTGATATAAGACAGGTGTATGGCTATCACTCTATCAATCTTGTCAGAATGAAACCAAGTGCACAAAAAATGTATTCCCCAAAATATTGAACTAGTTATATATATATGAATTTGCAGCCATGACTGAGAAACTGCAGCAAAAACTCTGTATACTGTAAGTGTTTCAGTCACAAAATGGACTGAAACTGAAACTCATTCTCTGTGCTGTACCTGACAGGCTTTCGCTTTTATGATGAGGCATATGCACACACGCTGAACCATCATTACAGTGTCATTGCGGATTATATTATCTTATTTATGTCCTTCTCTTAAAGGTCGCCCCAAATCCATCCGTGTGAATTTCTCCCTCCCTCCCTCTCTCTGTTTGACGTTTTGCCCTGCTTGCAGGAGCAGACATCTGATTAGCCTGAGATTTTTTTTCTAATGGTGTTTTCGGTGACGACAACAACTGCAGTCTTGGAAAGTGCACGTGAAGCATTCATTTAGAAGTCTCATACTTATGGTTGAAGTGTAGTGAAGTGAATTCCTAGAATTGATCCCACAGAAAGATAATGCAGCCCTGTTAATTCGTCCCCGTTCTTTGTCAATACCTCCTGGCGACATCTTACTGGGAGTTAAACCTAAAATTCCATGCCTAAATTCCATCATTTTATAGGAATATTTACTTTGGTTTCTGGATCATATGCCTCTGTACTTATCCACAATTCCACAATTTCCTTTAGGAACTATTATTGTTTTAGCTGAACCTAAATGTATAGTGCAAATCTGATGAGCTGAAGTTCCCCATCACGCTCCTGTATCCCAGAGGAAAAAGTCTTTACATTTCGGACTCTCTGCCATTCTCAGCGCCAACATCATGTCAAAATGTCAGCGTTGTGTGCAACATTTCTGACATGACATTCAGACTCCTCAAAGGATGGACAATTTTGATCTGAATGGCCCAGTGACCTTTCCTGTAATGCAACCCATATAAAAACAATGGGTCTGTGCATTCCATCCAACACTTTTTTGTACTCTGATGAGTATGGCGGACACACACCTGGCAGACAGACACACAATCAGTTTTTGTGCTGACCCTCGTTTCTGTCTCTGTAGATATTTGACGATCCTCATTACTACCTACTTCTGCTATGTCCTTGGCTGGGGGCCTCTCTTTGTGTTTGCAGCTCTTTCAGAGTTCACACAAAGTACGCAATTCATCACACTTCCCTGGAAAATTGAGAAAGAGACAAACCGCACACGAGTGTGTGTCCCTATGTGGGTGTAAGAGGAATAAATTCCCTGAGCACTCATCACTGAATATCCAACATGGCAGCTCATCCGTCATACAGTGGTGTGTGTTTGTGCGTGTGGGTGTGTAGACCCAACGGTACGCTCAAACTGCTGATGCTGCCATTTTCAACAGATGGCAGGATACAACAACACACACGATGCCATATCTTCATTACATGCACTAATTATTCGTCAAGTATGCCAAACACCTAAACCCAGCCCCCCCCCCCCATTCCGTGTGCTTTTTGGAGATCGGAGTTGTCCAACAGACTAGCCTTTTGACAGAGATTTATTACTTATGAGACTTTGTCAACAGTAGCCAAGAAATGAGTGGTGTGATCATCTGTCAATACAGTTAACACTCGATTCCTGAGGAACGTCCTTTGGACACATTCAAAACCATCTATCTCAGCTTGCATCATACTCTGCCCGTTTATTTTGAAACCGTGCATGCTCTGCAAATTTGTTGCTTCATTGCCTACCGGGAAGCCTCGTCACAGTCTCTTTACCCCACCTGTAATTTCATCTACCTCACCTCTCATCATTACCGGCTCGCTTCTGAGTTTCACAGCAAACAACGAAGTGGGAAAATCCCACAAGGTGAACCCATGAATGTGTTGCGGCTGATAGGTGTGAAGACTTGTCACTTCATTTATTCCTCTTCCCTTCTATCTGGAGTTAGATATCACACAGCTCGACACATATTGTGTGTATATGTACATACAGAACAAACACACAGCCATACTGTCTACTGACAAAAAAAAAAAAATTGTTTCTAGTCTTATGCCTTTTATTAACTTAGGTAAACATGTGTTCTTGTTTCACTCATGTCCAAGATTAAAAAACTAAAAAATATCCCAGAGAGAATATAACATCTACAAATATAGGTGCATTCAAAACCTTAGAGAAATACAAAATCTAAGCTTATACAAATAAATCTGTCTACAGCAGTAAACTAAATTAAATATAGAATAGTACTTCTAGTCTGTTGAAGAGCTCTCTGAATTATCCGTTAAAATCAGTTCATAATGGATTTTGGAATTGGTTCAGTCTCCTTTATATGATTTGTTATACAATAAATGTCTAAGTATGCCATATTTGGTGTTTTTATCCATTCGAAACCGATAGTGTCTCATATCCTCTGTATGTTAACCACATCCAGACAACTTGGCTTCAGCATATTTAATTGTTTTTACAGCACAACATTTTTGTACTAAAACACAATTTTCTTTCTTTCTACATTTCTTCTTCGTATAATGGTGGCTCAAGGTGAAAATTTGTTTTTTTTTTGTTTTTTGCCCTGTACCTCAGTTGCTGTGACAGTTGGCTGCCTTGATTTTGACAGTCTAATGTCTTTGTGTGTCACGACTGTCCGCTGGTGTGAAGGACACTGTGCAGAGCGGCTCTTGCCTGGGTGAAACTGCAACATCTGTGTGCTCGCCCGCAGTGAGTGCTCCGTCACGTCTAATGTGCGGTTAAAATGTGCGTCTGACCACCAGTGTGGACACCTGCTGCTACTGACACAGAGCTGTACAGAACCATTGAAGGTCATTTAAATCCGTGTTGCAGTTTGAGGTGAAAGTGTCTTTTTTTTATCAGTGCGCAGTTCATTGCAAAGCTCCTCTCTCCTTTCACTTCCAGCTGGTGTAGATGTTTGTGATCTGGATGTTATTGATATGAAATCTTAACCTTGGCGTCTGTCCTCAGCTGTAGGACGAGCAACAGGAAAAGCCTGATTGTGACGTCAAGCACCTCCCCGACCCTGCCACGACCACACTCACCTCTGCATGGACACACAGGTAAGACACACACTAAAAATGGACACTGTGTGCACCAGCTCTATCTTAAAACATAAGTTGTTCATTTTTAAGGATGTGAAAAGTATAATCTGCGTTACTACTGGGGATTTAAAAAATATCTGATACTCACTGATTACATCACTTGCTCGCCTAGAATCTGTATAGTGAAAAAATAATAATGATTAATATGCTGCCTTGATTTGAGGCCATGTCCATTTGTTCCTTGTCAGCAAGGCGGTCTGTGTATGAACAGAGGGTTGCGCTATGTGGGGTTGTATTGTATATCATCACACACCAGCAATGCACAATTAACACCTCAGACTGCGACCCGGGCACAGCACAGCAAGATATTTGATTGCTTAGATTAAGTCAGAAGGTGTCCCGTTTCTGACATTGCTACGTGGGAGAATGATTTCCTGCCACTTTCCCAGAGACCTCATTCATTCAGCTCCCCCTGTTTACCTATAATGTGTAAATGAATTGCCCGTTGACAGGATTGTTGTTCTACATACCCGACAGCATGTCAGACAAATCTCGAGATCTACCACCAGCATCCATTCCGCACGCTTCCCTGACTCCCCGGCGCTTGTCTACATTTCAAATTTAAAGAGAGACAGAGGGAGAGTGATGAAAAGGAGATGAACAACAGTGATGTTGATTGATATTGACTGTAGGGGAGTGGGGGAGAGAATCAAAATATTGACTGGCGGAGAGGAATACAATGGATTTGAAAGGTGACTGGATGGGAGGAGGGAAAGACTGTGGGATGGAGATGAAAGTTAAACAGATGGTAAAATATCATTAATTATATCTGACTGCAGAGAAGAATAAATATGACCGAGCTCATGTAGCATCACTAATGTATATTATTTTATTCTTACTTATTGGTCTTATCTTCCCTCCATCCACAAGTGTCTTGAAATAGTGTGTTTTGACTACTTAATGTGCTCTCTGGCTAGTATGTGCTTGATTGTCGTTGTTTGTTTGTTTGCCCATGGTCTCCTACACCTGTATGATCATGTGGCCATGTTTTGATCCATAAATAATCAAAGTTTCCTTTGTAGATACTTTTATTCCCGGTGAAACTACAAAATACAAGTATGGCAAATGAACAGGAATAGTCACTAAAAATAAAAGCCAATGTCACACATTACACAAAATTTAAGTTTTAAGAAGCAATTTTAAATAAGCTACAGCACTTCTCTCTTTTGGAGTTAATAATAGTGTCCGAGAGGAAGATAGTTGCAGTAGTAGAAAAGGATATTTTGGCAGATCAAAGCATGTTAGACAACCTTGACAAATATTTGTTTATTCGAATTAATTAGGTGAAATCTGATTTCAGCATAAATATATTAAATCAAGGAAGACTCGTCGGAAGGTATTATTTTGTATATTAAATATGAAAAAATAATGAAAGCAATTTCTAGATGGAAAAAGAATGAGCACAATGGCTGATGTGGTTGCCATATTTGGGTCCTTCTTTGGTCCAGAAATCTCTTTCATTCACTCCATTCCTGCATCTCTTCCTGTTGTTTTCTCTTCCCTGTCGTCTCCATCTTCATTCAAATGCTGCTGTGGCTGCTGTGTCACCATGGTAACACTGCCACCAGGCTTGCAGTCAGCCTTGCACTCCTGTCATTTCTGCTTCCCAGACCACGCCGAGGAGACAAATACCTCCTATCAAATATCACAAATTAATGTTGCTGGTTTTCATTTTCTCTGTTGCTTATAAGAAAAACAAATCACGTTTAAGACTTGCCATATTTAGGCTTAAATGTTGGAATAAAAGCTTAAATGGAGTTTTTACCTTATGCCGAGTTAAACAGGAACACAATCCTGTATCTCTTAAGCCAAGGCTGTGCTATCTCACTGTTGGCAGGTACTTTTCTCATTAATATGCACCACCGGGGACCATTAAACCTTTCTCTTCATTCCTAGAGACCATCTTTATACGTAGATGATTGCTTTTTTCCCCTTATTCTTTCTCTCAATCTCGCGCTCTGGCCCCTATCCTGACTTTCATCGCGGTTTCAATCACTCAGCCATTAACTTCTAATCAAATGAATATTCCTCAGAGTCTAATATCCTGAGGGGCTGACGAGGACCAATCCTCTCCAAAAATGACTTTTATTAAATGTTGAAACTCTGCATAAATTCCTGGTTTCCTGTCTT
Source organism: Colistium nudipinnis (assembly GCA_016785305.1). Lineage (NCBI taxonomy): Eukaryota > Metazoa > Chordata > Actinopteri > Pleuronectiformes > Rhombosoleidae > Colistium > Colistium nudipinnis. Next base: position 2,687,227 of record JAFBJU010000331.1, on the reverse strand, counting down.
GTATTGTCAGTAGCTGCATCTTTGCCTCATCTTTCTGTCCACCGAACTTTCCTCGTGGCTCTCGGTGGGTTGTCATTCTGCAAAGGTCAACCAATGATTGGCAGTTCTTTGTTCTCTGACTTTTGATGAATTCTGTCAAGCCATCTATCGCTCATCTTTGCTATTGTGATGAAGGACAGAAAGAGAGAATCAAGCTTTTCTCATGTTTAGTTTCTTGTCACATATTCCAAAGAAAAAAAGAACCTTCCCCAATTATAGCTGCATTTTGTTATCCCAACCACACACTCCCGAGAGAGGCAGCGAGGAGGCAAAGCTGAGGAGGCACAAAGCAGATTTTACATTTCCATGTATCTTATATGCCGGCATATTTTCCTTGCTAAAGTAGGTCAGTGTCACTGCAGTTTGCTGCATTAAATCTAAACATTTGACGGCGAATCAGGGTCTGTATCTTGATCAGACTCAACTGCGATTTAAATGTCATTCTTATTCCTGTTTTAGGTGGTGGTGTGACATTGCATCAAGTTATCTCTGAGCTATTGGGAGACTGATTTATCCTGTATACGTATCTTTTGCAAAATCCGTGCTGGGAGCACAACATTATGCATGAGATTTACATAAGTGTGACGGACACTAACAAGTATGTGTTTGATTAATGGACTGGAGTATGTGCAGACATATTCTGCTGTCCCAGGTTACAGAACGCAAATTCAAGGTAATTATATTTGAGTTTTTGCTCTGTCCAGGTGTGCTGCTTAGGAAAGTACATAATCTATGTGGAAATGTCCCACTGTGCGTGCGTGTGTGTTTTCCTTAAGATTAGCTGACCTTCAATATTCGTATCCACTATGCTGCGCATATATGGATGTGTCAGTATGCTGTAGTATCATTTATATTTCTGTCAGTTAAACAGCAGGATGTCTTTAAAAAAAGCAAATCAAATAAAATAGCATATAGCTATTCATGATTTAAATAACAACACATGAAAGCAGTAGAAATTGTAGAAATGTGCTGAAACTGATGTTTCACCTGAGGCAAATTTCATTTCAATGTAAGTTCCTGCCATACTGTATACGTGCAACAGTATTAATATGACAAATGATGACATGGTTTTAGTCATCCTCTATCCTGTCTCCTCTTTTCAGGTAGGCTGAAATTGTTATTTTTATTTAATTTATCTCTGCATCTTTTCAATTGTACAGCAGTGGAGATATATCTAAACCACACATATAAATATGAAGACAGAGTCGCCTGACTTCTTCCCCCTCAGCTCCCATTCATTTAATTAAGGCAATCCATCAAACTTGGTGTTCATGCCCATGTCTCTTTTTTCTTTATTATAGCCCTTTTCTCCCATTTTAGTCTCTTCTAATTTATTTCATGATCTCTTGAGATTCTCCTCTTCCTTCCCCACATTTACCACTCACAGTCTTAGTCTTTCATTATGCTCTTGAAAGTCCTCTCAAACCAGATGATTGAGTACCAGAAGTTTGAAAATGGATGGTTGGTTAAATGAGCAACCTGGGCACTTTACATGCACTCTGCTGTCATACAGAGGCCAATTTTTTTTCCTGTTTGTCTTTCAGTTTTTCAGGTTTGCACCGAAGAGTGATTGATTTCATTGTCCACGAGAAAAAAACCCTGCTTTGTAGTTTTTCTAAAGCTGACACAGGAAAACTGAATTGATTTCAAACTGCTGAATGTTTGAAAGTTACTATCTAGTAGTTTGCTATTTCAGGTGAATTATCTATCTATATCTATCTATTTAAATCTGACCAGTCTTACGGTTTCTACAATTTCTGTTAAAGGCAGTTTAAAAAAATGTATAAATACAGTATGGCTTTCAAACCTGCTGTCAGATTGTAGGGTTATTCCCCCTAGAAGTGTTTCAGTAGGGTTTTCTATTTGTGTGTGCTTACCTATTTTTCTTTCTCCTCTCCTTTGTCGCTCAGGTACCAGCCCACTGGACAGCCCTCGTAACTTCTCCCCCAACACAGCTGCACATTTCTCCTTCGTTCCTGCACGCAGGTGAGACAAACATGGTCAAATGTGTTAGAAACAAAGTCAGTGAATCTGGTGGGTAGGATAGGATAACAGAAATATCCATAATATGAAAACTTAGGGGAAATCTGAATGGAAAAAGATTCACAGTCTTCATTAATACCTATTGATCTGTCTGTTCATAAAATCTTAGCTACAGCCCTGTTTATAACTACAAAAAAAATATTGTTTCGATTATGTTATGGAGCTGAACAATTCCAAATGGTACGCTGCCCTTTTCTTTTGATAGCTGCAGGTTATTCACTGTTTAACAATTTAATCAATAGAGTGCATAGGCATTTCTGAGAAATAACATGGGAGGGTGGAGGTACATAAATGCAGTTTTAGTTGGTTGAAGTCTGCCAACTCAATGCTAAATGTCACTAAATCCTACACCCTGGTGCTTGTGTCTTTGAAATGCTGTGAATCAGTTCAACGGCCTCAGTCTCTTTTAGTCGAGCTGCTACTACTGACGATTAGCTGATGAAGAGGCAGATGATCCATGTGAGCCTGTCACTCAAACCAGGATTAATAAAGCTCTTATCTCTGGGCGCAGATTGTAATTACTGAGAAGGAGGGAGAAAGAGTGTGTGTGTGTGTGTGTGCGTGTGCGTGCGCGTGCGTGTGTGCAAGCATATATATTTTTTAAATGTACTGCCAAGATTTTTTTTTTGTTTGGTATAAGCTCCTAACAGAGTTTGATGATATGGAAATCTGCCTTTCATATCTTCATCAAAATGATGATGTTTTAATGGTAACACGCATTTACTGAATGAAACTGTGAAGCTATTTCCATGACAGTATTACCAAACACTGTATTGCAGCCAAAAAGAGCATTAATAGAGATTTATTCAACTGAAATCCCTTACTGTCCGGCTGCTGACCTCAGTGATGCAGCTCTGCAGCACACACTGAGGCAGCAGTGACACCCTGTGGTATCATTTGATATGACAAATAAGAATTAAAGCAAATGTGGCTGGATTGCACAATTTCTTAATTGTTTTCTTCTCAATTAAGAATACTACTGAAAAGCACAAAAACTGTAAGGAATATAAAACACTGAACCAATTGAGAGATTGGATTGATTGAATTCTTCTAATCTAAAATAATTCTAAACAATTCTTACAAGAAGCATAAGAGGAGAATGAGCTTGAGTGTGCGTGCGTGTGTGTTTGTATGTTAGTATGTATGTGACTGGCAGTGGATAACTCGTATAAAAAGAATACCAATTTCTTGTCTTCCTCACAGTCATGGACACAGGGCTGACAGGTAACCCTTTTGAGTTTTTGACCTTCGCCCTTTCTCCTGCCTCTTTACACCCTGCCACTGCCCACATTCTCTCCGTCCTGCATGGCTGAGCACACAAACTATGAATGACATCAGCAAGTACCCTGCTGGGTACCCCCGCTGCAGCTGAATGCTCTGATATAGGTCAGATTTCGCTTCCAGCTGGAGAGGATATGGTCTTACCAAAACCTTAAGTCATCACTGGAGTCAGAGTTTGGCTCATTAAGGCTGAGACTGCTTGCATTTTCTGTTTGCAAATTCAATGTGTTAACCCCAAATGAATCCTCCTAACAAAATACTTGTGTGTAACCATGAGTCAGATTTGTGTGATTGCTCTGACACATTGTTAAAGTTCTCTTTTTACTCTGTCCATGAACATTCATTAGAGAACAAAATGTGGATAGATCTGCCACTTAAAAAAAGTCTTCAGCAATTCCACTTTTTCCTGGAGTTGTTACTTAGGCATAGATTATGGAGTTTTATTATTTTTTTATTCTATTTGATAATGTACATCCTTAGTACGAATGGGTTGGAGCTGAGAGCCTCAATAGTAGAAGTCAGCTAGAGAATAAGAAAGTGTGACGAGTCAGCCAACAGCATTGTTGGTGTGGGTCTCCAAATAGGATTGTAGAAGCATATCTATAAAATAACATCAGCCGTATCTTAAAAATAATTGGCATCAAAACTGACTTTTGAAGAGTGTAAGATCAAGTTCTGGATGAAAAGCAGACAGGTGGGAACGACTGTCAAGCTTCCTTCATGTTTCACTTAATGTCTGCAGAGTCTCAGACTTTTGAGTCCATGTTATCCTGGTGTTTGCATTTTACCTCCTGTGTGTTTTGGCTGTACGTGATGATGCTGTGCCCGGCTAATGTGCTTGCTGTAGAGTATGTTGATTAGGGTGGTCCTTATTTAATAGTAAAAAAAAAAAAAAGTTTCTGACCCCCCCCAAAAAAGTTTCATTTTTGTCAGAAAACACCTGAAATATTATGAAATGTGATCACATTTTAAAGGCTGCTCAAAGCACCAGAAGTTTATTAAAATTGCAAAAACGTATCATCTGTAGGAATACATTTCTTACCTAGAACAATATTCTGGCAGCATGGTGCTGAATCATATTACAGACTTGACACATTAACTGTCATTCAGCTGAAATGATATGCAAAAAGTCATTTTAGGTCTTAAAACGGACTTATTTACATAATTTCACGTGAGATTACATAAGATTACTCTACAATTAGCATCATTTTGTCCATATCAATCCATACTCTTCAAGGTATTTGTGATGAGCCAAATTTAATATTTGAATGTAGAACAATGAAGCACGTGTAATTAGTTTAACGTTGTTGATTTCAGTGCATTGGGGTGATCAGCACCCACAGGAGATACTGCAGCTGATCATCATCTTTAGCTCTTTTATTGTACTCCTGCAACAATGCAACCACTTCCTCTGCATGATCATTCAGCACTGACAGAGAGCTGATTTTGGTGACTCCATCTCTGAAGTCTTCCCTATCTTGCCATGTATTTACACGCAGAAGAAAAAAAAATTGAGGAGTACAGTATACATTGTACATTTCTATATGCTTGCTGATAGTTGCCATGTTGTTTCTAAGGGTGAACAAGCTTACAATTTCAAGAGCTTTGAGCAACCTCTAAATATTATTATTTTTGCCCTGATTATTATTTTATACAGGGTGTTTTTCATAATTTGGAAACTAATGAGCAAGATATTTGAAAAAACTTCAAAAATAAGGACCACCTTGCATATGTGTAATTTCCTACAAAACATGTGTTCAGTTTTGTTTGCTTCATCCCTTTTTAATTGATCCTCTTCATCCCTTTTTCAGGACGGATGGCCGACGCTGGTCTCTGGCCTCACTGCCTTCCTCTGGCTATGGCACCAACACACCCAGCTCCACTGTCTCGGTAATTATCTTTAACGCACTCTGTTTCTGCATACCTTTTTTGCGGTTTGTATTTTTATAATGAACTGCGGAACCAAAAAACCCAGAGATAAGCGTGTTCTTCTGTGCCCGACTTTAGTGCAAAGCAGCAAACCAACAAACGCTCCGTCAGTCGGCATTGCAACCCTTGTTTTTCCCTATTTCTCTTCATTCCATGTGATGGGCTCAAGTATGCTTCTGCTTGCTGTTATGTTTCTCCCCTTTTGTTCCTTCACTCCCTGGGACATATCAAGTCGAGTCCCACTGGTCTAATCCTTTTCCTTTTCCTTCTGCTGTTTCTTCATCTTCCTCCTTAATACCCTGGTGAGCAGTTTTATCTGTAGCAGCTGCCTGTAGATTAAGGCCCGGCTTGCTTCAAAGGCGCTGAGTTAGCTGGCTGCATGAAACAAATCCAAATCGAAACAAATCCACACATACGGACTACTGTATCATTGAACGAACAGAGCACAAGGCCTTACTCATCATTCAATGAGAGCTAATGAATTATTTGGTTAAATTACATACATTTTGTTCAAAAGAACAGTCACAGGATCCAAATTCTGCAATAAAGTGTATTAAACCACATCCATCCAATGTCTGACAACAATGACTTGTTGGACAGTGCCTTGTAGTTCTAGCACACCTTGCGATCAGACTTGCCTTAACCTCAAGAAGTTACAGCCTGATCTATAATAATAACTTTCAATGATGGATTTAACATTAATTTCATGACATTGTCTTAACATTATTATGAAGATACACCTGGCCCCACACTGACTCCACAGCTGTCCCATTCCCAGCCTCGCCCCCTGCCGTAGCTCCAGTGCTGGTTGTAATCTGTGCTCCCTCTGTGCTCCTCCTCTCACAGTCCTCCTGTTCATCTCAGGAGAAGCTGCACCAGCTGCCTTTCCAGCCCACACCTGACGAGCTTCACTTCCTCACCAAACACTTCAGCTCCGAGAGCATCACAGACGAGGAGGGACGCCGCTCACCCGCCATGAGACCGCGCTCGCGCAGCCTCAGGTACCAGCTCCTGGCAATTTAGAAGTTCTAAACGGCAGGGTCCCTCTGTAAACACCCACAAACATAGTTATGGCTGCTTGTTTAGGCCAAGGTAAAAGTGCATTAGGAGACACTCAGCTCTTGATGTCCAGTTTTTAATTTAAAAACATACAGTATATAATCTGTGGTTTGGCAGGGGTAAGATACTGGTGCTGAACGGAAAGTCGTGAAGACAAAGTTCATAACCAGCCCTCAGATGCAGATTGGTTCTATTTCATTCTTCCTGACTGCCAGAGACGGTGCTTTAGCACTGGGTGTTTCCAGCTCTAGCATGCGCAGGTCCAGTAATTATATGAACAAAGTCACTTGTGTGACACCTGGTGACCTGGGGAACATCTATCTCTCCCGGTGTCACCAGAGGACCTGTTCCTTCTATCATCTCGCAATTGCGGACAACGATAGAAAAAATAAATAAATAAACAAAATAAATAAAAATAGTCTTCGGCCCGTCACTGGTAGCTTCATAAGCCAAGGGTTGGGGCTTCGAGTATTACTCGTGTAGTATTACTGTGACTTGCTTTTGGTCTGCCAACACTGGACATCCGCACGCTAGTCACGGTGATTTCGCCAATTGACTAGCGTCGCCGGTAACTGTTGTTCTCAACACCAGATCACCAGGTGTCACACAAGTGACTTTGTTGATATAAATACTTGACCTGCGCATGCGCGAGCTGGAAGCGTCCAGTGCTAAAGCACCGTCTCTGCCGTCATCCAGAATTCATAGAACCGTAGTTACATACGTAACTATCGTTTTATGGTGCGTCTTGTTGGGACATAGCCATGTAGCTTAGACTTGTGTAATCACAGTAGTTGTGTGTTGGCATGGACCAGTTTTGTTGTCCTGGTTGCAGCTTGTTCAAAATAAAGCCGCTTGACAGGTTACAATCAAAGCTTTCTTCTGCCACTTACTGTATCTGGTGTCTGGTTATGGTGGCAATAGGTCCAGCAAGGTGGTCCATTTGTCCCTCTCCTGAGCAACCATTTTTAGTTCCCCCTGGGAGAGATATACAGTATAGTCTCTCTAGGGTTTTATTGGGTCTGCCCCAGGGTCTTCTGCAAGAAGGACCTCTGAACACCTCCAAAGCAATCCGACCAGATTCCAGACACATAAATCCTCTAACCTGAGGCAACCGCGTGCTCCCAGCCTAACACATGTTTGTGGCACAGAACCATGTTGATCACAAACTGAATGTCTCCTTGTTATAGCCCTGGTACCCCGTATTCCTGCAGTGGTCTCAACAAGATCCCCCAAGGGTTATAGTCAAAAACCTAGTTCCAAGCACCCTGGCTGTGCAATGTCATACACCAATAACTTTAGCACATTTTCAGGTCCCTCTCATGGCATCTCTTCACTTTTTTTCTTTTTTCAATCTCCCCCTAGCGTCTCCCACATTTATTATCCTTCTGTATCTTGTGTCTCTGCAGCATGCCCCTTATCGTTATTGTTCTTCCTTTATGGACAGATATTACATTTTTCATCCCCATGATGAAAGCAGTCAAGACTGAGTTGTAATGTGTGTGTTTCATTCGAGGCCCACTGTTTTTGTTGATTTTGTTGGTGTACTGAGCAGTACCACCTCATGTAATCCACATGTACCTTTGTCCTTATATAACGTATTTCTCTTGGAAAAAATGTAATTGGACAGAATACAGAAATAATAACAATATGAAAGAAAGAGATGGTATTAGCTGTTTTGGCTTTGATCAGAGATATTCTTAAGGATGACAAAACAAGCTTTTTTATTAAAATAGATAAAGTTGACAGTTAACAAGTTATTTAACATGGAGAGGACTTTGAAAAGTGATTCGACTGTGGCCAACAGTCATCCCCCTCATGTGCAAGATGAATGAGCCTCAGTGGAAAGCCTGACATCGCAGTGAATGCGATTAAAAAGCTCTTAATGAGGAGTCTCCAGACTGCGGGTAAATAACCAAGAGAAAGCTGTGGAGAGACAAAGTTCAGACTTCAGCTAAAGAGGATGTGCCTGGAGTTATGATGAATGGAACAGACAAAATGGTGCAGAGCGAGAAATGAAGTGAGTGACTAAGATGAAGATGATCGGACCCAGGAGGGAGGAGGAGGGGAATCTCTGTGTGAGAGAGTGTGAACAAATGAAAATGAGCTGCAGAGTACAATTATATGCAAATTTTATGGTTATGAGGCATGGCAGTCACCCTCTTCCGTTATTTAACAGCCTCTTGGTTAATCTCAAATTTGTATTCCTTCCCCTGCTTCATTCCTCTCTCAGCTTTTGTTCTTTGTATCTTTTTTCTTTCCCAATCTGTTTATTGTGTTCAGTTCAATCTATGACAGGTTCCGTCCTGTCAGCCCATCCTCCGTATATGTGAAAACCATATTCATCCATCTTAGATTGTTTTGACACTGATGGATAGTAGTCACAAAAGCCTCATTGACTTTATGTGTGGATGATTGCATACACTACATGTGGCTCACATGAGGACTAATGTAGGACGTATAAATCAGTCTCAGTAGGACAGTTAGGTCAATTGACTTTTAAAATACTAAAATATTATTACAATATATTTTTATTATGCATAATAATTATACAATTATTAATAATTAATTAAACATTTAGTAATACATTACAGCATTATATATATATATATATTAGGCCCTAGAAACTTTTACATTTCCTTTTTGACAAAGCTCAGTAGCTGTATGCTGAATCTAGCACTAAAAGAAACAAGATAATGAGTACTTGAGAACACTCACCCAGCATTATTAATGTTGGAGTAGAAAATAGGCAGGTTTTGTGGGAGAGCATGTAAACAGTAAGTTATCATTGAGGTTGCATCGACAGCAGGCTAAAATAGGAGAATATCAGAGAAAATGGAGATGTCTCTGCATTCCCTACTCTCTTGCCCTAACCTTAACCTTCACAATTTAATACCTAACCCTAAACCAAATCTAATTTCATCCCTAACCCCAAAACCAAGTCTTAACCCTCAAAAAGCTCTTTGAAATTGTGAGGACCAGCCAAAATATCCTCAGGGCATCAAATTGTACTAACAAATATAGATTTAAACCAAAATGTGTCCTCATGAACTAGACATGCCGCACACACGCCGACACCTCATCCCCGCTCCATCCAGCTCTCTGTCATGGTCAATTAGACATCTCATTTCCCGAGTCGCCCACCTCAGTTGTGGAGCATCAATGTTATTTTTTCTCACACACAAACACACGCACACACGCCAAACACACACACCCACACAAACATGCACATGCACCTCCTATCTCCCCTGTGCCTCACCATCACCATCTGATTCGCTGTCTCATATGATTTACTTCAATTACCCTCTCCACCAATAAGCTTGTTTGCATTTTGAGTGCCTTTTGCCACATGTGACATCATCACTCTAGTGAAAAGAAAGAAAAGTGCTCTCCACTGAGATTTTAATTATCCAGTTTTATAAAACACCCCTCAGGTTAAAACATATTTTTCCCTTACATTCCATTTCATAAAGATTTCCAATCTTTCTCACAGTCCCAACATTTGATATTGCGGCTCAACACTATAACATAAAAACTCTCCCACAACTTCCTCCTAAGCCTCATCTCCAAGGTCATTTCTCATAATAATGACGAAGACGTTTTTTGCGGGGATTGCCGCAAGGCAATTTTTATTTCCCATTACAACAGAAATATAGCTTTGTTCTAATTAGCCTTTGTCTGGCTTCCCTGTGTTATTCATCCTGGGGATTTCAGTTCCACCTCCGCTGCAGCTCTAACTGAACAGCAGTTTTATTTTAATAAAAGCTCAGACTGCTTGAAGCCGAGTAGGCGAGACGAATAAAACTGAGAAGAAGAAGATGTTCTGAGGTAAATTAAAGAATGTACATAACAACCTTTGGCTTTTATTCCATATCTGTCAAAGCTAACCTTTGTTCACTTGGCTCATTGGCAGAGCTGGCTGGGATTTGATTGATAGATTTTTTTCTCTTTTAAGAAAGTCAGACATAAAAGGAGACTTTGAAAGTTGAGTCATGTTAGAGCTTCAGGTGATTGACATCTGTACATACTGTATGCGTGCATGTGGGTTTGTTCAGTTGAGGTGGGCTTTTAATTTTTGAATGGTCATTCCCCTGAATTACAGATAGTTTTCTTTTTTGATCTGTGTGAAAAATTCAAGGTTTCACAATGAAAGTCAATGACGGAGAGGAGGCGTTATGTCCTTTGACCCACTACATAAAAGAAAGCATAAGTTGTCCAAGTATTATGATATACATGTTCATGAAAATTACTTTAATCCTGAAGGAAATAGACAAAATTAACACATCTATGTGCGGTGTGTGCATGTGTGTGGGGCTCTGTCACTGTATGCTGGTGAAATGATAAACTGCCTCCACGATGTTTAGCTCATATGTCACGTTCAGGCTGCGCTCATTCCTATTAAGCTGGTAATTGGACTTGCCGATGGATGACTTAAAGCATTACCTCATCGCACAGGTCACATGTTTGAGTACCTCGATGACTCATATGAACAAAGACATCTGGATCGCCCAAATCATAATTTTGTCTTTCCTGCTGTACAAATACATTTGCTTAGTTTTGTTTTGATCTTTTTTACAATTCTAATTTAATTTTTTTATCATAATTTAACATTTAAATGGAGGGTAAATATTAAGTAAATGTTTTGTACCAGTCATATTTTTGGATTGGCAGTGTATAGATTGTATAGTCTGGTGCATATAATCAAAAGTATCTTAACTGATCAACAACTTGTTTAATTTATTTTTAATAATGCAATACATTATTCAATATAATGTAAAACAAGTTCTTAATCCTAAAAATCTGAAAACAAGCTAAAATTACAAAACTGAAAATAACTACTAAATGGTGAAAACTCACCCCATGTGAATGGAAAGCTGAGATTGTGAATTGTTAACAGCCGTATGTGAATGGAATAAATAATAATACTGCAGGCAGACAAAGCCTGAGTGAGTGTGCACAAACAAAAAATCACACAAACACACACTGCCTATCACTGGGTCTCTGCCTATTTTCCTGAAAGTGAGACATGGAAAGGTCAAGGATACTGCTGCTGCTGCTATTTTGTCTCATCGTCCTGGAGTGTTTGGGTTGAAGGGCGGTCCATGGTAGAATATGAAAAAGAGATGAGTCCCGGGAGGGGGGAAATGGAGAGAAAATGGAGTCTGCTGAGTGAAAGACAGGTGGATTTATATTCTGTTAGAGATGGTACAAACTGAAGGAGACATCACTGTCCGTCTATCAGGTCATGATAAAGAGCTGATTGACAGCTGACAGCCACGCACACACACATACATACACGCAGTCTGTCCCGCTGGTCTCCGGAGGCGTTACCTTTGTGCTGTTCTGTGTGGGCAGCCATGCAAGTCCAGAGGATGACATGGTCTACAGTTTACACCACCGAATACAGCCACATGATGAATACCCCACGAACCATTAGGAGAGAGTGTGTGTGCAACCACAATGCTGGTACTCTCCCTATGCTCTGGTTACATGACCAGCCCTGTCTGTCGCAGCCTGTCTGGTTCTGTTTGTGCAGCTCAGGCCCAGGCAACACTGCATCCTCTAAGAAAACAAAACATCCACAACAAACATTTCAAGTGTGTGATAATAAGCCAGAACATTGTTATGTACTGACACCAGCTGGTGATTCTCCTTTTCCCTTACCAATGTGTAGTGGATCTGTGGTCAGCTTGTTTCCAAATGTATAATGACCGAAAACAATAATGCCGTTAAAAAAGGTTTTCCATATTTTTGGATTCCACAACATATTAGCAATGGAACTGGAATGGAACTCATGGCTATGGACAATGGTGTCTATCATCTCCACTCATCTTTTTCTGTCTCCATTCAGCCCCGGGCGATCGCCTATCTCCTTCGACCATGAGATTGTGATGATGAACCATGTCTACAAGGAGAGGTTCCCCAAGGTTTGTACTGCACAGGCCCACTTTCCTGTCCACTGCAAATATGCTATGGTTTTAGCAGATATGTAGAAGCAATGCGAAGAAGAAGGGTGTACAGTTATTAAATTAATTTAGACATAAATTGCACTGTTGTAAACTCAATCCGTTCTCTCATTTGCAGGGGCAAATCAGACATAGAACACTCAGATTTTTTGATAAAATTTGCCACTAATAAAAAGGAAAATAAAAACACTTTTACGAGTAAGACTTGACATTGAAAGTGAGCTAACGTTAGCTTTTTGCAAATGCCTCATTGACTTTTTTACAATCCCCACACACATACTGTATAGACATGTCTCAATTATTCTTTTTTGTAAAACTGATTATTTAAAAAAAATCGAATGTGAATTGTGTATCAGCTTTTGGTCACGTATGTCTCCCCATGTGTCTGGTATGAGTGTACCTTTTCTGTGACTCACCCCCCTACCTCTCTAATCGCCTCCCCCCTCTGCTGCCCTCCCCTCAGGCGACGGCTCAAATGGAGGAGCGTCTGGCTGAGATGCTGTCCTCCTCGGCTCCAGATAAGGTGTGCCCCCTGGCCGACGGGGTCCTGAGCTTCATCCACCATCAGCTGATAGAGTTGTCCCGAGACTGCCTGGAGAAAAGCAGAGAGGGCCTCATCACCTCCCGGTACTTCTACGAGCTCCAGGAGAACCTGGAGAAGCTGCTGCAAGATGTAAGTTAAACAAACAACAGTTCATTCACTGCCCTGCACACACACACACACACACACACACACACACACACACACACACACAGCAGGTCTCACCTCTAATTCAATAGTTCTTTATAATTCTAAAACTATACATGACTAACAAAGATGTAAATAAAAAACAATTGCATCTCGATCGTGCTAATTTAATGAAGAAAAACATTGAAAAGTGCCTTAAGAAAAAGGTTATTGGGAATGCTTCACATTTAAACTATAGCAAAAAATACGAAAAGAAAAAAATATATAAATACTTGTAACGTAATATATAAATATTGAAAACATTAAAATAGTTATTTATTCATATAGAAGAAGCTCAACAAATGTTTCATCTGAAATCAAAAAAGCAAAACTATACTGAGCAGTTCAGATAATATCTCTATGATCCTTTGTCATCCTAACTCATTTTGACTTGTCATATTAGGCTTGTTTTTATTTAAGTGACCAAGAAAGCCAATATCATGAGCCAGTGTTAGCAGTACATTGATGTATCAGACACAAATGAGTGGTTTCAATTAATAATTTTAATAACAATTTTCACATTTCTTAAAGCATGCACACACTAATTTAATTTAATTCTGAAGGTGTAGTGCACAAGGACAATTCAGGCACCAGTTACTTCATTATAATTACTTTCCAGACAGCTTCCTGGAAATAATTATGCACATTTCTACTAATTGTAGGGAAAGGGGAGACAGCATTCGGTTGGATAATATGCTCCTCCTTAATAAATTATAGAAAAGCTGAGCATCTAAATACGTATATGCATATATGTGGAATGGAAATGATTTAAAGGATAGATAAATAATTCATCAAATTGGTATTGACCGAGTGATAACAAAACCAAATCAGCTATCCGGCCATCATTCCTGCCGCAGATGAGTTGAAAACTTATGAACCCCCAAAACAAAGCATTTCATCAATGCTGTGAAAATGATGCCCACTCTGGACTTCTGATGAAGACATCATGGCTATGGCACCTACCCAGTCACGCTCTGTTTACTGAGGAATAACTCACGGCTCTGACGCGCACCCTCGCTCATCATCGTTACAACCGCCGGCGCCAACGTGATGTCATACGAAGGCACAAAGACAATGGCCCCAAACACATAAAACCTCCCTCGGAGCTCGATCATGCTTCTGCTGTCTGTCCGTTACTGAAAAACAGCTCTGATTTGTTCATTGCAGCTTGGCATGATGGGACCGTTTCGGACAATATGCATGTATCTCTATGCACATGGACATTGAAAAAAAAAAAAATATATATATATATATACTGTTTATATATATACATGTGTCTGGCAGTGGTGACATCTCTATTAGCTCAGTTTTGCAGTGCCCGGGGGGACATGATGGCTCCCACCGGCCTCTTATTGACCTTTTGTTCTACTGGGACATACACACACACACACACACACACACAAACCATCTCTTAATCATACACACAAACACACACACACACACACACCCTTCTGGATTTTAATTTCACACTCCAGCAGTCACCAGGGGCTGACAGATGACTCTTCCAGACAAGCAGGAGGGGTGAAGGAGGTGCAGTTGGAGGGTTTTGGGATGGGCGGGAATTCAAGGGAATTCCTTTGCTCCTGATTGGGTGGGTGGGGGGGGGCTTGTAGAACGGGAGGTGGAGGTACGTGCATGATGCCTGTTCGAATGCTTTTGGAGGATGTGAGCAACCTGACGAGCACATGTGAAGAAGCTTCAGAGGCCAAAGCTGCAATGCGGGCTGGATGATGACATCACCAATTAGGCAGTGGTTTTTTTTTGTTGTTGTTTTTTTCACCCGGTGGGCAGCCAAGTGTGGCAGCAAGTGCAGTGGACATAGAGAGGAGAGGAAATGATGAGGCCGTGAGCAGGTGGATGGAGCCTTGAGAGCATCCCTCCGTTTATGGACACCATTCGTCGTTTCTCTCCTGTCCACTGTTTTGGAGGGGACATGTCGCGTATCTCGTGGCAGAGGAGGCTGGAAGAAGAGGAGGAGGAGGTGCTGGAGGAGGTGATGAGGAGGAGCGAGTGGACGATGTTCACTCACAGCTGGGAGGAGGTGGATGCAGACTTTGCAGTTGAGTCAATTTCGTTTCTGAACCTTATCGGACAGAGGAAGACGGTGTTCCTTACGCTATCACAAATCTCTCTAACTTTGTTGTGGCTTTTAGCTCAGATTTGGTTCAACTTTAGGGCTGTTAACCTCTTGTTACAATCAGACTGAGTTACAGTGGCATGCACAGACATGGTGTTGTTTGTAGTTGATTATTATTGTTGTCTTATTAGAATAAACTACGTCAGTGAACATCGCATGACATGTTACTGCTTTTGAGAATTAAAAAAAATCATAATAAGTGAGCAATACATCAATTACTATACTGCTGTGGTTTTTCCAGCTGTAGCTTGTTAACAAATGAAAATGAATTAAAGCCATCAAGCCAATGTTAGTGGTGATATGACCACTATATTTTGAGAAGTAAATAACTAATTAAAGTCATTTAGTGCCTATTGATATCCTGACATGACATGTATCGCCTTCACAGCTCTGTGCGTCAGTTTAATGGCACAACATTTTACCTGAAAGAATAGCTGAAATGTCATTGCAGTTTTAGTATACAGTAGATTCAGACAAACCATTATCTGAACATTGATCTAAATTTGATGTTATATGCTGTTGTTGCTCATTGTATAGGACCAGTTTAGACTAAGCATGTGCTAAATGTATCTTAACTATATAGACATTCAGCTTTCATGCACATGGTTTGGAGTACATATTTATATAATTGTTTTAAATTCCAAGGAATCGGTTTAAGAGTTGAGGTTTTCAAGTTTGCGTGAAGAAGAAAGAACTTATTATTTATTCTCCATCAGCTCATGTTCTAAATCATTTTTTTTTGTTGCAGTTCTTTGACTTTGCCCTCCTTGAGTCTCCATTTCTTTATCCATCCACCCGTTCTCTCCTCTCATGTCATGACCCCATTACAGAACTCGCGGGAGGCCAACTCACCTTTCCTCCGTCTGTCCTCCTCTGCTTCTGGTCTTGTCTTTTATCTCTCCTCAACCTTTATCCCTCTCCTGCATCTCTGTCTTCAACTGGTCCTCGCTCCCTCTCTCTCATCTATCCCTGTCACGGTTTCTTAGTGACCTGCCGTGCGGGCACTATGTTAATCCGCATCCAGGCCATCCTCTCTCCTCTGGCCCCCCAGGGAGGGCCAGTTAGAGTCCTGTAGGTTACCTAAGGGCAGAGGGCAAGATAGAGTGCTAAGTCAGGCCCTATAATCTGTCACCAATCGTCGGTCTTTTTCTTCGACCCCCTCATCGGAGCTAACATACAGTTGCAAACATCTGGTTGTAACAACTGGTTTTCTACTTGACTAAGGTGGAAACATAACCTGACTGGTGAGAATGATGAGTACTTTAATTGGCTCATGTGGGGATGTCACCTATTGTGGCTAACCCATTTTTTCTTAAAATGGAAGAATTGCACATTTACATTAGAGGAAAAACATTTATGTAATTTAACATATTGCGTGTGACAGAACTTACCTTTATTAGCTTCATCTCTTGTTGACTGTTTGAAACCTAATTACACCAAAAAATGTATTTAGAAAACGTTTTGAAAATCGAATGACCTTTAGCTTTTTTTAAATAAAATTAATACAGTACTGATGCCATACTTAAGAAAAATCATGCTGCTAACATTTTAGTTGAAAAATAAACGTGCGCCACTAATATCAATTAAAAACAACAAAAATAAAACAAAATTGTCCGATGTAATGTAGCCTGTTGACTTTTTTGATCTGAACAACCAAGCAACAACTGAACATCAAAAAGACCAAATCACGTCACAATTTTGTTAATCCTTTGTCAATCTTTTAGTTTGTTTTGTTTCTTTTTAATCAATTTTTCTGTACAGCATGTTCATAATGACAAAAGCCCAACATGAATGAATAATTGTAAACATGAGATCATTTTTGGTTTTACTATTAGCATTTCATAAATAATTGTATAATAATCACTTTAATTGTATTTCTTAGATACAGAAACTACGGAATTGAGATATGTTTTCTAAATGATCTCAAGCTAATGTTTGTTTTCTTACTATACTTCAAATAATGATTAGCCAACCTAGTTTTTATTTGTGCAAAGGTAAGAAGCAAGAAATATTTATACTATACTGTACTTAATAAAGACATAAAGTCTAAGTTAAAATACATTTCATAGTATGTGCACCCACCAGGGAGTCACTCCCACATTAGACATTCTGAGTGAATATACAGACTGTCTCACACACTATGAATGGTTAATTAGGTGTCACACAGCTGGAGTTGGTCCCGCAGCTTTCCATTACTCACCGATTACTGGCCTGTGCAGTCAGTTAACACACACGCAGAAACACATACACAAACACACACCCATTCAGTCTTTGTCACACTTGCATGTACACACACCCTAATACATATTTAGTGTGCACATACAGTATAGAGACACCCCCCAACCGGGTTTCATTACAGTTATAAATAATTCAGGGTTGGGGTCGTGGCCCCAGGGCCTCCAGTGTCTGTCAGCACAGCTCTTCTAGCAAATAGCAACGAGTCAACCACAAAAAACACACATACATATATGCTGTATTTCTAAATACGTACAACCCTTAACCTCCTGAGCATTTTTTAGAGTGGGCGGTTTTATAATAAAAAGCTTCCACTTTATATACACCTGCCCATTCTAAAAACACACAAAGACCCACACGCTCACACCCCCCTCCACCCCATTACTTTCTCGGGATCAGTGTTGTCTCCAGATGCATTTCCAGTCGGTTACAGTAAATTGCTGGATAAATTGCTGTGTCTCCACACTGACAGACATTTCAGGGTGAATATCAGGAAGCCAGGCAGAGGGAGTACTGATTTAAATTGCATCTCGGGTGACACCTAAGGGCAAACTTCTCCATCCATTTGTCCTCAAACTGCTGGTTCTCCTTTGTTTGTGAAGGACAAACGCAATACATAAGAGGTTTTCTGCACAGTTTCAAGGTCATATATAAAATCACGATGCTGAGTTATTATTAATTCTATTAAGATTAATAATGAATACATATTATAATGAAGGATCCGTTTTCCAATTTCTTGTAGATGCATTTAACTCCCATTCATGGTTTACATGTGAACAACAGAATTCTTAAGGTTTGGAAATAAGGACACAATTTGACTGAGCTTACCTTCCTTTTGTCTGTTTGTGTGCAGGCTCATGAGCGCTCGGAGAGTGTGGATGTTACCTTCGTCATGCAACTCGTCAAGAAGCTGATGATCATCATCGCCCGGCCTGCTCGCCTGCTGGAGTGTTTGGTAAGAAAATACCATAATGAATATCCTATCCAAGCTGAATGGTCGTTGTCCAGCTGTCACTGCGACTTTTTCAAAATACCTTTTGTTTCAATCCTAACTATAACAAAGCACATTGATTCATGTCATTTGTTGTTGGAAAAAGACTATGTGCATAAAAAATATGAATAACACATAACAATAGATTTTAATATAACATTGCAATATATGTATTGTTATATATTAATATATATATTTTTTGTATTACATAACAGTGTATAACGTAGTAAAAATGAGCTCCACCTTTACCAACTGCTGCTTTCGAATCAATATATCAGTAGCAATAATCAAATAATTCTAATAAACTCAGTGATATTAAAACATGTCCTGATAGTTAAAATGAATCATATTATGTCATTTTTGCACACATTTTTAACTTTTGAAGTAACTGATTAGTCACTTTAGATGTTCAAAAGGAGTGGAATAATAAGCCAAGGCAGCCATGAACTGCTTATGACCACAGATAATTCAGCACAGACATGCACAGAGAAGCACACTGATAATTATAACTCTAATATCCCAACATTTAAAGGAGAAGAAAATATATTGCTATGAACACATCCTGCACATGAGGCTAATAATATACACCAACCACCCTTGATGGAAAACTTCCGGTTCTAATTTCTTCTGGTTGGTTAATCTCATTAGTTACTCAGGGCACTTTTGCTTTTTAATCACACTTTTGCACATTGGTTCAGATTAAAGTCTATTTGAAAGATCACACACAAGCTGATGCTTTTGTCCAAAGCGACCTACAATAAGAGCGAAAGGTATGCATACATTATATGACAATACTTGGCATCGTAGTTGACATGAACATAGTTTTTTTATTTTTTTTTTATTAAGATTTAATCTAATGGCAGAAGAGCTGGGTTTTTTGTCTGCGGCGTGAAGATGTAGAGACTATCCGCTGTCCCGATCTCAATGGGAAGCTCGTTCCACCATTTAGGAGCCAGGACAGCAAACAGTTTTTTTCAAGTGGTGCCTGAGACAGATGGATAAATGTAGAAGCAGTAGAGGGTGAAGGGTGGGAGGACAGGGAAGGGCCGAAGTGGAGGGTCCCTAGGTACGTCAGTGGTTTTGACTAATCACCTGCAGATGAAGCTTTGACACCATACACAATGGTTTTTACAAATGGAAGCACATGTGTATACCGTATGTGTCAGAGTGGTGGGTATAACAGTATTAGTCTCCACTATGTTTTTTTCCAGGGACATGAGTTAAATTGGGGCGTGAGAGGATAATATCCTACTTGCGTGTTGTTGGTTCATTCGGCCTAAATCTAAGACTGAGTATAAAATGATAGAGGCAGGACTGAAACTGACAAAAGCCTTTAAAGACCAAAGAAGAACTAAGATGAGACAAACAAAAGTTTTCTTTTCCATATGCCACATCACCTGTGTCAAAAACATCCTCCATTTTCCGTGAAATAAGGTCAAATTGTTTTGTCCTAATTGTTAAACTCTCCCTGCCCACTAGAACAGTGTCAATATAATATATGATAAACAAAAAATCATTTATTAATTCATTGTTAGTGCTTTATTGGTATTTATTACATGCGGTAAAACAACAGGCTTAGATCAAGCATTCATACGACAGCTGCAAAACTGCTTTGCATCTTGCAAATGACACATATACAGTATATGCTTGACCTTAATATTGTTCTTTTAAAATTGTTCTAACACCCCTACAGGAGTTTGACCCTGAGGAGTTCTACCACTTGTTGGAAGCAGCGGAGGGTCATGCCAAGGAGGGCCAGGGCATCAAGTCGGACATCCCCAGATACATCATCAGCCAGCTGGGTCTCACCAGGGACCCCCTGGAGGGTAATGCAATCAACAGAACCTATGGCCCATTGCATAATTTCTGGTGCAGCACGGTGACTGAGTTCTGTGTGCCTCTGTAGAAATGGCCCAGCTGAGCAGCTATGACAGTGGGAACCCAGAAACCCCAGAGACTGATGACTCTGTGGATGTGAGTACAATGTTCAATGCATGTTTTTGTCCACGTCACAAGTTGTAGCTTAGAGTTTGTTAAAAAATAGATCATCTTTAAAAGTTTTGAAGATCCTAATCAGCAAAACAGATGAGCCACAATTGCTACACAAAAACATAGTTGTTCACACTGTTTTTCCTTTTTTTTTTCTCATCCCTCGCTGTATGTAATATTGTTGTTTCTTTTGCTGTGTGTGCTCCAGTGTCGAGGAACCATGGTCCCAACAGCACCACCTCAGACCAAAACCAAAACACCCAGAGAGGAAGACTTTGAAAACATCAAGCTCATCAGTAATGGAGCCTACGGGTACTGACCGATTTTTTTGATGAATGCGCAAACAACATTTTCACCATTCAACAGGAACATTTGCGCAGTGATTAATTTGAATACTCACTACTAACGGATTTTACGAACCGTCATTTCCAACGAATGTCCTGTGGTGTCTGCCTTTTGTTGTAGTGCTGTGTTTCTGGTGCGCCACAAGGAGACCCGGCAGCGTTTTGCCATGAAGAAGATCAACAAGCAAAACCTGATCCTGAGGAACCAGATCCAGCAGGCCTTTGTGGAAAGAGACATCCTGACATTCGCAGAGAACCCATTTGTCGTCTCCATGTTCTGTTCCTTTGAGACCAGGCGGCACCTCTGCATGGTGATGGAGTATGTTGAGGGTGAGATATTTACTGTTATCGTTTTTATCATTAACGCTGCCGTTATAACTGTGTGGTCTAATGTGGAGGCTCTCATTTGAAGGTGGAGACTGTGCCACGCTCCTCAAGAATATCGGAGCCTTGCCAGTGGATATGGCTCGTATGTACTTTGCAGAGACAGTCCTTGCACTGGAGTATTTGCACAACTATGGCATCGTACACAGAGACCTCAAACCAGACAAGTACGTCACAAATATCTTCTTTGTCATTGTACTCAGCATTATTTTTTAAATGTACTTTTTTTTTGTACATCTTTAAATAGGGTAGCATTTTGTTAACTTTCTTGTCCTCTCTTGCAGTCTCCTTATCACATCCTTGGGACACATCAAGCTGACCGACTTTGGCCTGTCAAAGATCGGTTTGATGAGTCTGACAACAAACTTGTATGAAGGTCACATAGAGAAAGATACCAGAGAGTTCCTCGATAAACAGGTACTAAATCACGTCTTAATCCTCTGACATTCATTCTTTTGT
Source organism: Colistium nudipinnis (assembly GCA_016785305.1). Classification (NCBI taxonomy): domain Eukaryota; kingdom Metazoa; phylum Chordata; class Actinopteri; order Pleuronectiformes; family Rhombosoleidae; genus Colistium; species Colistium nudipinnis. The sequence continues at coordinate 2,665,647 of JAFBJU010000331.1, read as the reverse complement.
TGTTTGTATGATGTTTGAATTTGGCTTCACCAAAACATTGTGTTTTTTTAATTTTATTTAAAGAAATATAAAATGCAAGCTTTTTATAGAGGTAAATGCTAATCATAAGATCCCCACAGGGATGTGCATATAACTACAAACTTGCTTGGATCTATCGCTCCTGACTTTGATGTCATTTTGGAGCATTCTGATATATTTTTCATTGTCTGAAGCTGATCTTTTGTGCTTTTATGCCACCTCAGGTGTGTGGTACTCCAGAATACATCGCCCCAGAGGTCATTCTGCGGCAGGGCTACGGGAAGCCGGTAGACTGGTGGGCAATGGGAGTCATTCTGTACGAGTTCCTGGTGGGCTGTGCTCCTTTCTTCGGCGACACACCAGAGGAGCTGTTTGGTCAGGTCATCAGTGGTGAGTGCATCCTCTGGCACACTGTAGTAAGCACTGATTTAATTCGTATTTTGGCTTATCGTTTCCAAATTTCACTCACCAGTCACACACATTTAGTGTGAAACAGCAACAGCTTGCTGCTAAATTTAATGGAATTTTTTAAAAAAATGTATTGGCTTTCAGAGTTAAGCATTCTTAAAGATTTTGTTGTTGGTTAAGATAAGACAGACTTTATTGGAGATCCAACAGTTCATACATGGGAAATCGTTCCAGTAAGCAAAGTCAGGAAGTAAACAAAATCCAAATAAACATGTAAATAAGCAGTAGTCAAAAACCACAGACAAGGAACAAAGACGTGTGTATCTATAGTGAGAGTGCACTTCACTCTCTTACCAAACACGTTGAATTTGCACTCCTGATGTTAACCTTTGTGTGGCTGGTTGCAAAGTTGATTTGATTAGATCATTAAACATAGTGTTCATCAACCACGTTCGAAGGTCATAGAAATGTGCTATTTGAAGGTTCTAAATTTACGGAAACTGAACTTAACTTCAAATGAAAAACATCAGACACGGAACAAAAACAGCTTGGACACCGGAATAAATGTAAGAAATGAAAAGATATATCTCGCCCAGCTTCTGCTTTGTCAACAAAGCAGTTGTGGTGTCTGTGTTCTTTACTGTTAATGCTTCCAAGGGAGAGAACATCTCGCCCGATAAAAATCAACAGCATGGGACAGATAGAGATTTAACCCCACAGCAGAGAGGCACATGTCTGACTTACAAGGAATAAAATCAATCACCATTTCTCCGCTGTGTTCCTTTCTCCATTGGATTCCTTTCGAAGAAGGGACGAGTTAATGATCATAAACCTGTATTGATCCCCATATGTCTTTTTTATGACCGTCTGAGTCTGTCTCTCCTTATTGATGCGGTGTGCTAATAAAGAAGCCAAGGGTCTCCTTGCGTCTCGATTATGCGCTGTAGTTTTCTTTAGTCTCCTTGATTTGTCATGGGTTTGAATGAGGAAACTACAAAGATTAGAACAGAGGTCTTCAACAGGGGGGTTGCACATTTTTTTAAGAAAAAAAAAAACCTTTCACTTGTTTTTCAGACCAATTTTTTTTTCACAAATTGAACTGTCTTTAATTACACATGAACATGAATCCTATTGTTGTAACTATATTTATACATGGCACAAGGCCCAGTTTAATATAAAACAGAAATATATTATAATAGATATAGTAGGGGGTCCCTGCTTCATCTCTTCATCAGTTTGGGGGGTCCTTGGCCTGAAAAACATGGAAGACCCCTGGATCAGAATATAGGATAGGGAAATTCGAATAACAGATCCCTCTCTCACCGATGTTTCCTCTGATAAAAAAAAGTGGTTGATCTTCTTTACGGTCTCGGAGAGTAGTTTTCCCACTTATATGAGCCCCGAAGAAGTATGTGATTGTGGTGTGTTCATATGTTCATGTGTTTTTGTTAGATGAAATCATTTGGCCGGAGGAAGACGAAGCGCTGCCTCAGGAGGCTCAGGACCTCATCTGCAAACTGCTGAGGCAAAATCCACTCGAGAGACTGGGCACAGGTAACATACTCACGCATGCAGCAGCAGCACCAGTCAACATGATTAGACTAAAATGGATACATAGACAGAGCACAGAGCTCTGGGCTCACATTTGATAAAAAACAACACCCAGTGAATCTCTAATGGTCGGGGTATATTTATACATTTTGCCTTATGATTAGTTCAGTAGAGTAAATCACAGTAGCACCGTGAAATGGTGTTTTCTAACGTTGAGGCTTGTAGGTTATATCACGCTCCCAGCTTGCCATTTGCCACTCCGATCTGACTGAAGTCTTTCTTTTCTTTTATCTGTCTCACTCTGTTTCTTCTCCCTCTGTTCCTTCACTTTTTACCCACACCCCCTGTATCCGTTCGCCAACCGTTCTGTGCTGTGTCTCCTCCATCTCCACAGGAAGTGCCTTTGAGGTGAAGCATCACTCGTTCTTCACCGAGCTGGACTGGAACAGCCTGCTGAGACAGAAAGCCGAGTTCATCCCTCAGTTGGAGTCCGAGGACGACACCAGCTACTTTGACAGTAAGTCATGTACATCGGTTTGCCACTATTAACACTGTAATCAGCGTAACGAACCTAATCACTGCGTCTCTCATCAGCTCGTTCTGATCGGTACCACCATGTGGATTCGGAGGAGGAAGACGACACCAATGACGACGAACACGTGGAGATTAGGCAGTTCTCCTCCTGCTCACCTCGTTTCAGCAAGGTTTGCACTAATACAAAAAAAGACTGGCTCTGCTGTAAAGGCTAGTGACAACAAGACACATACTTAACGCTGTGTCACATATGCCAGGTGTACAGTAGTATGGAGCGTCTGTCCCTGCACGAGGAGAAGAGGACTCCTCCTCCCACCAAACGCAGCCTCAGTGAGGAGGGAGGAGATCGCATCGACAGCCTGAGTGGGCTTAAGTCTAGAGATCGATCCTGGCTCGTGGCCTCTCCAGAGATGTGAGTTCTTCAATCACACTTGAAACTTTGTGAACTCTGAACTTTCGTTTTCCTAAAATATTTCAGTTTTCTGGGAGAAATAGAAACCGTTGTGTATTCACCATAAATGTATCTGTTATATAATGACTCATACAAGAATCATGCTGGACTGTGATTGTCTTAAGTTTGACCTTTGCTCCACTTCACTTCTTTCCCAGCCTTCGGAAACGTCTGTCTGTGTCAGAGTCGTCCCACACGGAGAGTGACTCAAGCCCACCTCTGACAGTGCGGAGACGCTGCTGCTCTGCCATCATTGAGATGCCGCGCTTTGCCATCTCTTCTGAGGAAGAAGGTAGGGTAAAGGCAACAAGAAGGATCACCCTCCCCTGGACCAGGGGACAGATAGAGGTGTTAAGGCTGGTGTAGAAAATAAAAGGGAAATCTAAAATCTGACCTGTTACACTGGTTTGTTATGGGTGACACACATTTTCATTTACATCCAGTTGATGGTTAGTAGCAACATAAAGACAGCGGGTTCCCATGGATGACAAATTATGCATCCGAAACAGCCACACTTTGAAAATGTGATAAAGCAAAAATTCACAAACTTCACAGTTTGTTAGTTGTAACGTGTCAGACAAATATGGTGCCATCATTCCCAAATCAAAATGAATGGATATACTGTACTTATACTAATGTGTGGTAAGGTTCTCAACTCCTATCCTATTCTTGTTTATTCTCTCAGGTGCAGCTGGAAGTCGCAAGAGTCCTAGCCTGCTGGGTGCCAGTGTAGTGAGGGGCCCACGGAGCGACGAGCTGCCCCTCGCCATACCAGAGCTCCCATTGGAGAGAGAGCTGAAGCTAGATGAGTCTCCCACCACCTCGAGCTCCACCTCCAGTCAGCAGAGCAAGGCCACGCTCACACGTCAGTACAAACACAAACTATGGAAACATTCAATTAGTGGGTCAGGAGTGTTATTAACTGTGTTTAAATTAATGACTTATTGTCATTTATTACAAGTTCAATAGCATATACATTTGCTTGGTATTAATATTTTTTTTTAGGTTTAAGTGACTCTTAGTTTTGACCATTTTATTTAACCCAAACTCCTTCCTAAATAGACTACAGGTGAAAATCCCTTTAAAGCTTTCTTCAATATTTGTTAAAAAGAAAATAGTTTAATTTATTGATTTACGAATGGTGAACAAAAATGCATTTCATCTAACCTTTTCCGTCACCTTTACTTCCCCAATCTTCTTCTGTCAATCCAGCTGGCAGCTCAGGGGACGTTTGTGAACGGGGCAATGGAGGTAATGGCAGTAATGGCGGTGCCAGCGGTGCCAGCGGTGCCAGCGGTGCCAGCGGTGCCAGCGGTGCCAGCGGTGCCAGCGGTGCCTTCAAAAGTGCAGTAGACAGCGAATCTCCATCGACTCCGAGAGCCATCAGTGACCTGGCAGCTCGCCGGGCTCGCCATCGACTGCTGTCTGGGGACACTGACAAACACACGGCAACTGCAACTTCAAGGCCACTCAACAAGGTCATCAAGTCGGCGTCTGCCACCACATTATCGCTGATGATCCCTGCAGGTCAGTATCTCATTGTTAAACACGAGGATCACATCTGAGTTTCTTCGAACTCACGTGCGTCTTGAATTCATTTCTTTCCGAAATCACGCAACGTTGACGAGGACAGAGAAGGGAAGCTGTTCTGAAGGTGTAGTTATTTGGCAGCGAAGGTCAACAACAAAAATCGACTATGTCTCTCTGTCCTTAGACCACCATGGAGCCTCCCCGCTGGCCAGCCCGATGTCACCTCACTCTCTATCGTCCAATCCATCATCACGAGACTCCTCTCCGAGCCGGGACCTGTCCCCGGCTGTGAGTAGCATCAAACCCGCCATCGTGATCCACAGAGTGGGCAAGAAGTATGGCTTCACCCTGAGAGCAATCCGAGTCTACATGGGAGATACTGACATCTACACTGTGCATCACATGGTCTGGGTAAGGACATTAATACTGGATATAGTTGAGAGTCATACTCATAGACATCCCTTGAATTTAAACTAGCTTTTCTGTAAAACCATGATGTCCGCCACAACTTAGAAATGATCAAAATAAAACTGAAGAAGAGGAATAGTTGGACGCATGCATTTGAATAGATTTGATTAGAGTTCAATTTAAAAAGTCAACCAAACACCGCAGTGTTCTGGACTATCTGTAAAGATGTCAATCTGCAGGAACGGATGATGACCATTATAACTACAATAGTACAGGATTAAAAACAAAGGACCACTGGCTGTTTTTCTGATTCAAACTCGCTGTACCATAGTGACAGTGTGGCGGCCGTGAGCTGGGATTCTTGTTTTTGACAGAAGATGCAGTAAACACCAAAACAAGAGCCTTGACCCTCCACCTTCTACTCCTTCATCCCCTTTCTCCCTCTCTCTCTCTGTTCACTTTCAGCATGTGGATCAGAGGGGTCCGGCCCACGATGCGGGGCTGAGAGAGGGAGACCTCATCACCCACGTCAACGGAGAGCCGGTCCACGGCCTTGTTCACACTGACGTTGTGGAGCTCATACTGAAGGTAACGCAAAGTTGGCTACTTTCATAGATGTTTTTAGTTTCCTCTTTTCCATAGGTGTAAAATCAAACTACATGTACAAACCTTCCTAATGAGCTAAACTCTAGTTGCTTTTTGTGCTTGTTAACAAAAAAATCCAACTACTAATATTTAATTAAACGGGTCACTCATGCAGTTTCTGTTTTCCCCTCAGAGTGGTGCTAAAGTTTCCATCTCGGCCACCCCATTTGAGAATACGTCCATCAAAATCGGCCCTGCCCGAAAGACGGCCCACAAGTCCAAGATGGCGAGACGCAACAAGAAAACAAAGACCAAGGAGAGCCAGGACAGGTGAGGCTCACTCCTGCGTCATGTCGGACATCTCCTTGTGTGCACACGTGAATGCATTTACTGATCTCTCTTTCTCACCGTGTCCATGCTGCAGTAAGAAGAGAACGTCTCTGTTCAGGAAGATCACCAAGCAGGCATCTCTCCTCCACACCAGCCGCAGTCTCTCCTCTTTGAACCGCTCCTTGTCTTCTGGGGAGAGTGGCCCCGGCTCACCAACCCACAACCTGTCACCGCGTAGCCCCACGCAGGGCTACAGGTCCACACCAGACTCTGCCCACTCAGGTGAGGGACACGCTCAGACACTCCCCTGTGAGAAAACAACCATCAAAATCATTCAGATACAATTTTTTGCCCAATATACAACATACAGTTGATATTTGAGCCTTACCTCTTCTGGGGAAACATAAAACAAAGTAATATATATTTAGTACCACAACAAACAATAAACAATCCGTTTTAAATCATGATGAAAAAGAAAACCTTGATGCAGAAAGTTCAATGGGATTGTGTTTTATTTATTATCTGTGTACAATTAATCCCTGCATCACTATACTCGCTCTCTACTCCTCAGTTGGTGGAAACTCGTCCCAGAGCAGCTCTCCGAGCTCCAGCGTCCCAAACTCCCCGGCAAGCTCCGGCCACATCCGACCCAGCTCTCTGCACGGCCTTGCACCCAAGCTCCAGCGCCAGTACCGCTCGCCCCGACGCAAGTCGGCCGGCAACATCCCCCTCTCCCCTCTGGCTCGCACACCTTCGCCCACGCCTCAGAGCAGCTCACCACAGCGATCCCCCTCCCCACTGTCCAGCCACGCTCTGGCACAGTGTGCCGTGGGCCAGTCGTTCCCTGTGAAGCTGCACTCCTCTCCTCCCCTGGTGAGGCAGATTTCCAGACCCAAAAGCGCTGAGCCGCCGCGCTCTCCACTCCTCAAGAGGGTGCAGTCAGCAGAGAAACTGGCCTCCTCCCTCTCTAACTCCCCCTCGGCTACTTCCGGGGTGACGGCCATAGGGGAGAAGAAACTGCCAGCTGTAGGGAGCCGTAAACACAGCCTGGACATCTCGCATTCTGACTTCAAGAAGGAGATTCTGCAGAGGGAGCCAAGTCTACAAAGCCTTCAGGTAAGAGTTTTTTCAAATAAAAAAAATATATTTTATTATTTTTGAATATTTTTTTATGTACAATTTTCTCATGTAATTTGTATTTAGCATGAAAAAAACTATGCAATATAATTAAAAACGTTTTTAAGTTCTCATGATCATTTTAGTTGTTTGAATGCAGTTCAACTGTGATATTTTACTAATATAGTCACGTACCACTAGGCGTCGCGCAAGGTTCACTGTTTGAGAAACACTGCTTTAGAGGATCAACATGCACATGTGCTGAGCTAAAACCACAGTAACTTTTAGGTTGAAGCCACAACAGCAGTCTGCAGTATATGCAGACACATTTCACTGTGCATTCATTAACTAGCCTCCTTTGTGTCCTTACCAATCTTTAGGAGTCAGCCAGCGAGGGTTTGCTGTCCTCAGGGGGACGGGGCGTGGAGAAGGGCAGCCTGCAGAAGCACGCCTCCTCATCTAGGAAGTTAGGACGACAGGAAGGGGACAGTTCCCTGATCGCCATGTCTGGCCCACTGGGCCTGGCCCCTGGAAAGAGCAAACTGAAGGACAAACTGTCAGCCATCAGGCAGGACAGGGCCGAACGGAGGGAGTCGCTGCAGAAGCAAGACGCCATACACGAGGTGGACTCATCTGAGGACGACACAGATGAAGGTTCAGAAGACAGCCAGGACGGACGCAGGGGGACAACCTTCACCACTCCTCCTCTCCTGAGGCCCACCACTGTAAGAACAGGCCCCGGGGGCACTCTGCCGTCCCTCTGCCTGTCCCCCAGCACCCCCCACGCTACATTCAGCCACACAGGACCCTCACAGGCAGACAGGACCTCCCTGTCGCCTACCCTCCCCTTCGTTACAGAGACCAAGCCCGGCCAGAGCCTGGCCTCCGCTGGTCTAAAACAGGGAAGCTCTGCCTCATCCAAACAAGAAAAGAAAGTTCTGGAACAGAGTGGTACCACAAAACCCACTCAGGGCCCCCTTCCCTTCTCCACTCCAGGCAGTGCATTCATCTCAGTCAGCAAGGACACCTTCCTCAAACCCTACCCTCCAAAAGACTCAAAGAGTCTCTGGGAGAAAAGTAGCCCATCAGAGTCCAGGGCTGAAGACCGAGCACTGAACAGCCCCATAACCACTAACCCATCTACCACCATCACACCAAGCAATCTCGACTACCGAACGACCACTAACACCACAGACTGCAGAACCGCCACGAGTACACCAGACTGCCAGACCACAGAAAGCCGAGAGACCGCCCGTACCTCGTCGTCGTCCCCAGGCGTCCCCAAGGAGAAGAAGGAGGCCGACAACCGGAGACTTTGTGCAGCTGCCGCTGCAAGTTTGACGGGATCATCGTCATCATCCACCTCCAGCTCCAACTCCAGTTCCAGCTCCCCGGTTCTGCCTCTGGAGAGTGGTGTGGACAAAGTCGTGTCCCAGCTGGCAATAGTAGCCAAAAGCGTCCTTGGTCCTGTCAAACTCAGTCCAGCCGCAGACAAAAGCCAGAAGGTGCAGAAACCATCCAGGAGTGGCATTCTGGACGTCCAGCCGACTGATGCCCCCTCATTTTCCTCCAAACTGCTTCCCGCTCCTCCGTTGCCGACAAGACCGAAAACTGAGCGGGTCGCTTCGCCTACCACAGCGCAGACATTGGTCCAAACCTCAGCCCAAATAGTCTACGCAGGCCCAGCGACGCCATCCTGCCATGACGCCCTAGAGGGACCCACTTCGGGCGCTGCGAGTCGTGAGAATAATGCCGACCCTGTATGTGCACAACTGCTGGGAGCGACGGCTGCTCAGCCCACCATCAACACGAGCCGCATCGCCTCCGCAGCATCTGAGCAACAGCGGAGGAGGCCCGAACCCCAGACCAAGGTCATGTCCGCCCCCTCTCAACACGACAAAGAAAGCAGCAAGAAGACGTAGCAGAAAAAGGCCAACAGGCAGACATCACCACCCCATGCTGGCTTGAGGTTTTAACACTCACACACGACGCATGTTTGGAGGAAATCTACATATTAGCAACACCGCAGTGACCAGAGTGTGACGGAGAGCTGTCAAAGGAAAAGACAGATGTGGTAGTCCTAGTCCCATTCCAGCTGTGCTGAGCTCTTTATGTTTGGTGTGAGTTTTTTTGGTGTGCTGACACTTTGGTTACGGCTCTCATACTAAATGTTTAGAGGAATCAGAGGCCTTTCTTTTCATGTAAGGGGCTAGAAATAAAGAGCTCAGTGGTCCATGCACATACAGTTGTGGCCACACAACCCACTGTATCCTCACTCATGCTCTTCTTCTGCTTTCCCCTTCATGTTTAATAGAGCCTACACGCTGTCCACCAGTTTCTTGTCAAGCCAGACATGACAAAAGCATGGTGCCCAGCACACACCTGGCCATTTGTGTAAATGCAATACAGTGTGTTTACTGGGAGTGTATCTGCAGTGTCAATGTACAGTCAGCGCCCAGCTAGCAAGACCAAAATCGTATTCTCCCCTCACTCCAGCCCCCGATGACCCGAGTCCTTTGGTCTTGTGAAGGCGAGATGTCTCTGAGCACTGACTCCAGGCATGGCTCTGTGAACTGAAGAGATTATTTTAAATTCCGCTGTTTGCTTAGATTAAGGTTTTTGGAAGGTGCTGTGAGGCCCGCCAAACCCTGACACTAAAGATGCATTACATAGTAGTCTCAGACTCCAAATGGCCAAATGAGTCTGAGCTCCCGATCTTTGCTAAGAAATTCTCACTTTGACCACAGAACTAATGTGCACTGTGGCTTTACAGATTTACAAATTTGGGAAACTCAAACAGCCTGTTGGACCACCAACTCTTTTACTTCCAGCCCCACCAGCCGCAGGAGGTTGCACTCGTTTTATTCGCTATCTGGACCAACTTGCTGTGTTTTTTGCGTAAAATCCTGCAAATGTATCAGACTTCACTTTGTATATGTGTTTGTTTGAGGGGAGAGCATTGGTTAATTTGTGCATGGTTATGTATATATACAAGAATATTTAAAGATCTGTTGTGCATCTGTTTTATACCAAGAGAGAGTGTGGTCTGTGTGCGTGTGTGTGCGCGTGTGTGTGTATGTGTGTATTTTGGTTGAGTGTCATGTTTGGCACACTTCAATTTTGTCTGCTTAAAAAAAGGGAAGGAAAACACTGATCATTGCTGGATAGAGCCCAGTTCCGCTGGTGCTTTAGTCGGTAAAAACAAAGGGCAGTTAGCCTGTGAAAGTCAGTCCATTACGTTTTTCCCTTCTTCCCCTTTATTCTCTTCCGTGTTTTCCTCATGACATCCTCCATTCCTACTGTGTGTTTTAAAACAACAGACAGTTTTTTTTTGCAGGTGTATTGTTGGTTTGATTTCGGTTTGGTTTGAGTCATATTATGTTATTGTACGTTTTCTGCAGTGTTTCCAAGCAGCATGTGGACATCTCTCCTGTGAGTCTGAGATGGCGGACACCTCCCTCAGTGTTTAGTGTCTTTGCCGAGAGTGACACTGTTGGACAGACAGCAGAGCTCACTGATTCCAGTTTCATTTAAATGATACTGTTAAACTGCCATCAACACTGACTGTATTTTGTTTACATGTTGTTTATGTTTGGGGGTTTTTGTGTTTCTTTTTTATTTGTCATTGGAACGTGTTGCCTGTAGCAATTAATCCTCCTCTGGTAGGCTGTGTGTGTTAACGCCTCCATGTGTTGATAGTTTGTGTGATGGAGGAACGGTCGGTGAACATATGTCGAAATCAGACAGCAGGAAAGCCAACGACTAATGACCTCTCAAAGACTAAGAGTTGTTTTTGTCAGTTCAATCCACTGCATTCAATGTTCTTCGTGTTCTTCGACATTTACTACTGTCCCACTGCTCAGAAACCAAAGAAGTGGCACGAAATGCAAAACAATTGCAGTCTGCACATCAGATTTGCGTGTGAACATGGACAGAGTCATAAGCAGTTTGACAATAGAACATTTTAACATTGGGTCATTTGATAAAGTTCTTAAAACCAAGGTTTCCAGGGCTCACTGTGCTGGACAAGAGATTATATTGCTCTCATTGGAAAGTGAACGTGGGTTCAGCATGTTCATACAGATTTATAAATGATGGCACATAAAATCAAGAAATTCCACTCAAACGCTTAAAGAAATTCATGTTAAGATATCAAAGAACGTTTTTTTGCTGAATCATCCTTTTTTCTCTGTAATCCAGACCATTTGTTAATTCAATCCTGAAATGTTCCTGTGTTTACCCATCATGCACCTCCGCTGCCCTTTGGCTGAGGACCGCAAAACCGACAAGTTTTTTTATCCTAAAAGACCACAAACAATATTCAAAAGGAAAATGCAATAGATACTTGGATTATCACCTTTATCAGTCTATGTCAATCATCAGGGTTCTGAATCATTCAAACATATTTATATAAAAAAACATTACACTGATAAACGGACACACTTTTTCACGTTTAACAAAACTTCTGAAGTTCTCAAATGATTAATGTACAAACAGAGGCATCTGCTAGCTCAGAACTAAATCGAGATTTAAATCTGGAACCACATTATAATATAATGTATACAAATCTATAAACCTGTCAGTAACAAAATAATCAGTTTTCAATCTGAAACCCTGTATCCATCCCAAACTCGATAGGTACAACTCTCACCTAAAAATTCAAACTGTGCCAACTCAATAACTCAAAATGTCCCAAAGCAGCACCTGGAACCTGAACAAAGATTTCTTAACCTGTTCTGTATTAATGGCTCTGTCTCTGCTTGCGCTCAATGTCTGGACAAATAGAGCGGGCTTCCGTACACTTTATACTATGAGCAGGAGCAAAGATACTTCTTTCTCTGGGGCACGTATATGATGTAAATGTGTGGCTGTGGGTATACACACACACACACAGACAAACATTCTGAATCACGATGATTACACGAGATTCTGTGATTTTCCGTTTGCAGCTTGTATCAGTGTCTGAAGAGGCTGAGCGGCCAAAAAAATGCCTTTTTATCGACTTGATTAATCCCATTGAAAACGATGGCAGTGTTTCCAATGTATGTGTTTGTCGCGATGAAGAGGAGGATAAGGATTCAGTTAAACCGTACAATCTTGAGGGACACATTATGAGAGAGGAAAAACATTGCTAGTGTAAAACCAGTGCAATATATTTTCATTTTTCATTGTGGTAAAAGCATGTTGTTGTCAATCTTACCCTACGACAATAATAAAGTTTTTTTTTTTATTATTATTATGTAGAGCTCAGTTTGTCTTGTGTTTTTTTCTCAAATTGTTTCACTCTGCTTTATCATCATCAGCTGGCAAAGTGACATTTTACATTAGCGGGGGTGGCTGGGTCAACTCTATAGAAAGGAGTAGAAACGTTCCATTTAACTCTTACTGACCCCCATCCCGCGCATGCGCAGGTCTAGTAATTATACCAACAGTCACCTGTGTGACACCACCTGGATGACCCGGGGAACATATATATCTTCCGGGGTCAGCGAAGTATCCGTTCCTTCTGTGTTCTTCGATTGGTCGGTTGTAGTTTCGTAACCCAAGGGTTGGTGCTTCGAGTGTCTTCGTCCTCCAGAAGCTGCGACTTGCTGTTTGTCTTTCCAACACGGGACATCTGCGCGCCAAAGTCACTGGTGATTTCTGTCGCCGCTGACTGTTCTACATTACACCCAAGAGTAGTAAGTACTTGATCTTTGCCGGAGTGAAACGCTCTGCCGACTGCTGTGTTGTTGTTTTTTTTGGTAAGTAATTTCAGCTGTCGGCTCGGGCTGCAGCTGCGGTGAGCCTCCTACCGCTAACGGTAAGTTGTATCCACGGTTTGCGCGCGCTGGGTTCAACTAGTTGGCAATATGCCAAGTCCTCATCACTGTGTATCCTGTATGGCTCCTCTTCAAGCGGAGCAGGGCCACGTCCAGTGTCCTGCATGCATGGCTGCATTGGCCATCTGGCATACCGGGATATTTTCCCGGTGGGCCGACGTGCCTTTTGGGCCGAGACGTCATGGGGGGTGACTAAGAGCTGATTGTGGAGTGTCTTCGAAGATGTGACATCAATTTTACATTTTAAAAATAACCAAAGAAAAAAGCCCTGTTCTGACGAGGACATGATGAGATTGACGTCAAATGACCAATGTTAGACTTTCCCAATATATATATATATATATATGAATGATGGTTGTGTGTGTTACTGCATCGGCAAAAAAAATTTAGTGAGAAATGGAGAAGGCGAGTTATACAGTGCCCCTCTCCACAACAATTATTAATTTCGATTATTTCAGGCCTATTACTATGGGTGTGAACAGGGGTCATCAATGTCTTCAAAGACCCCTCAAACTGGGAGAGATGGAGCAGGACCTCCTGTTGAAGACCACCGATATAAACGGCTATGCCTGTTTACTTTGTTTAATTTATCAATAATTTTGTTATATTATTCGTTTATGTTACAGTGTCTTAATTGTTCCTGTTCAGAGCTTACTTTCAGTGACATATTGACCGACTTGGTTCAATAACAGTTTTCATAAAACTTGAGATGCATCCTGTGAAGAAAAGTCTAACATTTGACGTCAAGCTCATCATATCCTCGTCACGACAGGGCTTTTTTCTTTAGTGAATTTTAAAATGGAAATATGTTTTCTTACATCTTCGGAGACACTCCACAATCAGCTCTTTATCCCCCTTTTGTGATGCCAGGACAGGCTGGTCGGGTTGCTCATTTGTATGAGATATTAACATGTGGTCTCTAACAAGGGTTGCCATACACTTTTTAACGTGTTCGGAGTGAGTAGTAGTTTGTTGCATCTAAGTTTGTTTGGTTTGTTTTAGTGTGTAAACTTGTTAATTCACTGGTTTTAGTACTGTAAGTGTTTTCTTGTTTCACCCCTGTTTGAAACCTGGTTTCAGTTTTATGCTGTTTTATGGTGGACTAAAAGTCTGCTAATGTCTACACTTCAAACCAACTTTCTTACCTTGGGTTGTGAAATCCATGACAGGCCGATGGGCTCTAAAGGCCTGAGAGGAAAATGTGTAACCTTTAAATGACGCAACAGTATCTGGGGCACAGAAAGATGGGGATCAATGTTGCAGCATGAATAAAATAACAGTATCCAGATGGGGACAGAAAGTTCCCAGTGTCACTGTTCTATATGTACCTTCTTTTTTATCCTGTGTTCTTGTGCTTTCAGGTTGCAGAAGGTAGCTTAAGTTTGAACAAGGAAAGAAGTAAGTTTGAACAATTGCAACATCTCAACGTTGGCCTACAGGTAAAAAAAACAAAACAATTGATACATTTAGTGCAGTTTCTAGGGTTAGGGTTATTTATTGTCAGCCGACTGTGGTATATTGATAAATTGTAGATTTTTTTTTCAAATTTCTTTCAGGTAAATACAGAGACATTTGTGAAATCAACCTTTCTCTACCTGACTCATGACAGTTCATCACATGCAGAATCTGCTCTAAAGCTGTATGGAAAAACTTTATTCTTCAATTTTCTTAGGCAAATATTAGTTTATTTTAGTTTTTGTTTTTTTTGGTTTGTTTTATCTAACCTTCTTGTTTTCTGTTTTGCCAGGATGTGGTGACTTTGAGGACATCAGCTGTTTATTGCAGACCCAACACCTTTTTTTGAAAATAAACTAATTTCATTGATTGCATTTTTCTTTAATTTGGTTAAGACTTGCTGTTGATTGCTTGTACATATTTCTTTTCGAAAATAAATTAGGTTAAAGCTCATTTAATTGTTTGCTTTTTTTCAGATATCTGTTTTCACTTTGGGCAAGAAGATTAAAACATAATGCTCATGGGGGGAGTTCTCACTGCTTTACACACCAAGCATTTCCCAAATAAATTCCCAAGTGCAACAGCTCTAAGAATAAAATTATAAAGTTAACGCAGCCCATTACTTTTTATGAACATTGTTTAAGCACATTTAAAACTTAAAAATGTATTCGCTTAATAAATGCAAATTGAATCTATATCATTCATAAAGTTATATTAAATCATACGTTAGACAGAAATTCAGACTCAACAGGTTTAATCCTTTTATACGTTACAATGAAACAACCAATGGCAGTTCAGGAGGAAAGAACCCTCTTCACCAACCTTCTCAGCGTAGTGGATCAGTTCACTGACAAAGAAGCAGAAACATGAACTCAACTATAAGTACTTGTCTGATATCTTTACATGGATCTTCTAATAGCCATTCAAACATACTTTACTACTACTCTACAATACTAGAAATGAGAATGAGTACAATACAGGCGGCAATTACATTACTCCTTACCAACGTAACTTTCCACAATCCATTCCTTGGTTTAAAGAACAAAACCAATTTACAGACCAGAATGAAACCATCACACATTAAACATCAGCTGCGAAGAAAAGCAACAGCGCCAGGCAGATAGCCATGAGGGTTGAAGTCACCTGGTTCAGAAAATCTGTGAAAGAGTTTTTACAAGGAAACAGAAATGTAAGTGGTAAAGAATAAAACCTTGTAGCTAATCATGTGCAGCCCCACAAAACAGCACTAAACTCAACTGCTCTAATACTTTCTACATGTGTTGCAAGTGAATGGAATTGGTATGTAACTACAGACACATCACTGTCAGGAAAGTTCTTGACAAATATGTTACCCTGGCAAAAAAGTGAAGCCTGAAAAATAAGCCAAGAAGTCAATGTGTTTTATCCAACAGTCAGGTCTGATGTTAACAGCACATGAAAATGGCAGAAATGTGTGGATGATTATTATTGAAGCGGCAGTTACCATCCTTGGTTATATTTCCATTTCACCGGAAGGGCGAGCACACTGCAACAAGTCAGGAACACTCCACCATCACATGGGTTTAAGGATCAAATTATAAAAAAAAAAAACATGTTGAAAGTCCTTGTTAACACATTAGATAAATAAGTTAAATAAGACACGTAGAAAAGTCTCTTTCACGTTCTTAACAAGCCAAGAAATGCCAAACCATACCAAATGTTCACCTCGTTCAGCAGGGAAGTTCCCACATGCTCCAGGGAGAAAGGACCGAATAAACGGAAGTGGGGTAATCCAGTGCCATTTATAGAGAAAGGGGCGGGGCGGGCTGTGCCAAGCCTGGAACACTCCACCTGAATCCTGCAGGGAACCCGCACACACACACACGGGCCACAGTGACTGGCATTAAAGAGTTTATTTTAAACATTAGGCTCCATTAGTTCCATATCATTTGCAATTTAGGCTTACCCAAAATGCACAAAATTCAGAATGAAATATACAGAATATGGGAAAACTATGGTTGTATTCCAAAGTTTAACAGGAATTCAATACAAACACGTCAGTTATATACACCTGTATGTACACCTATACCTCTTGTCTCGACTCCTCTTTTGTAGGAGCCGGTAAGTTAGTATGTTCAGGATCAATTTGTACAGGTCAGCAGCAGCACCTGAAAAAATTGAAATAAAAAAAATTGTGAAATATATATAAACAGTAATATATAAAAACAGTTACGTATGTAACTACAGTTCTATGAATTCTGGATGACCGTCAGGTGCTTTAGCAGTGGATGCTTCCAACTCGCTCATGCATTGATTAAGTATACCTATGAATGTTTTAAATGTCTGACTTTTTTGCCATTTTTGGAAGACACATAATACACAAGGCATTTTTGTAAAAGTTTGGATGTGAACTGACATTTTTCTGTTTTCACTTCAGCTATGGCAAGGAATTTTTGGTCAAATTCTAGAATTTTTGATGACATGCTACACTATGACGTTGTCACTATTTTAACTTTATTTTTGCATTGACACTATTAGACTTGCCGATGCTCCTGTGCGAGTTTCAAGAGTTTTGACATTTTAGACTTTCTGGCCACCATCAGGCTATAGTAAGAAGTTTTTGGTCAAATTCTTGAATTTTTTACAACATGCAATACTATGAAGTTTTCAATTTTTTCCCTTTATTTTTACATCTACCCTATTTTTAGGCCCTGCCGATGCTCCTCTGTCAGTTTAGAGTTTTTACATTTTTGAATTTCTGGCCATCATAAGGCTATAGTAAGGCGTTTTTTGGTCAAAACTTGAATTTGTGATGACACGCTATACTACGATGTTTTCACATCTACCCTATTTTTAGGCCTTGCCGATGCTCCTGTGCAATTTTTGACATTTTTGACCGACATAAGGCTATAGTAAGGCATTTTTGGTCAAATCCTTTTTGACAACATGCTACACTATGACATCTTCACTTTATTTTCTCATCTACCACATTTCTCTCCTCTTTTACATTTTTGACTTTCTGGCCGACACAAGGCTATAGTAAGGTGGCTTTGGTCAAATTCTTGAATTTTTGACGACATGCAAAACTATGACATTTTCACTTTATTTTCTCAGCTACCATATTTTTAGGCCCTGCCACTGTTCCTGTGCGAGTTTCAAGAGCTTCTCTTGCATACTTTTTCGCATTATCGACATTGCTATGCATGTTTCAGGTATTTTTAAATGTTTTTAATTTTTGAAATTTTAGGCTGACATCCTGAACTATGACATTTTTCACCTCTACCATATATTTTCACATTGACAACGATGCTATGCATGTTTTCAAATGTTTTTTTTTGGAAAATAAAATGTACTATGACGCTTTTGGTCAAAATTTGAACGACATGCTATACTATGATGTTTTTCCTTTTTTTGTCACCTGTACGATATATTTTCGCATCGTCGACATTGCTATGCAGTGTTTTTTTGTTTTTTTTGACAACTTACTATACCATGATGTTTTTTGTCAAATTTTGGATGACATGCTATATAATCACATATTTTACTTTTATTCCCCCAACTACACCATATATTTCGTCCTGCCGACGTCGCTACACATGTTTCAAGATTTCTTTTTTAAATTTCACTATTTTATATTTTTGGAAGACATACTATACTCAACGTTTTTGGTCAAATTTACGAAAATATGCTATACTATGATGTTTTTCACTTTTTATTAAATTTTTTTACACCTCTGCAATGTATTTTGCATTGAACAACATACTATATTATGAACTGATTTCACATCTTTTTGCTTTTTTTCCTGTTTAAATGCATTTTTTGAAGTTTTAAATATTCTTTTGACTTTTTTGGAAGTTTGACAACATACTTAAATATGGCATTTTTAGTCAAATTTTAGATAACATACTATACTATGACTTTATTTTCACCTCTACCACATTTTTGCGCATTTCTAACATTACCATCTCTCTTTGAAATGTTTTAAAATTGAAATGATATTTGCAAGTTTTAATGTCATATGCATCTTTTTTGACATTTCTAAAAGGTTTGACTTTTTTGGACAACATACTAAGTCCTGCGACATATTTTGTACTAATAAAACTTTACTGTTACTTTTTCATAAATTTTAATTTTTAGCATTTTACCATTGCGTTTTTTCAAATAGTTCACCCTTATAACGTTTTTACTGATTATTGCTATATTTTCACCTTTTGAATGTTTTGACTTTTAAAATATTTTACGTGTTTGGACGGCAATCTATACCGTTTTTGATCGAAAAAGAAACTAGATTACATATTATACTAACACTTGTTTGGTCAATTTTGGACAACTACTATACTATGACGTTTATACTTTTTTCTGCTTTTGACTAAGGCTTTTGCACACCAAAAAAGCGAGCGATTATACCATACGAAAGAGGTAAACTTCTGCACATCATTTCACCGCCACCAGATAACAATGGGGCAACAAGCATGGCGTCTGTGTTTACCTGTTGCTGCACCTGAGGACCAGACGCCACGGAGGAAGGGTTCAGTCTCAAGGTAATACGCTTGATGAAATAGGGAGCAGGATGGCGACTCATAGGGACATGAAGAAGTCCAATGGTCTTCACGGAAACGTGGTTCGATCCCTGTACGCCAGACTTCGCCATTGTTTAACAACGCCACACTGTTACAAGTCCTGGCAAATACTTCCAGCATGTCCGCTGTTCTACACGTGGTGAATACACACTTGACACACTTCCTCCTTTGGCGACACACACAAGGCCATCCCCCACCCCTCATTCGGCAAATCAAGCCACGTCTCAGTTCCGCTGCTGCCGTCCTGTAGTACAGGAAGTCCAGCTATGCGGTGGCGCATAGAGGCAACACCAGGAACAGGTGGGCTGGACCAAATAACACCACGGACTCCAAACAAATAACTTATGGACAATGTCCTATTCCCAGGGACGTTTCAAGACACTCGGCCCCAGACCAAAAAAAACGCATTTTTGGACATTCATTCCTTTTCAATTGTTATAATTATTTTTCCCCTTTTTGGATATATTTTCTTTCTATTTTAGTCATTGTGCATTTCTGGAAGACATATACCATGACGTTTTTGGTGAACTTTTGGACGACCTCCTATACTACTTTTGCCATATTTTGACATTTTTTATTTTTTGTGCAATATTGGACCACATCATATACTACACTTAAAAAATGTGGACAAAAACAGCTTTATATTGTATGTCATCCACTGAGTGAAGCAATGAATGATGCACTTAGATACATGTAACACTCCTTATTGCAAAAGTAAGTTAGTTGTGGTGAGCAAAGCTAAAAGCAACAGTACAAACAACTTCCCTCTGCTAGTTTTTTATGACTTGTAAGTATGTGACTGAGGACTTTACCTTTCCAAGGAAACTGACTTTTTCCAAACACTTTTTAAATAAATAAAATAATTAAGGCAATGCACAAAATGATCCTTCTCACATTCTACACACTTGGCATTGTAAATCATAAATATTTCTCTAAACATTGTTCTACACAAAAAAAAAGTAACTACCAGAATCATTCTTAAATTATCCAAATGGTATCCAGCATATTGTCGAATATTACATTTAAAATTAAATTATTTAATTAAATAGTTCTTATATATACACATCCACCCTTTGGATATCAGTTTTGCACTACACAATACATGCACATAATAACCCAATCAAGGCATTATATTAAGAGCAAAGAGTACATGGCCTCTAAAATTGAAAAACTGCTGCCATACAGTAGAGTATGGGCATAATCAAACTAGGTCCCAACTTTCCTGTATTATACACAGCCTTAATCCAATAAAAAAATATTGGTGTGTATGTATATAGCAGTGATCCTGAATAAAATATAGATCCCAGGGTTATGATCACATTATTTACTTCTCAGTGTTTAGGTTTAGCCAATATTTACTTTTTGCTCATAATAATAATAATAGTAAAGAGGCCAAAAAGAGAAGTATGAAATGCACCTGGAAAATATGAGAGAAACTGAAATCCATGATGAGGAGTACGCAAAACGTTTGGGTTCCACTTGTTGTCAGACTTTACTTATGTCCAATGAGCAACTATTAAAGGGAAGCTATTATTTTCTGCTTCCTGCTGCTGAGATTCTGCCAAGGTCCCTGGCTCTCTCTGTGGCAGATTCCACAGCGCTCATTGTCGATGCCCTCACACCGCCTTGTTCAAGCATGTGAAGCCCATAAATAGTTGTTCCACCTGGGGTGCAGACCTCAGAGCGGAGCTGAGCTGGATGCTTCCCAGAGTCGCGTAACAATCTTCCAGCACCCTGCCACACATTGACAACAAAATTAAACTGAGGGGGAGGGGGGCATATCACTGTGTCCCTCTGTTCACACCCGTTATTAACATCCAGCCTAGCGGATCAGATCACAAAAGGATAGCTCTAAATAGCCCTTACATCTCTCCATGTATAGTTTTCACCTATGTAGGACAAATAACTTATAATTTACAATAAATAACATTGTGCTTTTAGACTCACACTACTACTACTACGTACATTATTTGCGGCAAATCCAAAATACAAGATTTTAATATCGGAAAAAAAACGCACAAACATCACAACTTACCAGAACAGTCTGAGATGCAATGCTGTGGGCCAGCGTACTCGGCATGCCCATTTTAATGGCTCCTTCTGCCAACGCTTCAGCAAACAGATACACCTGCAAAGAGTCACACACGTTAGAATTTAGGATAAGCGTTTCAAAATAATTGTGTAACTTGATGATTTCCATTATGTGAATGTGGTTGATATTCAGAGGCTGCCTACATGGTAGGAAAAAGTGTGTGTCAGTACACATCTGTTATTAGAATGCATTTCCATGTGTCTACAGTCACCACTTGACTAAAGCTGTTGTGCAGCTCAACACCTTCTTTTCCAGGTTAGGAAAACAGTATAGCAAAAGTATACCATGCATCCACTGAATAAGTGTATGTGTGGGGCTGACAGTTAGTTAGAAGAAATTTAACTATAGCAGGTCACAGGAAGTCCTTTGCTGTGAGAGATCAGGTCTAAAATGTGTGGAACATTGTGTATTCATTATATATTAAAATATTAAATGGCAAATTGATTGTCATTTTTTACTTCAAAATTAAGTAACTTGCCTGACTTATAATACATTCAACTGTTTTCATTTTGAAGAAGCACACAATCCAAGGTCACTTACAAAAGCAACTCCACTCCCACTCAGTCCAGTATGGATGTCAATCCAGGCCTCTGGTCCCTCCTCCACCAAACCACAATGTTGCAACAAGGAGCGAAGCAGAGCTCCATCATCCTCTTTAGCATGGGATCCCCTAGCAAAAAGGAGAGCCCCCTCCTGAACCATACATGGCAGATTTGGCATCAAGCGAATGGTGACAGTATTCTCTGGGAGGAGCTGAAAATTTGACATTCAGAAGAAGGTATTCAAATTTCCCATTACAGAATTGAAGACCATCAAACTGTGGCTATGGCACTCACCTCTTCTAATGTTGCCAGTGTTACTCCAGCTGCGACAGACACAATTACGTGTCTATCAGTGATGTGCTGCGAGATCTCATTGAGAACCTGTGAAACCAGGTGAGGTTTGACAGCCACAAAGACCACATCTGAACCACAGACCACTTCTACGTTAGAGTGAGTGATGGCAATCCCCATCTCCTGAAAGTAAGTACAGACCGTGTCAATGGTAATTTTTGACCTTAAATATCTATAAAATATATATTTTTCCTATGACATTGAATAATTACATTATGATGTCCCAGTGAAGATGAATTTGATCTGACTGTGCGGATATGAAAGGTTTTCAAATAAGATTGTGGATACAACATTACATTTCATTTGGCTGACACTTCTGTCCAAAGTGACTTACAATAAGGACATGTGTTATAATGTTTCATAGTGAACATATTGATTCTTAAATTTCAATTCATTCCCTTTCCTGGTGTATTTATTTCCCTTCGGGTGTTCGCAACACACACGCACGCACGGACGCACTCACGCACGCACGCACACACACACACACACACCCAAGAATGTGGAAGATAAACAATAACAAAGTTGCATTATGGACACAAAATTCTAATCACTCAATTTTCTCAGTTCAAACTACCATTTGAGCCAAATTGTAAGAAATGCTTTTAACTAATAACATATGTATAAATTGGACAACTGGAAAAACATAATTCCTCTGGGCATGAGTGACCCCCATGCTGAGGCAAACCAAGTACCTGAAAACGTCCCAGGTTCCTGAAGGATGGCGCACTCACTTGGATATTTACAGGAAGAACTTTTCCTATAGTAGGAACAAACAGTTAGAGCCACAACTCAACTCACAACTGTAGCTTTACCGATACCATTTTGACTCACCAGACAAGATGCCCTTTGCAATACCAAACGCCATGTTGCCTGCACCAATGAAGCCGATTTTCAGCTGTGAATCCATCTCAGGGTCCATTTTGATCTGGAAAAAAAGGCAGATTTGAGCAGGAACATCCAAATATGAGCTTTACCATGATTATAAAACTAAGGCAAACTACACCACAATCTATTTCCCACACTACACAACAAGATGAAAAGGCAATAATTTCAAGAGTTATTTTCAATAATTTAAACACAAATAGAGGTGCAACAATTTGTCATTTAATTTATGATTTTACTTGATTGAAAACTATTGTGATAATCAAGCAAACTCTTAATTTTCCAGCAAAACTTCCCCAAGAATTAACTCCTCAGTTTCCAGCTTTTCAAACGTGAGGATTAAATGCTTGTGTAAGTGTTCATAGCAAAGCAGTAACATGTATGTGCTGAAAATGGCCTTGCTCAACCAGAAAACAGCCCTGTACTTAAAAAGCCCAAACTACTGCCCTGTCCACCATGTTGAATACATTGCTTATTTGGTCAAAATGTTACCATAAATGTCACAGCGTCCATGCAAGTATTGTGTGTGGCAGAAAAATACAGTTTAGATATTGCAGAATTAATTAAACATGTGGCAAGAGAGTTATTTCAACCTTCAAATCCTGGATAACAGATCCACAATAATAAGATTTCACCCACTATAAATAACTGCTGCCAAAACAGTGTCCCTGCACTTGGGTTATGCACCCAGTTAAGAGTTTACAGGGCCAAGAAATTAGCAGGGAAAACAGTTTGAGCTCTAAATCAGATTTCTCCCTTGTTCAAGTAACCAGATGCTTGGTAAGAGCCGGCAGTCATTACATTTTAGGAAAAGCATACACTTTACTATACAAAGGCCTGGTTCTGATTTGGTACTGCCATCCATCCTAAGTGATGCAGCTCTAAGTAACAGGTGTGAACACAATCAAGATGCATTAAGGAGACTGAGAGTTGGTCAGTACATTTAAGATGTCATCAGTACGTTTGAGGTTTAATAAGTCAGAGCACATATGGAGGCTGTCTGTGTGACGCATGTTGCCACATTCTGAGTTACATGCAATTTTTCCCTGGTACTCAACTAACGCCCTCTGACCTGCTGTATTTTTTTCAATGATCCGTAAGTATTTTAACACTTTCTACCACCAATTTATTTGTGGTCACCACCAGACTAACGCATACAGATTTTATATACATATTTAATTGAAAAGCAGCCTGCATTCAAACTTATTTACAACTGCTCTATTTGTATCAATTGGCAAGAAACTATGTCCATGTTTCTTTGAATATAGAACAGGGAAGTGAACGGCGATCACAAGAGGACACTGGAGACGGACGTGGGTTAATACTCATTCTACTGCCAGGTGTAAACATACATGTTGCTGATTTACTATTAACACAATAATCAAATCCTCAAGTCTCAAAAGCTGTAAACTGAGGAAGTGAATCCTGAAGAACATTCCATGAATATGTTTAAGCATACAATACATATTCTCAGGTTTCATATATAACCTGCATCAAAATAAAAGAAATTGACCAAATGAGTGATTACTTCATTATGAAAACCAACTTTGTTACGATAGTGGCAATCCCTTCAACAACACCACAACCTATGCCATAAACAATGCACATAAGGCCACATATTGCAGGACTTGTATTGACTAACCTTTAAAGCACAGCATAAATAATAGCATAATTGTTATTATTATTCAAAACAAACAGCTTGAAAACGATTGGTGTAATCGAGACAACACAGGAACCAAGTGCATAACAGTGGTGCTCTATTCTATTTTTCAACCACGGTATCAGCCCTACTATTAAATCCAGGCTCTGGGAGCTATTTTCCGGACAGGGCTGCGGCCAGTGCAGCATCGACGCGTCTCCTTCCGAGTCCTCTGTCACTTCATCATTCCTGTCCGAGTTGACCCCAGCTCCGACCAGTGGGTGCCTGGACTCCATGATCGCGACCATTGTCTTTTCATACCGCCACCAGCCCTGTATTCTGCTCGGGGCCGCGGTGTTGGGCCCTCTCTTGCACTTGTAGTAGACACTTTTGAGAAGTTTCCAGCGGAACTTCAGCTGGTCCACGGACCTGTTGTAGCCGGCTGCCGTCATTCTCCTGTGTGCCACCTTGAACAGTTTGTTGTTCCTCACTTTCCTCCCGTCTAAACACTTCTTCATGTCCAGATCCTTGAGGATTTCGAGGAATAACTCAGTCTCCTTTACGTCCCAATTCTGCTTCTTCATACACGAGTCGTCCATTGTTCTGGTAACACTGCCTGGACGGCAAGCAAGCGTTAGCCCAACGCTAGGATCCTCACACGGCTAGGTGGCAAATGATCATGTCTTGTGTGGCATGGTCATAGCGCTCCTAATGCTAACTCAAAGCTAAGCTGTGTTTCACCCTCAGGTGGTGAGAACCGTGTCGGTAAAACGCTTAATATCCGCTCCTGAAAAACGGTGACAGGTAAAAGCAGCCACCGCTGATGCTGACTCTAACCAGCTAGGCACAATGAGAAATAATCCTGGACAGATTAGATTAGAAATACAATGCACGTGTGTCTTGTGGAGTGGACAGCCATAAAGTAACACGGAGTGATACAACGCAGTGTCGTGAATGAGGCCGCCTGACGGAGGCAGGGGGGGTTTATTCACCTGATGGTCTCCCACACTGGCAGATGTCCGACGCTTAGTAGAACTAACCTGTAGATTAAGTTCAAACAGCCGAAGTTTGGCGTAAAACTGCTTCCGCCTGAGATCGGAATACTCGGAAATACGAGTTCTCGACCAGGAAACACCCCTTGAACGCCCCGCCCCTTCTAATCAAAACAATATTTGCGGTCTAATAGTTGTATCAGAAACATATGTATTGCCAAGTAATTAGTAGCAATTACAATTATTGTTCTTTTGTGTGGTGTTTCAAAAAGAAACAGTAACAACATATTCAACATAAACATTAAATAAGAATATACAATTAGTCATAAGTGAATAATTAACTAGCTAAAAACAGTAACAGAAACATTAAACAGTGAGCAGTAAGTATAGTGCAGGCGGCAGTTAGGTGTGCAATAAGGTGACCTGAGCATGGAATGGGAATGGACGTTAATGTAACACATCATTAGGACAGTGATTTTCAACCAGTGTGCCTTGTGAGATCATCAGGTGTGCCTTGGGAAATTATCCAGTTTCACTTAATTGTTCCAAACATATTAATAAGTTTCACACTGAGTGAGTGTAAACTAATACTAATTATCGAGAGACTAAATTGTCATTATATATACTGTATTAAGCCAAAATGTGTATATTTGCATGATTTTTGGTTGTTGGTGTGCCCCGTGCAAGATGTGAGTATGGTTAAAGGATAATCCAGAGGGATTTCTACTTCTTATGTTTAGTGGTAAAGACAAGAGCCGTGTTAGGAAAATCAGACTTTGGGTACATGAGTTGTTTTATTCATTAAACAAATCATATATCATATATCAAATCATATTCACACCTGCTAAGAAATAATGTCCTCAGTAATATTGATCGAACTGATTCCCAGAGACCCTTACAGCAAAATACGTATTGTAAAAAAAAAGCAATAAAAACAGGATTAAGATTTTCATATAAGAAAACATGAAAATTCCATTCCACCCAGTTTGTGAGCAAAGCTCAAAGATTTTTGTACACATGAATTTTGTACACGTGAATATAAGCTTCTGTTGTTTATATTTATAATCACGTTGCATAGCTACTACTTTTATTTAGTTTTACATATTTTGGTTGAACTTTTTATATACTGTATGTTACTGCCGTGCGTATTACTTGTTTATGAGCACTGTTTTCTTTCAGCACTGTCGAGGAGTATGAGAATCCATTGCCAGCAACTGCGCTCTGAAATTGTTATGCATATGACCAATCAATTGTTTAATCTTGTATCGTCCGACGCCCCACCTCTGCAATCTGGCTGATCCGAGGAACAATTGAATGCAGCATTCGTGGACTATCAGCTGGTTTGTTTTTATATTACCTTTCTCCCGATGCAGCGGCTGGGCGGTGCTGTCACCGTCCTATTCCACGCAGTCCGAGCACCGCCCCATTTCCTTTAAGCCGCGTTTTACATCGAACGCACCGAATGATAGTAGTGGCTATCCATTGGCTGGCTCATCGGAGCTGTGGAGGACAAAATAAAACATCAAACTGTAATACCGATCAGCTGTGAGAGGGAGAGCGTCACTCACGGCACCGCAAACCTCTGTCTGCTCAACTAACCCACAGGTATAGAACAACAAGAATAACATTTTTGTGTGTTTATTTCAATGTGGAGAGCAAGCTGGGAATTAAGGTGCAGTGTAATGAAATCACATATGTGTGGAAAACGTTGGTCTTAATGTTGAAAGGAGTTCAATATTTTTTCGCTTCCCAATTATTGTTTGTGCACTACATAGCCGACACTCGTGCATTTGCTTTTTCTATTCTGACCAATCTCTTTATATTTTATACGTTTAAATTGGTTAAAATAAAAGTTAATTTCCTCGCATTTTTTATCATTACAAAATGATGGATAGAACAGTACAAATAATGACACCTCCATGCTTTTCAATGAAGACAGGAAGGAGCCTTGTGCAGAGAACAGAGCAGGCATGCCTGGGCAAGTCTCAGTGTGAGCTCCACTCAAACATGTTTTTTTGAACGCTTTCATTCTTACAGCTTCATATACACCAGATGCAAAACGCTGAATACACATGTTCTACAATTACTAAAACACATTGGCATTGCTTATGTTGAGGTCTGATGACATCCTTTTGAATTTTGATATTTATGCTCCCTCCGCTGGAAAAACATGATTATCTACAATTGACTCAGCTCTGATATGTTCGCTCTCTCTGCAGAATGATGTCCGATACCAAAGTGTAAAAAGGTTGTAGGCACTACAAGTCAATATTTGACGAAAGGAGGTTTTCACAAAGGATGCCATTCAATGGATAATTACATTCAAAGAATACACTAATTCAAATCCATATTTGCTGTGACACCACACAAAAACAACAAAACACTTGCCACCGTTATCTTTTCTATTTTCTTTATAGGAAAAAAAAGTTACACTCATCATGTATGCTTATTGTTTTCTGTTCCAGACATGGGCCCTCTCCTGATCCAACACCACTTCTCTCTCCTGCTGATCATTATGCTGGCCTGTCAGTGTTCTGTGGTCACTGGGCTGTTTGAGTGGTTGAGGCCGGCAGAGGCTCCTCCAAGTCCAGCACCACCTTCACCTGCAGCAGCGGCAGCCCCGGCACTCCTTGCAAAGGATGCTAAATTTGAAATGACCACAGTGGATGAGAAGTTTTTGGCTGAGGCGAAGCAAATGGAGCTCAGCCCGCTGGACAGCTGTCATCACAGGGTAAAAATACACCTTACATTCATGCTTTGAGACACTAGAGAGACTGCCACCAAGAAAAAACCTTTTAAAAATAACTTGAAGAAGAAATTATACTTAGTGGTTTGTCATTTTCGATAGAAAAAATCCCTTTTCAATATCAAACAAGGGGACAATACAATTGTGTTAGCAGCGGTGGCTGTCATGGTATGGTCAATATAAATGTAAATGGGGGGCTGGGCAGAAAATGAGAATTCTCACATAAAGTCCCACCAAAAAAATTCAGGAAAACATCTGGTTTTAAGTGCATCTGTGTTAAAATACTGCATTGGTTTCTACATCACATCTGGAAAAAAGTCTTGCGCCCTGTCGCAGGTGGTTGTCCGCCTGAGGGCGAGCTGTGAAGGCCTCTCTGAGGAGCAGCTTGCAAAGCTCGGAGTGGTGCTTTTTAACTGCCAGGCAGAGACAGAGGGGCGTCCGACCTACCCGTGTACAGAGGAAATGGTAAACGCACAATAGGGTGTCGCTAAATAAAAGGAATACTGCTGTACAACTAATTATTTGCCAACTGACATGTTTGATTTGACGTTTCAGTCCATAAAAGAGTGCACAGCAGACATGGACTCAGACACATGGAATGCCTACCATATAGTGAGCAACAGAGCTCGCTCGGTCTGCTACGCCACTCGCCAGCAGCTCTTTCGGCGCAGAGCAGAGCACACGGTCAATGCTCTCATCTCCACAGCCACCAGCCAGCTGGATGCAATGAAGGACCTGAAGGTAGACTATCTCTAACTTTCTCAACTTCAGGGAGCAAGTTTCTCATCTGGTCAGGGTCAGATCTTGGCTGGTTTATTAGGCTCTGGTTGTGGTGTTTTACAACAGGAAGGCCAGTTGGAGTTGAGGGAGCTGACTGCAGCCTCCCTGGACAAGCTAGTGGAGGGCCACAGCACTCTGCAGGCCCAGCAGGGTAAACTGCATGAAGGTCAGGAGCTCATGGAGAGTTCACTGACGCATAACCTGGAGCGGCTGGGTCAGGAGAAGGCCCTCATTGCCTCTGGACAGGAGCTGGTAGCCCAGCTCATCCAGGGCATAACAAAGAGAATGGGTAAGTGCTTTTATTCAAAGGGTATATTTTAAACTCAATTAATGGATGCGTACTTCCATTATGGATCCTTTTCATGGGTATTATAATATTGTTTTGCACATAGTTAATTTTCATCACTATTTGCACAATAATATTTTTTACTAGGAAATGATAGTACTGTTAACATACTCGGTAGGAAAAGGTCAGAAATAAAAGCTATATCTGTGTGCAAAAAAAGTTGAGCTTTTGATAATAACCAAAGAAACAGACATTCATTCAAAAAGATTTGAAATCTACCACCTACTGAACACCTGTTTGTTAGGGTGTGTGAAATGGACTGGAAAGGGGATTAATGGCCATTCTCATTTAAAAAGCAAATTCAGGAAAGTCTTTTCACGACAGTTTTAATCTGCATCCTTCCCCATCTGCAAGCATTAAATAATATGCTATATTGCTCATGCTTTTTAATTTTAAATAAACATTTTATTAGCTGTACATACGTATGTGATATCTCAGTCGTCTAATCCAAAATTGAAAAACCCGTTGCTCCATCTCCCTATCCTCCTTTTAGAAAATGTGAGTGAGAATCTGCAGATTCAAGGCTCAGAGGTGCAGGACAGCCACAAGGCAATTGTTAAGGATCTGGCTGATGTCAGACACCAAGCTCAAGACATCTACCAAAAAATTGGTATTGAAAACAGTCCCTCACAATCAGCACATCACACCATTTCTAATATATAGTGTTTATATTAGTGCTGATATTCCTTTTTTAATCTCCTGTGGCTGCTCAGATCACAGTATGTTAGAGTTTTTGCAGTACCAGGACCAGACCTCCCAGTACTACACTGACCTGATGGACAAACTGGAGCGCATGAACAGCACGCTGGGATTCATGCTGCACTACATTGATAACATGCAGAGTCGGATCGAAGAAAGGCTTCACATGATCCAGGGCTACCTTGGCTGGGCAGGTGAGACTCGGACCAACAGTGTGACTATATGACAAGAAGCTTGCATAGCTTGAACTAGAATTGACTTAATTCTTTAAATGCAAAAATAAAATCTTAAGTTCATATTCTTCATCATTGTTCAATTATCGTCTCCCCTGTGCTTCACACAGGTTTGAGCCTGACAGCCATGTGGACGTGCATTGCACATACAGGTTACTTTGTAGCCTGTGCAGTCCTGCTGACCTTCCTGCGTTGTCCAGGTTTCTCTCGAGCCATGCTGCTGCTCACTGTGCCTCTTAACGCAGTGGCTGAGGTCAACCAGCAGCCGGCGCTGGATCTTACCAGCCTCAGCCTGCTGCTGCTCACTCTATCTCTGGGTACGCTGCTGGCAAGGCAAATATGGTCTTCAATATTTGCATAGATTTGCTCACATTGAGTATTTCATCTCTGCAGGTCACTGGATTATCAATCAGTTGTGGACGTGCTTCCATATGAGAGGAAAGCCAGCTGTCCCGCTGCCACTGGCCCCATATGACATTGTGGAGCCACAGTCAGTTTCATCCTGCCTCTTGTATCCTCCGTCCTCTACACCACAGAGGTGAGCAAACAACTGCTCCTGAAAATATAGTCTATAAAATGTTTTGCAGACCAAATCAATAATTTATTCTATGTATGTGTATCCCCTGCTCTTGCATTTTAAGGCCGGTCCAGATTGAGTAGAACAGTTGCTATTAAAAGAAAAAAAAAAAAAAGGCAATTATTGTGCCGCAATGCTGGACCTTAGTGCTTTGTCTGTTTGACAGTTTTGACAACTATTTATATTTATTCTCAGAGATGAAAAGGATGGCTTCATGGCGCAAGATGACTTGCTGAACCAGGACAGCTTCATATCAGGTGAAGGTTAATTATAGTATTTATTCCACCCATCCTTCATGTATACTGCTTATCATTAGAAGGGTTGTAGGGGGAGCTGCTGCAAATCCCAGCTTACTTCTGGTGTGAGGTAGGATACAACCTGGATAGTTGGTCAGCCTTTCACAGGGTTGACTTACAGAGACAAACATTCATTTACAGTAAATTGTACACCTACAGGGAACTTCAGTCTCCAATTGACCTAATGCACATGTCTTCGGCCTGCGAAAACACACGTAGACACCGGAAGAAATGTAAACACTATACAGAAATATCCTGGGAGCCTTCTTGCTGTGAGGCAAAAGTGCATTCACTTTAACCATTAATCAATCATCATATGACTTAAAGGAAATTGTGATGGTATCATTTTTGAACAGACTGTATACAGCAAACATGCAGGATAAACATCACCCCTGTGCTGCAACAGTGAAATGTTATAGAAATATTTCAATTGGAGTCAACATTTGCTCTCAATTATGTCTTTGTATGCAGGTGACATTGGCATCTCAGTAGTGTCTCCTCCACACAGGAAGCCAATACCAGAGTCAAGGTTTATGGCAGTTATTGGCACACCCAATCACTCTACACCCCGACTCCTACGACAGCCAGTTCTTTCAGCAGTGAGCAAATGTCACAGGAAACCTTTTTATCCCAATGAATCATTCTCATCTGCAATCACTCATTTTATGGCTTTGTTTTTGTGTAGGCTGTGGTTAACGATATACCCCCAAGGAACCTGGGAGGAGTTTTTGATGCAGTGAACGACTCGCGCGATTTTGTGAATGATTCACGAAGTGCGAGTCCTACCCCATCACTTGTTGGCAACAGGTCAGTGTTTTGACTCTTCGAAAGAGACCATACCCAAGTGCCTAATTCATGCAAAGTCATAATTAATTGTTTCCTGTGGCAGCTCTGTGTCTGGCCGTCAATTGTGCAGTGGAATCACAAAAACTGGCAAGGCCTGTAAAAAGAGAGCTGTACTGGGACAGGAGTACTGCAGAGTCCATGAAGGGGGTCACACCTCGTATGTTAACTCCTGAAAATGCTCAACCTCTTCTTATAGCTAACTTGGGTAGAAGCATTTTTCCTTATAAAATTGTGATAAAGCAGTATTTGTCATAAAGTTTTCTGCTTTGCTTGGTTTTTCAAATGGGCATACACCCATTTTGAAATGTACTTTTAACTTTTTATTGTCACGTTTTAAATGTTTATTTTAAGTTAATAAATTATCTTTTCCCTGGATCTATTGGGTCATGTTTCTGTGTATTGTAAAACAATTGCATTTAATACCAGTCCATTTCCTGAATTTATTTGGTGGGACTGTGAGAGTGCAAATGTCACACTTGACATTTCCTGCCTGGCCCTCTATTTAAATGTATGTTTTTATGACCCCGTAGTTTGTCACCACCTCCAGTACGCTAAAGCAAGGCCCCTCTTAAATGTTCCAGACAATGTCTTGTTGTGGACACATCTCAATTTGACAATCACCTTCCATGTTTTTCACTTGAATGGCAAAGTCTGAAAAGAGATCCAATTTACTAAATGTTTTCATGAGTTCATATCTAACACACAATTTACCTTTCTGTGAAATAGTCTTCAAATTATTCTAGATTTTGCAAGTTCAGCATGCAACGAAGCCTTAAACATTCCGACAGGAAACGTAACAGATAAGATAGATGGTACTGATTGTAGTATAGATTGCACCATAGTGCAATGTATAGTTCTACTTGTTCAATATATTGTGCAATATTTTTTGTATTCAAATATTTCAATCGATATAAGGTAAATTTCAATTGCATATACTGTTATTCACTGTATATGCTTAATATTTGGATTGTATATTTCCATGTCTTTATCACAGCGTCTAGTTTACTTGTTGCACCTTTTTAATTTGTGTCAGTCTATCTCTTCTGCTGTAACGTGCATATCAGAATCGCATTTATTGGCCAAATGTACAGGTACAGAGGAATTTAACTTGGTGTATAGCGCCAGTGAATAAACACATAAGACATAATTTAAGAGATAAGACGGTAGAAGTCGCTGATTAAGTGTTCAGTGGCCTTAAGTGTGTAATAACAGTCTAAGTGTCTGAGAGTAGTTAAGTTACAACTAATAAACATACAAAATGCATCAAGTCAAGGATTGTCATTGTAGATACAAAATATGATATGTGATTGATGTTAGCAGTAGTCATAAGTACAGTATGTAGTGCCTGGTTATTGTCATTTACATATTACAATATATAGTGCGTGAATGTTATTGAAGTTCAGATCAGATTATCATAATGCAGTGCAGATGCGTTTAGGTTATTGACATTTATCATAAATTATCATAGTGCAATATATGATATATCCCCACTATGGGACAAGAAATCATTATATTATCTTATCTTAGACATTAAATCTGTAGCTGCACTTGGCTTCAATAAGAAAGCTGGTTCTCCCAACTCCTGAGCACTGTGAAACTACTAACCAACTATGATCACATCCACAATATCTTACAAGTAAATCCTTCACCTGTAGTGCGATTGACTTAAAACAAATGTACAACAAAATATGAACGCTCACCTCGCTCTGCATAGTAAGAACTTTTCAATTTTCAATTCAGGTCAGTGAAAAAGTGTTGGGCCTAGTAGTATTAGAATTGGTACAGTTTACATTAACTTCCTGAGCTTAGCAAATCCGCTAACGTGCCGATGTAAGCAAACACGTTCACTAAAACAGGTTGAGGACGCGACAATACGAATAGAAAAAAATAAAAGGATAGGAGGACAGACTTCATGTCGAAAGCCATTTTCAGAGAGAGCTGTTCGTAGCAGTAAAGCTTGAACACAGAGTTTCTGGTGTCTTTTTATGCAGATTCCGGGGCTGTGTCTTGGGTTATGTTCAAGAAACAATGTCTCTAAGAACTGTGAAATACAGGTATTACAAACAAAAGCAACAATGTAGGTTGAACTAAAGACAAAAAAGAAAACATGAATTTGAACTGAGCTATTCAAACCAGAAGCCTCAAGTAGGAAACAGTTCATAGGATCTATTTAAATGTCAATTTACATAAAAACAATCAGATTGATAAAAAATGCGGTAGCACACAAAATGCGTGCATGATGATCAATATCATATCCTGCTTTCAGATAAATGCTGCTCTAAGAACAAAGTTGATAAATAATGTCCCAGCGAGTGACAGAACCCAATTGCCAGAACAATCACCACCTAGTTTTCACTTGCGGGCAGTGTCATAATTGGCAACAAACCAATCACAGGTTTCCTTCAAAGCTGTAAACAAGAAATAAAGTAATCAGTGATGACAAAGTTCAGATGTAATCGAATATTCCCTGTTATTTAAATGCGAAACATTCCTGTCCAAACAGCCATTTGCATCCACACATACATGTGATTTAAGAAACCAGTCCCACCTTGTTTGAGAGGTGTGAATTTGAAGTCTGGCAGGTAGTGAAGCAGCTTGGCATTGCTGGCTGTCTTGCGGAATTGACCATCTGCTTTACTGGTATCATACTACAGGTGCTGGGTCAAGGAAACCATCTGAAACTGTGGTAACAACAGTGGTAACAAAACAACAGTGGTAACAACATGGTATTCATTTATGTTTTTTAGATATAATTCCATAATTGAAAATTGCCAGCCATATTATATATGGAATTTCATTCTACACCTTCCGAAAATCCGGCCAGATCAGGTTTGTAAGTCTTCACCTCCTTGTATATATCTATACTTGTTTTCAACCGAAAGAAGTGGTTCATGGGTTAAGTTAATTTACAAGAGCAAGACTGAGTTTTGCAGCAGAATTGGGAGCTGAAAGCATTGGTTACAGGAAGGGCAGTAAACCATTTTTAACACACAAAATGTTATGGACAATAGTTATTTCTGCTGTCAAGTCCTGTCCACAGAGTTTATGGAAATACTTTATTGGCCACAAATCTGTACAAATCATAGACTAATTTAAAAAACGAATTAAGATTAAACAGCCTAAAACACTATTGCGTATTTAACTTGTAAGATAAGGAGGATACTTCAACTTTTCCTTTAAAGTCCATTGCCTGGACAACTGCATCTGCGGCTTCTTTGATGGACACTTCAGCCTCCTCTCCGACTGCGACCAAAAGGCACAACATAGTAATTACACTTGGAAGCTTCAAGATCAGTTCCTTCTACGTGTCATGTATAAAAACTCACCAGAGAGGATGATTGGATCGACCTCTGGGTACTCGCGTAAGACCCAGAGGAAGAGACGAGCCAAGTCCAAAGAGTAAATGAACTGTCTTCTGGGATTGCCTGTGCCAAAGACCACGAAGGGCGTCCCCTCTTCTAACAAACAAAATAACGCATTAAAGTTTATGACTTCAATGATGCAAGGAATTCATATTATTCTTTATGTCTAATCACAGGTATGCACAAGCCCCATTAACAGGAACAATAATGGCGCCTATACTGACCTTACTAAATGGATTTATTACATATGTTCATTGTAAAAAGGCAATGCAACTTAATTCACATTTTAAATAATATAATTGATAATGTCACCCATGAAAATAAAATATACGCTTTTGAAATAAACTTTGACTTGTGTCATATTTGGAGGGAAACAGTTTACCGATGTACAGTATCTACGAGGATGTCACCTACTTTGCGCAATATAAGCTTTGTGAATAAGGCCTGGCAGGACATGTCCATTCTCAATGTTGAAGTTGTCATGAGGACCAAAGACATTAGTGGGGATCACAGCAGTATAGATGCGTCCATGCTTCTGGAAATATGCCCTGTGGGACAAACATGTACTGCCCTTCAGCAAACACTTTGTGTGACTAGATAAGTACATGGATCTGTTTGATTGAAAACGTGTAACGTTAAAAATACCTAAAAGTTCACATACTTGTTATGAACATCAATCATTCTCTTTGCATAGGAATAGCCAAAGTTTGACTCGTGAGGGGGACCATTGTGGACCTGGTGCAAAGACAATAAAGTTGGTTAACAGACACATACAGGGTGGCAAGGGTGGTGCACTCTGAACTTTGAGAGAGTCTTACCATTGATTCATCTATAGGATAGGTGGTCTGATCAGGAAAGATGCAGGTGGATAGGCATGACACCACTTTGACGGCACTCACTTCATGTGCTGCCTGCAGTACGTTATCATTGATGTAGACATTGTTCCTCTGGGGAGAAGCAAGGAATAAGGTGTTCAAGTGTGTGAAAACATTTACCAGAACAAACCAACAACACTTTTGAGTAAATAATGCTCAACCCTTAGTGGCAGTGATCACAGAAGAGCAAAATCCTCATACCCAAAAGTCCAGGTTGAACTTCATGTTCCTGAAAAGCCCTCCGACCATTGCAGCCAGGTGGATGACGTGGGTTGGCCGATGTTTCTCAAACACCGCCCGTGTCTCCTCCATGTTCCTGAAGATAGGTTTGTAAGTACCAAAACATGTTTTAATCAATGATGTTTCGAAAGGGTATGGCTCTCACATGAGGTCGGCATCTTTGGAGGAAAGGAATATCCATTCTTCTCCCTCCTTGGCTCCACGCTCTTCTTTGACCACATGCTGTATGGCCCTGCCCACCAAGCCGGAGCCTCCAGTCACCAACACCTTCATTGAAATAGTGCAACCTTAACACAAAGACAAAACAGCTTTTATTGCAGCATACAAAACAGGATACACATATCAGTGTTTCCCCTACCATGGCCCCCATCATTGCTCCGTGGGGGGGCGTCCTCATGCCCACCCCTGAAATGTATGGTGTTTAAAATATCGAAATAAATAATATTATAATATAATATTATCATATAAATATATTTGGCCCTGTAAATATATGGGCATCAGGTTTTTCTTATTCAAAATCCTTTGCTGGAATAAAATAATAGAATAAAGGATTGAAACAACATGTAAGCACGTGTTTTCTTTCTAGAAAAAGCTGGTAAAACTGATCCCCTGGGGATTATGTCCAGGGTTATGTTCTTCTTCTTTGAATTATTACCGCCTGAGCCTTTCCTACGATTACATTTCAGAATATGCTCTTTGAAAATCACCTGTATTTAACACAGATGCACGATTGACACATTAATACTCAAGGCAGATTTGTAGAGTATTAATTTCTTATAAATATTGCTATATTTCGTTTGAATATACAAGTATTATTTGTATCCTTAATCCACAGATATCCTTCCTATCCTCTACAAAACATTCCACAAGAAGTACGTCTCCTGGACGGCTATTCTTATTCTGGGGGCGTTCTTTATTATTAATCTGCATGTTACATTGTAAAATAAATTGGATAATAAATACATACATTTAGATGCAAATAGTTTGGGAATTGATTGATTGATAACATTAACCAATAGATTGGTATCCAATGGAGGGATTCAGGGTGAGGGTTATGAGATAGTAGCTGTTAAGAAAAAAAGGAGGTTTAAAAAAATAACAATAGCAATAAAATCTAATTTACTGATTATTTTAAACTTTTGTCCTTATAATTATGACAATTTAATAATTACGAGTTTTTGTCTTATACTTGTGGTTTAGCAGGAAGGGATTTTTTTTAATGGTCAAAAATAAGGTTTCATCCTATTTTGTCTCATACTAGCGTAAACAGGTTCCCACAGCACTGGAAGGTCAGGAGTGACAGCCAGTTTTCCTGCTTCTCTCTGTAGCACATGAAATAGTTGTGGGGGTTCTTTTAATTCCTCCAGGTCGAGGGACGCATCGCTCAGGACACATCTGAAGTTTAACAAAGAGGTTTAATACCGAATACATAGAATAAAGGGCTTGATCGATATCCCTCCGGCTCCAGGCCGCTTCCGGACAACCCGGAACCGGAGAGCCACGTCTGTTGCTTCACGGCGCATTACATAGTGGCACTTACATTCCTATTGCACCTCCCACCTATAGGTGCATGACGTGGCACCTTCTGGTTGGTGCGGGGGTGTGTCTTTCCTTCCTTCCCTTGGCTCACATATTCAGGGACAGTATGGCTTATCGTGTGTTTTCCAGTTTCCAAAGTTTCAGTTTTCCTTTGAATTATAGGCTATGCGCATTTCTTTGGTTCTAAACTGACATGGAGTTGGGAGATGCTTTTACATGAATCTGGCTCTATACCAAGGTTGGAGGCAGGGCAATCACATTTTAATAGTTCCTGGCTTCAGGTAGCAGGGATGAATTTACATTTCAATGATTCTAGCCGTCTGGTCTGAGTGGAAGAATTAACATTTCTATCTGTAGGGTAACATGGTTGCAGTTGCAAGTCTCGCATCCAAATAAACCAATAAACCCTCTAACTTACATAGATACATTAACATCTCTTTATGAGCAAGCAAACAATACTCGAAACATCCCTGAGCAACTGAACTACAAAATACACCTATGTATCTAACCATCTACTTAAATCTGATCAGGTTATTTAAATATTCATAAATTGTGTCTGTTCGATTTTGCATCAGCCGAGGGCCTTTCCGTGGGGAGGGGTGGGGAATAACAAACAAAAAAAATACCCAACATAGTAATAAGCCAATATTTGTGTTAAGCTAAGATAATATTGGCTCAGATGCCACGTCATTCAACAGGATATAGCCACATAATCACACACATACACACATACAAAAAAGGTAGAACAATACAACGCATTCGGACGACTAGCAAGATCAGGCCCTATTCCAGTTACCCCTGCTCTGTAGCTAACTAGCAGTGCGTGTACAGGTGCACAACTGTGCTGTGCAAGTGTGAAAGGTAAACACACGCGAGCTAAAGATGTTAGCACCCTCATTCATTTCACAGGGACAGTTACGTTCGTGTCGCCCGTACCGTTAAATACCTGGATTCGGAGACGACGGAGACGGATTCACATACCAAAAGGCTTGTATGGCAAGTTAACTCAATATCCAAAAAACTCTCCAATATAAACACAGCCTCCGATTACAGCCTAGCATCATTCTCCTCCCCCTACCAACCCCCTAACTATTTTTCTTCTTCTTCTTATTGGATATTTGACGTCAGCTAGTTATCTAGCGCCACCCCCTGGAGTAACTCTGCTACTGTCCCCACCCGACTTAAAGTCTGTTTTCTTACAGGAGGAATATATATATATATATTATATATATATTATTGTTGACAACCTGCCTCTGGGACCACACTTTATTTCTCATCTTTCATACCTAACTGAGCTGGAAAACAGCAGACTTACAACAAGTGCACAAACAGGTTCCCTGTTAATACAAATTAAATATTAGCACTGGAAGGTCAGAGTCTGTAGAACTTGACACATACTTAGTGTTAGTATAAGTCAATAGCAACACAGAAGAAAAAGTATATATATATATGTATAGTAGAGTCAAAAACAACAATACAGCCAACTGCAGTGCAGATTGGTATAATTGTGTCTTACCTTCAGGATGGTGTCTCTGTAAATGTCTGAGCCGCTGTGTTTGACAGGATATGGTGGGACATAAAATGAACTGAGATGTCATTGGATTAGACATCCCTGGGAAGGATAAATATTTCACAGGGAGGGACTTCTTACAGCAACTGTTCTTCCATTGGCGGATTTAGAAACACGCAGATGCAGCTTGGTGAGGAAGGAGCTTCATTCACCAAAAATGATCATTAATAGTGTGAGGATCTAATTTTTACTTACTTTTACTAAAAAAATCATGGCAGGAGGAAGCATTATGTTGTCTATTTGTCTATTATTTATTTAAACTTCACTGGAAAATTATAACATAAGTGGCAGATCTTTTCGATTTTTCGACAACATAAATTACAAACCATTACCAATTGAATCAAATATAATCAAACCTCTTTGTTAATTAATAGCTACATCTATGATTTCAGTGCCAAGGCAGACAAACATACAATTTATCAGCAAAACGTCACAACAAATAAAGCTCTCATTGAAAGGATTTGGCTTTAGCTTCTTTTTTTTCCAAGTTGCCCAAACATGGTCCTCTGCTAGTGCTGTCTACTGAGGAGATGAGAACCTGCCGAGGAAGAGGATTGACTTGGTTTTATTGTGCCTGATGAAGAAGAGAAAGGGGTGGTCTGCTGTAAAGTGCTCCTCCCGAAACATACAGAAGGCCACCATCCCTGCTGTGGCTGCCGCTGCCTCCGTGCCCTCCTCGTTCACCTCCACAAAGGCCTTATGGGCCACCGTAGACAGGAAGAGTCCCCCTTCACCGTTCATGCCAGACAGGTTGGCCTTTGCTGCACAAAACACGTCTGTCATGCCCATTTTAGCCAGAGGCTCGTTGAGCTCGTAGTCCTCCTCCAGCTTGAACTTTGGAAGGTGAACGTGGACGTCAACGATTTCCATGTTATCCTTGTTGGTCCATTCGTCCAGCATCTCCTGCGTAAGCTTTTTGTCAAGCTGGAACAGGACACATTCATTTCATTACCTCTCTGAAGCTTATGTTTCTAACTTAAAATGCTATAGAACTGCTAAACACTACTGATGGTTTAAGGAATGGACTGCCTCCAGCTTTTCTATATCTCTGACAGGCTTGGATGAATTGTTTTTACTCACATCATGTTGACCTTTATCAACTCCTAAGGAAAATGGCTTAAGAGTGAAAATGTTCAACTCTTTTTACTAGTGGCTATTTAATTGTGTCTGCTATATTGGTCCTAACTGGGAATGTACCACAAGCTTTCTCTGTGATTATAAACATGAATATTGTGTAAAGCAGCTTTGGGAGATAAAGCAACACATATTTTCTTTGGAGGTAGTTGTTGTGTACCTTCAGCAGAGGGTCAGAGCCCTGTGTGTCTTTCTCGGGCAACAGGATGAACATGCTGAGCTCCTCGTCAACGTAAGGCAGCTCCAGGATCTGCAGTTTGTGGTCAGGAATGTAGGTGAAAGGCAGCTTCTTCATCTGGTACATCATCTGGACTGACTTGGTCTCATTCTGACAAAAGAGAGAGGGACATTGAGCAAACAGGATCATATAATCATGGTTAATTTGAATGCATGTGGCTCATATCACGAATTAGCTCTGTGAACTTTACTTTATTTACCTTATTGACTTTAAAGGGCATCTCTTTAGTGTTTGCTGTATCAAAGCGGTTCATCCAGTTTCCTTTGAAGTAGATAGCATTAACCAGAGCCAGCCTTGTCATTGCACTGACTGTTCCTGCCTTCAAGAGATCCTTTATCTTATCTGAAATGAGCATTCATTAACATGGAACAGTATACAATTATTTATTGCTGTGCAAACGGTAAGAGTTATTTTTGTTGCAACTACATTTTAATTCTCACTTTCTGTCTGCTGCTCGACCCAGCTGTTGATCTCCCCTCGGCATGCCTCTGGAGCCCCTATGAAATCCACAGCCTTCAGGTCTGCCTGATAGTACTTCAGACTGGATTCCAGGAAACGCTACAGAGAGCATATAACATCTTACAAATCCAGTCAAATAGAGCTATGCATTCAATGTATCGGTGTCTACTGATGTATGTGACAACTCAGAACTCACTGAAAGGAAGTTGGCAGTATTCTCCCCATAGAGACGATTAGCTGTTTTCAGGATGTATGATGCTGATGGAGAGTTGATGTCCGCGTTTAACGTCTCAAAGTCTGAGTGGACACCTTCACCCGGACTGAATGACAAGGCCTGTGTGACACACAATGTTCCTTTGTTACCTCACTGTATCTTAGTTGTTAAAGTGTATTACATGTGTTTTTCAACATTGTACGTTCTGCAACTTTTGTTGATATGTAACTGCAATTAGTCGTTGTTTAAATGAAAATGTACTGCATATGCTTGCAAAATATACTCTACATAACCTAAAATCAAATTTACTGATTATTTTAAACTTTTTTCCTTATAATTATGGCTATTTAATAATTATGAGTTTCTGTCTTATACTTGTGATTTAGCAGGAAGGGATTTTCTTTAATGGTCAAAAATACGGTTTCATCCTATTTTGTCTCATACTAGCGTG
This sequence comes from Colistium nudipinnis, assembly GCA_016785305.1. Lineage (NCBI taxonomy): Eukaryota > Metazoa > Chordata > Actinopteri > Pleuronectiformes > Rhombosoleidae > Colistium > Colistium nudipinnis. The sequence continues at coordinate 2,623,777 of JAFBJU010000331.1, read as the reverse complement.
AACAGGTTCCCACAGCACTGGAAGGTCAGGAGTGACAGCCAGTTTTCCTGCTTCTCTCTGTAGCACATGAAATAGTTGTGGGGGTTCTTTTAATTCCTCCAGGTCGAGGGACGCATCGCTCAGGACACATCTGAAGTTTAACAAAGAGGTTTAATACTGAATACATAGAATAAAGGGCTTGATCGCTATCCCTCCGGCTCCAGGCCGCTTCCGGACAACCTGGATAATGGTTAGGGGGACACTGCCCCGAAAAAGGTTGAGAACCCCTGATTTAGAGCATCCTGTTTTTAAGGTGCTGTGGGTGGAACTGTGGGCATAAATAAAATCCTATTTGCCACAAAATCCTCTCCTTCCATAATCATCCAATAACCTGAAAGTGAGCAATGTACTCCCACAGTCTTCAAAACCATAAATAAAGTTCTTAATATGAGATAAGAGAATAAATGCTGATACCTGCATGTTAATTTTGTTACATTGACAAACAAAAGAGACATCTGACAATATAAACCTGAAAAGTAAGATAATGACTTGATAATCTGATCACAAAATATGGATAATGGAAACCAAAATAGGATATAAATGTTCAAAATCATTTCAACTGTTTTAGTAAGTTTAGGCATTCATTTTTGCATAATAACATTTATATTTTATATATAAAATGTACTACTCAGTGAGTATTTTTGAAGTCATTAATAAGGATTATGCCTATTTGTTAAAGGCAGACAGATTTGAGGAACTGCCACTGCGCACACCTTGTTTCACAGGTGGTTACTGAGGTCAGAGTACAGTTGTCATAAAGCTAAGGCACACCTTAAGTTGGTGCATGGATACACACATTTGATTTTTTTCCCATTTGGCCTAGTCACACAAGGATGTCATGTGATTGAGGTGGTACTCTAAACAGAGAGATAGTGTGGTTTACCTGTGCCATCTGAGCAGCAGTATCTCCTCTAGCCCCCAGGTAGACCATAGCCAGAGCTGAGCTGATGCTCAGCGGGGAGATAAAAATATTCCCCTCTGTTTCTTTGTGGCTTAGAGTCCGGAGAAGCTCCAAGGCAAAACATGTGTTTGAGCTGCTGATGGCTGCCATGGCTGATTATGTAGTTCCCCTGTGACGAGTACATTGGAATTCCACACTTCAAAATATATTCCAGACATTTTAAAAACTAAACAGTAACGTGCCACAACTGCATTTCTCAGCTGACACTGTTTATATGAACACAAATTGCCAGTAACCAACACACACAGAAAATTGCCCCTGAGAAACCAGAACTTATACATTCCTTGTTAGTAAAACTCACACAGGAGGTGTAAATATAAAGTAAATTCAGAGGTAAAGATTTGAGGACAAAACACTTTTATGATCCAGGGGTATAAGCATGACTTGACTCCATTCTTCATGGGCAGGTAGTGTTCCAGGGGCCCATGGAATTGCATAATCGCTTTGACTGCCTGAATTTCCCTACAGGGATCAATAAAGGTCTTATCTATCTATCTATCTATCTATCCAGTTATTCTCTCCTCATACTTTCCAAATCAGACACTGATGCCAGCAGGTCATTGCAAGGGTTCATCAAATACTACTTCATTTAAGGTATATAGCTGTACAGGTAACGTAATGCTTTCTGTGAGAGTTATATTAACATTGAACACAAATAGATTTGCCGATTCACATTGAATCTTATCACCAACAAACTTTACACAGCTGCGACATCATAGGTCTGACTGATGGAAAAGCCAAGCTGCGTTCACATCACGATGATGAAGACGATCGACTGAGATACCCGGAAATAAACCCTCCACCACTGTCAATGGCAGTACTGGCTGCTGTGGTAAACAGCAACTGTGTGTGTTTGTGAGTGCGTGCGCGTGCGTGTTCCTGTACCTGATCCGCCCTGGTGATCCAAAGCTGGTGATCCAAAGCGACCAAACGCGTTACACAGCCGAGAGGAGAGGAAAGTTGCTGCGTGCACCTGCGTCCTGAGCATTGCACCTCATTTATACGGAACTCACACAGCTACCCGTGGGTGGGACGCGTGACTGGGCGATAAGTCATAGCCTGGTTGATAACAAAACCTCCCATTATGCCGAGGACGAGAGGGACAAGTGAAGCATTCGCGCTGCCCTTTTCACTACCTTCAGCACAGTTTTTTCTTTCCATTGTAATTTTCAGAATGTTAAAGCTGCCAACAGACCAAGCTGCTGCCAGGAGCCCCCCCCCAAAAAAAAACAAAACAAAAAAACATTTCATGTGAAAATAACTTATGGTTAAAAATGGTATCAGACATTTTATCTGTAAAAGCAATACAGGCACATGTTTACATGTCCAGTGTCTGCAGTGAAAAGGGCCAGCTGTCCTGGGTAAGACAGGAAAAGTCAGACCAGGTTTAGCTGTGGAAATACAAATGCTGTGGAATGTTTGCATTTGCATGTTCTGACTAACCAACTAAACATAGGCCTCATTTGGTTGTGTTCACCTAAGGCCAAGTAGAGTGAAAAATGAACCGAGGTTTTATTTATGTATTTCTTTTGATGGAAAAACATAAAGGATGAACAAATGTGCAATCATTTAACATTTAAAAAAAAGGCCGTTTTCCACACCACAATGTAATTGTTAAGTGTAATTGAATTTATAAATATTTATACATACATCATTTACAATGTTTTGTTGAGGCTAGCTCAGTGTTAAAGATCCCTTATTTAGCCCTACACATAACTCGGGGTTAGTTTTTAATTCATTTTACAAGGTATTTTTCCACACTGAGAGTTTTAAACTAGACTTGAAAGGTGTGTACCTGTGATTTACTGGGCTTAGATTATGTAATATCACGGTTACAGTATCCCCTGGCAACCACGGAAACATGCTAAACATTTGTGATTAATGGAAACCTTTGAACTCCAATCCTCTGTTACATAACTACCATCCTATAGCCTCACCCTTTATAGAAATCCACCCTCCTTGCTCCTGTGTCTCTTTTATTTAATTTTCCCTTAGTATTTGAATTTAAATACCAATGCTTTTACAACACCCCAATACTTTATTGTTGACTATGTAAATATGAATGTAAACATTTTTATTTAACAAAACTACTTAAATTAATTATTACTTGATGGAAAAAATATTTTGGTTGTATAAATATTGTCTAAGGTTTGAAAAGGTTCTTGATTTTCAAAAATGGCAACATCAAAGAATATGAGAATTAACCATGAATGTGTATATATTAAAACAAATACTAAACAGCCAAACACCTGGTGCAAATTTTTGCTACTTTCTCCATAATCAATACCACTGGATTTGTTGATGATATAGCCTGACATACTGCTCAAAAAATATATATTACGTAACTTTGGTTGGATAACCTCAATACCAAAGGGTATTGCTATTATCACCTAAAAACATGATTTTTGCTGAATAAACCTACCCAAGAAGGGGTTTGAAGTGGGGAAAAAAGATTGGATGGTTCTAAACTACAACACAGACCAGCACGAATATTAGACATGCATAACACTTATACAACATGACAAAACGTTATATTTTTAAAATTAAAGTTATCATTTTTATAGTTAATAAGCATTTTTGCAGTCGGCTTAGGGTTAGTTAACTTGCTTCTGTGTATTTCGGCAAACTTAGCAATGTATCTTCTTACCTTTAAGCGAAAGCATTTTTTTGTCCAGCTGCGGCCGTAAAGATGAATAATCCATTTGGTGACTAATAGGCAGAGACGTCACAACGGGGCAGGCAAACTAGGCAGTTGCCTAGGACCACAAGCTAGAAGCCCCCCCCCAAAGACGGCTTTTTAAATTCGTCCACATCAACGCGAACCTGAAAGATCCTATCCTTGGCACTGCAATGACAGGTTCAGGAGCACCCCTTATAGGGGCCCCATGGTACTCGCGCGCTGTCAAAAGTTTCGTTTTTTTAATTTAATTATTATTTTTTGCCTGGAGCCCCCAGAGTGTCTTGAAACGTCCCTGCAAGTAGGGTAATGATTTGTTCATGTGTACTTCTGTGTGTCTGCTGCATAGTAGTATATCCTGTTTTATTTTTAGAATGTAATACTGCAAAGCAATCCCCGTTTTTACAAAGTATACTGGTAGTCTGATTACATCTTTTTTTATGTACACACATACACAATTTCAACTTTTGCACACGCGTTGGCAAAAGCACCATACATAAATGAAGTACACCTATCGTGCATGTTTACGCAGTGACCACAGGGTGGCAGTAGTGTATCGTACATAAAGAGAAGAAGTTGCTCTGAGGTGATGATGTAACTATACTACTATATAATATCGATGTACATAAAATCTCTCAGTCGTTAACGAACAGTGATAAAATACCACTAGTATGTGTATCCCATGTGTGTTCAGAAACCATTGTTATTTTTCTATGGCATTTATGATCAAGGAGACGTGTTTCTTTTACTGTGGTCTCAGCCGCGACAGAGACACGTACAGCTAGTCTCGGAAGTCAAACGTCTTCGCCACGATAGAAATGAATGAAATAGAAAGGACTACTTTTTTACTCAACCATCCATGCGCATCTGTCGGGGGACGTCGTGGATGTAGCTCCTGGACGCTGCTCCAGCACCGACGCAGGGCGGCGTCCCGCTGTCAGCAGGGGTCAGTGGTCAGCCTCGGCCCGTTCACCACAGGCCTCACCGGCCGGACCTCACGGGTGTCAGCCCACTCGTTGTCGTCGTCTTCCTCCTCCTCCTCTTCCTCCTCCCGTGAACCCGCAGTGGCCACACATGCAAATCCAGGAAACAAAGAGCAATATGGAAACACACAAGTGAGACTTTCTCCTCGCAGAGATTATCTCTTTCTTATCACAGTGTGTTCGCCTTTTATTTGCTCTTATCTCTTCTGATGTAACTTTATTCATCATTCCGAATACTACTACTGCTACTACTACTACTACTACTACTAATAATAATAATCATCATAATAATCATAATAACTGAAAGAAGCAGTGATTTGTAGATGTCGCTGATTTAGTTACGTGATTTTTCCACGGATTCATGCGCCTTTTAAACTAAATAATAATACACTACATTTTCTTTTCTTCCAAAAAAGACCAAATCTGCCGTCAACTGGTGAAAAACTCACGCATGCATAAACATTACAGCGTCCCAGGGTCTTGACATGAATTGTCTTCACTTTATCTCAGTTCGACCTACTGAGGTTCATGAAACCCATTTTTGATTTGTGGTTTTGAAAGAATGTTAGAAGGAATTTCTTTTGGATGCATCTTTTTTTTCCTGAAAACCTAAATTGGAGACGGATTTTTCTGTGTTTAGCAACATCTTTAAAACATATGTTGTATGTTTACATCGGAAAGTCTAAATTGTTTGCATTATGCAAATATTTCATAAAGATGACATAGTCGATATGACACCAGTTAACCAAAGGAAACATGCTGAAACATAAAAAAAAAACGTCATGCTTTTGCGAACCAATGTAGCTGAATAAAACTACCCCATGCAGAGCTGCTTCTACTCTTAAAATAACATTTAGGTGCCCGTCAAACGAACATATTCCTCCTCTTTTATTTTTTTTTTACACATTATTAGAAACAAACATTACATTGATCAAAAAACTACAAAATGATTCAATCTATTACCTATATTTAGAATATACACATGTATAATATAATATTAAAGGGGTTCTTGATAACAAATCATCAATGTAAAGTGATAATAAACAAATATCACATAGGGGTCCTGGGTTAATTTTTTTTAAATGTAATATATAATGTCCTCAATTTTCAAAAATACAGTGATACAACATACAGTACTTATATAATAGCGCTTTTAATTGTTGGTAAGCTTTGAAAATGTAGGCTAACTCCATTATTTCCGGAATTATTTCAATCTTTGCGATGGTTAAGGATTATTTCTTCGAGCCCAACTCACGGCGTTTGTTGTGCTTTGTGCTTTGCAATTAACGCAACGAATCCCAACTTTCTCAGGGACTCTGTTAACACCCGTCCTGTGTCACAGGCATTTGGAGGTTTTCAAATTAAAAATGCCACCTCGCGGCCTCAACGGCTGCTCGCACCCATTTCTCACCCAGCTCGACCAAACGATCTTCATTTAACCTCTAATTAGTGTCGACAGAGACACATACACACGCACAAACCGCCCACCGGCGCTGTCGGGGAGCAAGGGGGAGGCAATCGCACCCTTTCATGTCCATCTGTTTATTCAGAGGCTAAATCCACAGCTGATGAGATGCTTCGCAAACAGACCCAGGCCTGATGAGTCTTTGCTCATTTAGCTTTCCTACGCGTTAATACCTTGTCTTTAATAATAGGGTTTAACAACGCAGCAATAACGCAATAATATACAGACGTGAATTTTAAATTTCGGTAAAGAGCTACACTGCACTTCCAGGCCTGTCGTTGATAGACCGTGCTGGAGACCGGCCTTTTCTTTTCATGTGCTTTGTTGTTCTCTTTTGGATTGTTCCTTCGTTTACGCAGAGCTTTGATTTTTTGCAGTGAGGGAGAAGCAGGCAACACCTATTTATTCAGATATTTTAACCACACAATAAACCCACTCTTTCTTTTTCAAAATAAAGGAATTTAGCCTCATTGTGACTAGGTTATAATTTAAAAAACTCAACGTTTTAAGTGCATGTCATTAAGCACATTTTTCAGCAAATCTAGGCACACCCTTAACAGTATTTTAATAACTCATGTTTGAGCTGAAGAGGAGGGGGTGAGTGTGGGGGGCTGTAGTAGCTGCAGCTTTTCCACAGGTTCATTTCGTCCTCCAATTGGAGGATGGAGCACACATTCTGGGAGGAGCAGCCCGCGCAGCCATAAGGGAGGAAAAAAATGTGAAGGGTGAAAAAATAAAAGTTGCCTGCCGTACGGACTCATGCTCCTCCGGCTTTACTTTTAGCCTTCTCGGTGTCCCATATGTTCAGTGCAACCGCGCGTGCTCTCTCCGCTTCACCGTGGCGATCTGTGGCTTAACCTACAGGACATACAGAGCAGAAAGAAAGGAGCTTTGACAGAGCCGGCGCGCAGAGGTTGAGAGAGTTTCTCTGGGGGACACAGTTTGGGGAGGTTTTACGCATTACGCGCAGGATGCAGGCACGCTACTCCGTCTCCAGTCCCAACTCTTTGGGAGTCGTACCGTACATCAGCAGCGACCAGAGCTACTACCGGGCCGGCGGTGGATACGCCGGGATGCCTGCGCCTATGAGTATGTACTCCCATGCAGCCCACGACCAGTACCCGGCCAGCATGGCCCGTGCGTACGGACCGTACACACCTCAGCACCAGCCCAAGGACATGGTCAAGCCTCCGTACAGCTACATCGCCCTCATCACCATGGCGATCCAGAACTCACCAGAGAAGAAGATCACTCTAAACGGGATTTATCAGTTTATCATGGAGAGGTTCCCCTTCTACCGGGACAACAAGCAGGGCTGGCAGAACAGTATACGGCACAATCTCTCCCTCAACGAGTGCTTTGTCAAAGTACCCCGGGACGATAAGAAGCCCGGTAAGGGCAGCTACTGGACCCTGGACCCGGACTCCTACAACATGTTTGAGAACGGCAGCTTCCTGCGGCGCCGGCGGAGGTTCAAAAAGAAGGACGTGCAGAAGGACAAGGACGAGCGGGACAGGCCTGGCAAGGAGCCTTCGTCCCGCACCCCGGGTCGGGACACCGAGCCGCTGGGCCAGGGATCTCAGCCGGTCCGGATCCAGGATATTAAGACAGAGAACGGGAGCTCCACGCCGCCACAGGCCGCGTCCCCGGCCCTAAGCGCCGTGCCCAAAATCGAGAGCCCCGACAGTCGCAGCAGCAGCAGCATGTCAACTGGCAGCCCGCACAGCGTGCCCTCCACCCGCTCACTCAGCATGGACGGAACCGAGCACCAACACCACCACCACCAGCAGCAGCAGCAGCAGCAGCAGCAGCAGCATCAACACCACGGCCAGGCCCCAGCGCAAGGCTTCAGCGTGGACAACATCATGACCTCCCTGCGGGGATCCCCGCAGGCCGAGCTCTCCCCGCCTCTCATTGCGTCTTCTCGGACAGGTATCACCCCTTCTCTGTCGCTCAACTACTCCCCCAGCCACACGTCCGCCTACAACCCCGCCACCTGCAACCAGAACGTCATCTCCACCAACTCCAACGCCACCTACCATTGCAACATGCAAGCCATGAGCCTGTACGCGGGGGACAGGGCGCCCGGCGGACACCTGGCACCGTCCACCACAGTGGAGGAGCCGCTGCCCGACTACTGCATCACCACGACCACCGCGTCCCCGCTCGGACATAGCAACGTGAGCCAGGCAGGTCAGGAGGGCCACCACGCGCACCAGGGCCGGCTCGCGTCCTGGTACGGGGACCTGAGCCACCTGAGCCCGGGTTACCCGGCGCAGCAGCAGAACTTCCACTCTGTACGGGAGATGTTCGAGTCCCAGCGGATTGGGCTGAACGGCTCCCCGGTTAACGGGAATAATAGCTGTCAGATGGCCTTCCCGTCTGGCCAGTCCCTCTACCGCACCTCAGGAGCTTTTGTTTATGACTGCAGCAAGTTCTGAGAGCCAAAAATGGTGTCTTTTAAATTAACAACTCTAATATATATTTTCTATATATATTTTTTGTACTATCGGTTTATTTAATTCACACCCACCGAGACCCCAAACAAGGGGTTCAGAGGTTTCCCTGTCGAGGCGTGTGTAACACCAAAACACGTAAGTTTTCTTCTCTTCTCACTTTGAGAATTGTATATAAAGATGACTTAAATACCGACCAGCTTTACTGACTATAGACTGTAAATTATAGCTTAATATAGTAATTTATTTTTAGGAAAAGGGAGTGGTTGGAGATTGAGGACCAAAAACGATTTTTCCACATTTCTTATTCTGCCTTTATGTGTCCCAGTTCTTGTATGGACCTTGTAGCCTATACTGAATTATTTTATTCATGTTGTCTTATTTGTTTAAAAAAGGCATTACATTTGTTTCTTTAATAAAGTGCCATCTATTTGATTTTAATTTGAGTGGTCTATTAGCACAGGCAAAGGAGGGGGTATTTTTTCCAATTGTGGTAGATATTAAAGCATAACGCAATAGAGGGCAAAATGCTGTTGCTATTCAGACTAATTCAAATTTATGTCAAACTGCTTAATGCCCTAAAATGCTGTCCATATACAAAACGTATTTTAATGCGCATTTGTCGTTTTAATTGCATTATTTATCCATTTACGTCTTTTAATACGCTCAATTTAATCGTTTCTGCGTGTGAGAGAAAACCCCCGAATTATAGGCTCGTAGGATAATGTTGTTTAATGGGGAATATTTAAACACTATTTAGTGTAGAGTTATCAGGGTGTTTTCCCTGTCCTGCGCTGCAGAGGCCCAGGGTGGACAGTGTAGCCGAAGTTACCTCAAATAACATTGTGATATGTGAAACAGATAAATGATCAGCTTTTAAAAAACGCTTACTGTGAAAGCTTTAAGCTGAGCCACGGGTTGTTGGTATATTTTCAGTGTCGGGGTGTAAATGCTAGCAGTAAATAAATACACGTGTGGCCGCGGTTCAGCTCTGCGGTGTGAACTCACTACAGGGCCCTGTCAGCAAAACAAATCAGTCACTACAAACTGAGCAGACTTATGTCTGTTTTTTGAATGACGGAAGGTTTTAAATTGAAAAAACAAACAAACAATCCAAAACACAACAGCAGATTTTTTTCGGTTATGTCATCAGAAGACATGTGGCTGCAGCATCGGACACTGCTGCTGCAGAATGAGCGCGGTGTGATGGATCATGATGATGATCTGTGATGGTGGGATACTCTGCCTTGCAATTATGTGTCCCGCAGGCTCAAGAGTTACAGCAGCACTGGGCTGTTGTGACTGGAACATCGCTGCTGTCAGATGTTTATTTATTTCGGTGCTTCCTTTATGATACGAGGCACCCCCCAACACACACACACACACACACGCACACACACACTTTGGTGCTGCTATTATTATTATTATTATTATTATTATTATTATTATTATTATTATTATTATTATTATTATTATTATTATTATTTTGTTGTTATTATCAACAACAACTACAGCAACTACCAGAAAACAGACAAAGCGTCCTCATCAATAGTCTTGGATTTTTTTCAGTGATTTGGCCAACGCACAGATAAACTGAATAAATGAGGCATAAAATAATGAAAGAGAACATTGAAAAATAAGCGAATAATAATAATAATAATAATAATAATAATAATAATAATAATAATAATAATAATACTAATAATAATAATAATAATAATAATTATACAATACATTTGGAGTCTGTGTTGGTCGTATTTGACCGTTTCACTATTAACAAACAACATTATTTATTTATTTTTTGTACTTGAGCACTTGAAGCACTTTGGCCCCATAACCCGCGCACTGATCCAGCAGCCTGCAGGCGCTCGGAGAGCTGCTGAGACTGGCAGACAGTGCAACACACTCTGGAGTGTGTGAGCGTGCTTGCACGCGCACAGGTGTGTATAGGGCCAAGTAGTAGGTGAATAGGTGGCTTAAACGTGTCTGTCATTTTCAGGCTTGTGCGGATGAGATTTTAATGAGTCAGTGAAACCAAAAAAATCCGGTGCACAATCTCTCTACGGGGCCTCCAGTCAGATGAGTCAAACCCATTATAGTAAACGTAAACAAAGCGCCGTTGGCTCAGGTGCTGCACCTGGCTTAATCTCAGGCTCCACTGATAAATACCCCGTTTCAGACATTAAAGACAGCCGAGCAAAGATTATTCTTATTATGACGACATTAATATATGACAAAATGAGAAGATTATTATTTCTAAACAAGTTTCCCTGTGATTGATTGCGCCACTCCAGAGTCAGGAAGGACATTTCACTCCGGGCCGCAAATCATTTTTCATTATAAGGATGAGACAGGAGGAGGTGATGGAGGTCAGCGCAGAGGATGTCAACAATGCGCTTTAGTAAAGGAGGACGAGGAGCCCGCAGCAAAGCTTGCCTCTGCCTCCTCTCCAGCTCCTCCAGCGGAGAGGTGGCAGCTCAGGTCCCGCTGTAGGAGGAGGAGGAGGAGGGGGAGGCCTCCTCAGACGGGAGACGCTGCCTGTCAACTTTAAAACCTCGTCTAAGCGCTTTCGAAACACCCCAATTAAGGAATTAACGCGATGCCGTGTCACTCCAGTATCACTTATAATTAACATCAGTGTTAAAACATCCACCGCCTCGAGGGATCACACTTGGCGAATCCACCGCAATGTTGACACGACGCGGAGCATCAGAAAGACGACGAGGACCGTCATGTCAACGCACTGCCGCGGATAGCTCGCAGACAGACAGCAGAGCACCGACGTGTGTGTTCATCTCTACACGTGTGAAGTGTGTCATTGACATACAAACCAACGACAGTACTAGAGTCATTTCTGAGTCGAAAATCGGCGGACGCATGAGCAGATGTATCAACAGGTTAGCATTTAGCTTACTGGCTTCAGAGCCCATTAGCTATTTGTATTTCTTACCTGTAGATGTTTCTTTAAGTTAGACCTCGGCCAATGGTGATGAATCAGCTATTTGGCATCCCTTACATTTCGTATGTTTTCATTTGAATTGAGGACACCCATATATGTTGGTTTGTTATGGTGTTGTGTAGTAAAGTGTTTGTTGTGTATCCGGTTTCATTTTAGAATATGACCCTGCGTTTAGAAAGTAATCCCCGTTTTTATTAACGTAAGTATATCTTTATATATATATATAAAATACAAAATAAATTAAATAAATAAATGTTTGCTATTATAATTTGATTAAAGGCCAGCAAATTAAATCTCAGAGAGAAGGCCTAGAACTTGAAGAGGATCCATCTACACTTTCGGAGGTGTGTTAACTACACACTGCTGGTCTGTTCTGTCTGTGGTGTGTGTGTGTGTGTTTAGCTGAGCTAGGTTTGTTGTGTCTCAGGGGAATTGAGCTAAATCCCTTTTGGCAGAAGTGATGATTGAGATCCCAACGCTCCGGCAGAGGTGTCGCTTTCTGGGTTAGTGTCTATTGTGGGATTCATGCCCTAAAACTTCCACAAACTCCCGTTGAGCTAAATCTTTGATCTGGTTTCTGCATCAAAATAAATGAAGCCTTAAAGTAAAATAACATATGTTAAGTCACTTTACGAAGATCATTTTTTACTGCTATCTAGCCTGGGTGATTTTTATTATTATTATTATTATTATTATTATTATTATTATTGAAAACCTCATTTTGTATCTCAAATTTTCTCAGTTTCCTCAAATTGCAAAACATTAAAATTGAACAGTCTCAATTGCCATTCACTTGGTGATTCAACCATGCCGTTTTATATCTATTTGTTGGGAGATTTTATTTGTATAGAACACGAGTGCTATGTACAATACAAAGCTAATGTCCAGGGTCATCAGAAAGCATAGATTTGGAGGAGGATGAGAGGATAATCTTTTGTGTCTGCGGTCATTAAACTCTCTACATCTTCTACTCTCAGTCATCCCCCCCCTCCACACACACACACACACAGTAACATCCGTATCTTGTGGGGACTTATGGAATCTTAGGCCACCTCTGGAGTTCGGAGCCGTTTAATCCCTTTAAAATGTTGTTTTAGCTGCACGAACATTTCTCTGGATGGACCATATCCACATTTCTGTCCTGCAGTTTGTCTTTGCTTGTGTGCCAACAAGGCCGATCACAATCCTTGGCTAATTGTTGTTGTTCAGGCTATATGCGGTGCACCTGTGTGGAGGCTTCAGGCTCAGTTTGTGTGTCTGTGTGTGTGCGTGTGTGCTTGCAGGGGCCCAAACAACCTCACATCTGTCTTTAATTTAGAGACGCGGCTCTGTCCAGCGACGAGCAGAGACGCTTGATTTTTTATAAAATGTCCCCAAACTCAGTGAGACGGCTGAACCGTCACTCCTCAACTGTACCTCACAAATTATATAGTTCTGTGCAGTTACGGCATATACTATTTTGCCTCATATATTCAGTACATACAATTAAAACATCTAACAATATATATAGATCAAATAATGTTTGCGTTGATCGGCTATAGCATGAACACAAAATTACTGCATCATGGTCACAACAATAAACACAAAATAAAGCATTTAATGCATACTGTACTGTACTTTTAGTGTAATATTTAAGTATTGTGTGGTTGCAATTTGCTGATGGCAGCTTGAATTTGAAAAAGCAGGACCTCTATTTTGATCCAAGTTATTTGACATTGTGGTACATGTATATTTTAACTTCAGAAACATATCTGAAAGCATTGTTCACAAGTAGTTTCAACACAATAAACCTTATTAATAATATAAATAAAATGGGAAATTAATATGTGCACTGTTTACATTTCATAATCCAGCAGGATGGAAGGAGGACTTGTATAAAAACTTTATTTGTTGAAAGAAACATGAAAGAAAACATTTTGGAGAGGAATATCATGCTGCAAAGGATGCTTTTTAACTACTGAATGCTGATTACACTGTCAATTCACTGGACAAGTGGAGGCAATATTTAGGCTGCTGCATGGTAAAGAGAAATAGGACACCAGAGGAAATAACTTTTAGGTGTTTACAGTCTTTGTTAATGCCACCATCACCAAAGTCGGAGAGTAAGCAGCTCCACACAGTCTTTGACAGCCTCGAGCTTTGGAGGCAGACTGGTCAGACGAGATGTGTTTGAAAGTGGGTCTGTGGGAGTGCGGGCCGGAGAAAAACACACTTCCTGCTGAATAAAAGAGCACAGTGTGCTCCACACAGGAGAAATAACCCTACACTGGAAAGCCTGAGTGAGCCGAAGAAAGAGAGAAACATCAGGAGTTGAGCCAGAGGACCTCTACACAACTTGTGCACCTCTGACACAAACCAGCATATACGATCAATTATTCTAGTAGCTATTCTTCTTTTTTTTTTAATCAGTTGCATGTGGCAACAACAAAAAAAAAATAATATGGCCATCTGGCCAATATGCGAAAAACATTCTTTATTGCACCAACTTCTTCACTTGAAAAATCATTAATAGAACTATAGAATCATAATTTGAAATGAGAAAATAAAATAGTTACATCCATTTCATTTGTAAAAAAAAAAAAGTCAACTTGACATTTAAATCAACTCCTTCCTTAATTAAAAAATATATATAAAGCCATAAATAAACCATTAACCCCAAATATTGATGAACTCTTTTGGAATGTAGGGAATCATTTCTTAGCAACAATAAAACTAAATAAATGAGATGGCATTCCAGGAATAAGACCAAGGTAATAAAAAGTTACAATAAAAAAAGGAAACAATCATTTCATTAGGTAAAGTCAGAAAAAGTAAGGATATAACAAGTTCCTTCCACTGTTGGTTCCACTGTGAGATCCCTGGAGTGCTATACAATTTCCATATATCAGGGAGTGATCTTAGGCATTGGGGTTTTTCTTCATTAGCTCGAGGTCTGCGTCCACCATCTCCTTCACCAGCTCCTGCACAGGGACACCTCAGTGTTCAGTTATCATAAAAGTGAAGCTGGAAATGCCAGTCACAGTCTGCAACTGAAATACTTTGATTTTATGTTTAAATTGTGATTTATTACGACTACAATATTGTCATTAACTATACTACGGCACTACCTGGTGTGTTATGAGACAACAGGACACCCACCTTAAAAGTCACCTTTGGCTTCCAACCCATCTTCTTATATGCTTTGGTGCTGTCACCTTGGAGGTATTCCTGTTAGAAAGAGAGAGAGAAAGAGAGGGGGAGGGGGGGAGAGGAGGTGAAGGAAGAGTTTAGAGGGGGAGAAATACAAACAAATCATCTGTCATTTGTGATCCTGTGGCTACGTGGAGGTGAAAGCTGCGGACAGCTGATCTGTTGTAGTGATATAAACGGATTCAAGTCTATGTCCGAACTTGATGTCTTCAACAGTGCACGGGACAAAGAGTGATGATTACTGACGCACGCACGCACGCACGCACGCACGCACGCACGCACGCACGCACGCACGCACGCACGCACGCACGCACGCACATTATGTCCCCTCTCGGGGAAAACGGAGGTCACAGAGTCTTACTGGCCATCAATCCCCACTCTCGGCTCCCCACCACCGTTCTGTCCAGACAGCCCCCGTCGGTGCCAGAGTATGATGAATTGTGGGACTCTGGTGGTAACCCCCAGCCCAGGACCCCCCACTCTACCCCACCCCCGCAACCTCCCTCCCCCATACTCATTTCCCCCCCTGTTGTGTTTTGCTCCGGGTTCAAGATCCAGCGAGACCCTGCTTCAGACCACCAAAGAGACAGAAACAAGTAAAAGAGAAAAAACTTTTTTCGCGTGCATCCTTGACACTGGCTCTCTCATTTTCAATTTTCATCTCTGTATTTCTGTGGGATTTTTCATCTCTCAGTCATCAGGTTGTGTCAGAAACACATGCATTGGCCTCCAGAGGTCTAATAAAACATTGTGGTGAAACATGATACTGATTTTTTCAAATCACTGTATGTTCCTTAATCCTGAGGCTAATTCCAAAATGAATGGAAATCCTTCAAAATAAAGGTAAACTAAGGCAGTTTAATGTATATTTAAATGTTTTACCAGTGTTAACCATTCACACAATAATTGGCAGACTTTATGTGTCTCTGCATAGAACTTCTACTGATACACATAATATGAAAAAACTACCTACACTACGTATGTGGGAACATTTTATTTAGTACACCGAGTATATACATCACACAAAATCAAATTTTGACTATGTCAATTTTTACGGGACACATATTTGGTACACGATCATCATTGACTAACCCGTCATTTCCCCTTCTGTTATTAGCAACATTGCCCGTGGTAAACCCCATTTTTCAAAATCATCTACAACTGTTATGCTAATCTGCTGCTGTGATAGCCTCCCTGCGTCTTGTTTATGCCAAACTTTGGGACATGGCTGCAGGGATTTGCTGCAATTAAGGAACACGAGCATTTGTGAGGTCCAACACTGATGTTGGTTGATAAGGTTTGTCTCAGTCTGCATTCCAGATCATCCCAAAGGTGCTGAATGGGGTCCAGGTCAGGGCTCTATGAAGGCCATTCTTGTTCATCCACAACAAACTCCAATAACCCATTTCTTTATGGATCAAGCTTTGTGCACAGGGGCATTGTGATTATAAAGTAGAAAAGGGTATTACCCATATTCCCAACAAAGTTGAAAACTCACAAAAGATTCCATGACGCCTAACCAAAACTATGAAACCAGGCCAGAACAAAACACACAGGGGGCCATCAAGAGAAATGTCTTTTATCTAACGCTGGACCTCTTGAAAATGTCTTTCCTAGGTGATCTTATTACAGACGAACGCTTACAGCAGCACGGGCATAGTTCAGCCTTTTAGAGAGCAGGGACCCACAACTCAGAGAGGCTCTGTGGCGCTTAATCACACTCTTCTGATTACACACAAAGGCTGAAACACTGAACACACACATAGTGAACAATTACAGGCTGATTCAGTCTGTTCAGTTTGGTAATAAAGCTGAAAACCTGGTTAATTTCCGGGTGAGCCCAAGTTTTGTATTTAACTTCACATGGCTTACTAAATACTGGCAAAAGAAAGCTGCAGCATTTTATTCTCCTACATCCATAACAGCGAGACAAACAGCTCTTTCTCATGTGAGCAGCTCTGTATATTACTCATATTAATTTTTGGCTCTGAAGACATAACTGGAAACATTTTCAGACTAATTACCAACAGCAATGAGACATAATTTATTATCTGCCTGAATCAAATTATTATAGGTTGACTTACCTCACAATTACATCAAGTAATCTACTTGCGTTATTATTATATTTATTAAAGTTTGTAATGGAGAGCAATTTCGTAGGAGGCATAAAAAATACAGTATAAAGTGGCCTTGTCACGAACATAGAGGCTGCCATGAGAATGAGAATGTAGTTTTCAGTGCAATGTGTGCAACACTGTGTCATGGTTCCTGTCAATTATTGATGAAACAAATGAAATATCTGCGTGCTGCAGAATAACAAAAACACAATCTTGGAAATTTTGTTTGGTTTTGATACGGGGACAGGAGTGGCGCAGTGAGGGGGGATGCACTTCTTAACTGATCATGAATGGAGTACCACTGTCTTCCATATAGTAATTCAATCTTAAAAAGAAATGCTAAAATACCTTGGCAAATATGTTTTTTTAATATAGGTGGCCCGATAGGAGCTTTTTAGTGAGTGAAACAAAAAGAAATTGACCTTGGATTTATCGATCATCATCCAAGTACAAGATGTGCAAACACACAGATTATTCAACGTTGTTTACAAGGAGCACTTTTCACCACATGAACCATTTTCATTGCTATCACATTGGCACCAGTATCAAACCCCGTCAATGACACAAATAGGAAGTAAGAAGGCCTGTGTGTCGCATCATCATCATCATCGCCGCGGCTGGCCATCTCCATCTGAGCTTGATGGAAGAACATCTGTTGAAATCAGACTCTTGTATACTAAGGCTGCTGTTTAAGCACAAACCACACGGTTCAGCATCGAGGAAGTTAATCCCGTGCCTGGTCTTTCTCAACCTGGATTTCTGCAGGTGACAGACGCTCTCACCCTCACAAATCCGTCTGCAGTGCAGCTCGGTGGTGGAATAAAAGCTGCTTCCAAACTGCTAACAAGAGCGCTCTGCGGCCAAGTGAACTCACCCCAAACAGAGCATGTAGCGAATAATTCAACATGAACTACTAACAGATGGGGGCACAATATAATCTTCATATGGATCCGATTTGGAACCAAACCAAAGGTTTTGGTACATCCTGTTTAAAGCAGAGCTCTGCCTATGGCTGAAAATATACATCACTGATAATAACAAAAAGTGGTAGAAGAGAGCTACAACGTAGCTGTGACAGAATTTGTCACTGATCTTCCGAACAATAAACCTGTTTTAGATATATGAATAAAGTAAACATTTGAGACCACATTACAGGCTATAACAATACACATAATATGCATAGTCTAGAATTGTTGTTGCTGTGCCCCCCAAAACAGCCTCTAGATATACCAAAAAAGCATAGTTGTTTTTAAACCAAAACAGCTCAGTTGGTGCACAGATCCAAAATTAACCAAATGCAGTAGAAAAACATTTATTAAGTCAAATTACCAAGTTAATTCAAAACTCGACCTCCAAGAACATCCAGCCACGAGCTTCAACGGAACAATTTATTGAGCACATTAATACCATACAATTAACTAGTCTGATTATCTTCCTGGATTTACACACCTATCATATCTATGAATGTATTGTCAGTCGTGGGCAAATTATAGAGGATTCTTTTCTCAAGAAACTGAAAGTTCAATGTACTTTTAGTGCGTACCATATGGCGCACACTCGGCCTACATGGGCAAAGGACAAGGCGGGCATCACTATTGAAACTTATAGGCAAGACAAATGTGTTACCCAGTTTGTGTAGCTACCCAAACTATAGGTTTTAAGCAAAGGAAGTGGGTGTTTCAGGAGAATAACATGACACAGCATGCAAAAAGAGCTTCAATGTCCAGCAGAGGAAGAGAGCTGAAACTACAAGCAGACTGACGTGAGAAACTTCTAGATAGCTAAACAATTGGAGACATTTGCATTATCATTTGCAGTGTTTTCAAGCCCTGCTCTCCAAGTACGTGACATATCCTTCCCCATATCTCCTTTCTTTCCCCATTTACTGACACTCTCCATTCTAATAAAGATGAGAAGCCATAAAAAATAATCCTGAGAAATGTAAAGCGAGAGACAAATAGAGTGTGATCATGGTCCATAAAGCACGCAGGCAGTAAAAGGTGCTCAGAGCAGGCATTTAACGCCAAGGAATTCTGGTATCACTGCAGGGCCCTTTCAATAAATCACGCTACACATCGGGGCTGACCCCTGAACACATAAGGGCACACACACACACAAACATGTAGCAGCATGTAAACACATGCAAAAGCACCTTTAACAGTTGTAAGAAAGAAAAAGTAGAAGAAATAAAGCTAAATGTCCCTAAATTGCATTTGTTTTTCTTTCTACTGGGAACCCTCCCTCTTGGAAGAGACAGATCAAGCATTCTCAGAAAAGAAGAAAACAATTCCCTCTCTTCTCTCTGAGGGTTGCATGCTGGGAGACTATGATGTGGTTTTGGAAGTCCAGTAGCGTCTCTGCTATTTGTACAGTAGTGGACATGAGGCTGTGACTGCAGAGACTTCAAAGAAAATCAGATAAAGCGGCCGAGAAGGCAGCGAGAGTCTGGAGCCCACGGTCTTTGTGTCCCTAGCAGACCCAGATGTTCCGACCAGGCCCAGATGTTCTGACCTTTGACCCCGCTGAAGTCGTGATGGTAAAACGCCACCCTGATCCTGAGCTTTTTATACACCGGATGAATAACTATTACGAGAGCGATGGGGGACAGAGAGAAGGGATGAAAAGGGGAAAAAATTAAAGGAAAAACAAACGTCCTTTCAAAAGCCCAGTCAACAAGAACATAAGGGTTCCCACACCATCCAAAACTTCAAATTCAATGACTTCACAAGGACTTTCTCGACCCCAATCCATGAAATTCAAGGACTCAACATGGCTTAGTTTAAGACACAGATCAAAGTTATTTCTTTGTTATAGCACTCGGAGATGTTATATTCAGAACTAGCAGGCTTTACAGAAGCTCACAGATGGCAATTAAAAAGGGAGTGACTTGAACGTGTGAACACTTCTCAGTTGAGGACGGTTAAACTGATCGCAGCGGACTATGCGGTCTTCTAACACTGCACAGCAAAACAATGTATTGCGTAAGTTGAACAATATAGACACCAAGTTATTAAGGGATTGAGAAGGGATTGAGAGGCGACAGAGAGCACATGTACCGACAGTGTCACAAATCCTGTTTACTAATGTTGAGGAAAAAAAAGAAAGAATTTAAAAACTTTTTTTATAAAGTGTATTCAAGTACTTCCAATGAACTATGTCTATGTATGAACCAGTCAAAAAAAAAAGGAGAGGGAGCTTCATCATTATCATTTCTAGTTGTTCAGCCCCAGAGACCCAGATCTGTCACTGGTCAATTTCTAAAGCACCTCAGCCAGCATCGGCTCGACCTATCACTTACTTTAAAGCAAAAAAGGCCCAACGTTTCAGGGAGGTGGGGAGGAAACAATGAAATCAGAGAGCTATGTGGTAATGTCAATGCCATTTATCCCCTCTCTTCATAGAATGATCAAATATGATATGAATATGAATAAAGCATGTTTGGATTTGAATCAGTGCGAGGAACTCATTAGAGATGGTACTTAATACTCTTCATATTTCAGATGTCATTTTGAAAAAAAGAAAGGAGATTTCCATTTTATTTTTGTATACAAATAAAAAAACATTAAAACAACGCCTAAGGAAGTTTAAATGAATTGTGAGCTGCTGTGTCTGTAGGAATCCAAGACAGTTATTTGCCATTTCCAGCTAGAGGTCAAGGGTCAGTGTGTGCATGTCTGTCTGTGTGCAAGTGTGTGTTTGTGTGTGAGAAAAAGAGAGCTGTGTGAGTTATAGCTCAGGTTTCCTTCCCCGACTCCCCATGCAGCTTGGCCAGCACACAATGTGTTAAGTGACCTCTAAAGGGTGGCCCTGTCACTCTGATGAGTAGTCGTACACTACACTTTACAACACACAAGAAGACACACAGGTACACCCAAACATGTTTGGCAGCGCAAAATCCAGAACAATGCACAACTCCATTAGCAAAATGGCAACAAGTTGGTGAATACACATAGGCATACACACCAGATTGGAAATGGCAAACAATTAGCATAAAAGCAGGAAAGTGTGAATCTCCACAGGAAAACAGTTAACGTCACTTGTCATAATCAAGAGCCAAAACATCACATCAACAACTGTCACTACACTTCAGCTCCTTGACTCTCTCTCCCGGTCTCTCCGTCGTTCCACTTCCCTCTCTCTCTCTCTCTCTCTCGCTCGCTCACTCTGTCCCTCCTCTCAGCTCTGCCGTGTTGATTGCTCGCCATCAGTGCTCATTAAAATTCCTAGGGGAGCCATGTGATAAATATTTACGCGGCTGAGGACACACTCCACGCACACTCCAAACACACTCGAGCGGCTGGATCTGACTGCCGATAGTGTTAAGTGCCCAGAGGCTCTGGCAGGGCGAGAGATCTGCAGCCCGCCGCCTGGATGTATACGTGAGGCGTTAACTGTCAAGATAACGGGAGGAGGGCGTTGTTTTATGGGCATTAATCAATGTTAAATTGATGTCCAAGTCCAAGGGAAAACCCGTGTAGGCCTGTGTGAAGTTTATGGAAATGAAGAAGAACATTTCTCACATCTGGAAATCAATGCATTTGCACACCAAATCACCCCCCACGCGCAATGTGTAACCACAGTGGAGCTGGACTCCTCACTACTGTTCCACCCACCGCCCCTCCTGTATTCTATTATTCCTGTGGAAGGGAAACAGATCATAATTCCCGGAGTCAGCAGAAAGCTGCAGCCTGAGACAGCAAGAGATGGAGGGGGAAAGGGAGACAGAGAGAAAGAAAGACGGAAAGAGAGAGAGAGAGAGAGAGAGAGAGAGAGAGAGAGAGAGAGCGCACGCGAGAGAGAGAGAGAGTAAGGAGCTCAGTTGACTGTTCGCTTCCACTGAGGTCAAACTGACATTGAGCAATCAAGTCATTTCCAGTGAAAAGTGTGTTTAGTCTGTTTGCGCGTTCATATAGTAATGCGCGTGTGTGTCTGTGTGTGTGCTTTTCTATCAGCCTCTGGGTGATTCAGATTTCAGCAGCCTTCAAATGCGAACATAGTTTCCGTTCTTTAAACAACATTCTTTACAATAATACAACAAAGACGGAGAGTGGCGGAGAGAGACAGACAGACGGACAGACAGAGGAAAATGTCATTCAGTCTTATCTTAATTGTTGTGTAATCTCAGTAAACCAATAAGGGGTCTGTCTGTGTCTTGACACAACTTAATGGGGGTTTAGGAACAGCTCCTTCTTACTACAAACTAATTGCTAGTTACCAATCAGAAAAAAAGGTGTAAAAAGCAATGCAATATGGGAAATTATGATTTTTTTTTTTTAAAGCTACTGAGATCGTAACAATCAAAGATCATATTGTTTTATGATCAGGAAAAGGTCCAACTTTAAATAATAAACTGTCAAATTAATGATAAAAGAAGAACAACTGTAACTGTCCTCCCTGTGATTTGCACAATGTTTACTTTTCACTGTTTACTGTCTTATTTGATTATTGGTTTCCACTATTTTATTATGCCAGCTGTGGTTTACTACTTTGACCCTGGTGATATTATTTTTTTTCCAGTACACATTCAATTACAGTGTCATTGTGTCCTTGCCAATGTTTCTATTTTTTAACATGGTACAAACCAAGGTAACAGCTGAGTCCATGGCAGCATTGCGCCAGCAGAGCAAGACTTTACAAAAATATTCAGGCAGACCATGTAAACCAAGTGAGCACAGCTAACAAATAAAATATATTAATAGGAAACAAGTTAAAACACCAACCCTGCCCAATACCCGCAGCCTCTATCACAGAACCCTAATACTACATTCAGTCACCCATCAGCCCCGACAATACACAATCACACATACTATGCGTACATACTAAATAAGCTACATACCAGCTCCGGCTTTAGGGGCTTTTATGGTAAAGATGATGTAGAAGCGAGGGAGACACACAAAGAGGGAGTGTGATGTATGGGATCTTATTATGGCCCTGGCTGAGCTCTCAGCAGTTAGGGTTAGGTGAGGTGGTCCCTGACAAAATCTGCAGAGCTCACCTCCCAACACACTATTTATTGGTCTCTTGCTTCTTTGTGAACAAGTTATCATACAACCTCTTCTCTCCTCTCGGTCTCTAGTCAGCCATTGCTCACCCTATACATCTGGGCAGGTTTGCTCGGGGATAAGAGACATGCAGGGACTTTTTTTTTGTCCCATAAACATGCTGCATATGCCCGAAACACAGAGGCTTCAATTATAATAAAAAAAAAAAAAAACAATTTTTAAAGCTCAGGGGCTCCGGATTATTGTGGAAAGGTGATCTTTTAACAATCTAATGTTTTATGGACATTTTCTAAAATGATCTAAGCATACATTTTGTTGTGAGCTTTAAGAGAAAATGTTTGAGACTCAGCAATGAACTAAATGTTTTAAATAATTTTCGTGAACCAAATATAATAGAAATCATATTTTTCCCCCACTTTTCCTCTTGCAGTATTTAGCCAAAAGAAAAGTTTTGGATTTTCCTCTGCCAAGTTTTGAAATTTCTGTCTACAGGATTATTTGTGGATTTGTGGATTTCTCTTTCCCAACATAATGTGGTGAACAATGACAAATTTCAACTGTAATATATTTTCCCAGAAACAGATCAATGGGCACTCTGGATAATCCGCACACATCTCTGTAAAGTTTTCCTATTGACCTATTTACGTGCTAGAAGTGGTTCAAGTGAAAAGCTCTCATATATATTTTTCCGTTTTAATTTCATTTGAAAAAGTGCCATTTCAATATTGAACAGCTATGCGGTAAAAACTGGATGAATAGAAAGAGTGATAAAATGAGTGAAAGCAGGAGAAAGAGTGAGGCTTGAATGGACATGCCCATGGGTCTTGGGTCAACAGTTTTCAATCTTCCCATCGTGTTTCAATCCTTTCTCTACAGAACACAGAGAGACAGAAGGAAGGGAAAAGGTGGAAGTCGGAGTTGGAGGGCCTTGGATGACATAGAGGGGAGAATGAGGGACCAGACTTCAATAGGCATCACGTCCTGAATGGTGTTTCCTCTCTAAGCGGCATTCCTCATCTTATCAGCCCCAATAATCTGCTGCTCTCATCGTGCCCAAACAGGGAGAGCCAAAACCTGCAAGAGTGTGCTGGAGAGAGAGTGAGAGAAAATCCACTCCTTCACTGGTTCTCTCTCTCTCTCTCTCGCACCAACTCTCATTTTCTACGTCTGCTGGCTGGTGATAGAGGAACACGGGTGGCAGAAAAACAGCAAGCTGTCTGCCTCTCAGAGGAGGTAGTCGCTCCATCCCCAGCAGAGCCTTATGCATCACTTACTGTATACCTCTGTTTAATCTCTAAAGGAAATATTGAACGTTTTACAGTTGGAACTGCCATTTACATTGCTGAAAGCACTGGTTGCCTTACAAACGTTGGTTGGTTAAGATAAAGGTATTTGCTTTAAAAGTAACTTCAACAACCGACAAAATGATGCTTATATGCATCTCAAATAATAATCCTGGAAAGCAGGTGTGCAGGAAAGCACCAGAGGCAACAGACCTGTGATTTCTTGTTCCAGCATTATTAATGGTGCCATTAACTTCTACGTGGCATTCTGCAATGTTTTCTCTGCAATTCACATGAGGTTTGAGAGTAATGTTGTACCTATGACTTTTGAGTCAAATTGTGTTGCTTTTCTGAAGGCAAGAATGTTGCCAGCGTACAGTGGCTCACACAGAGCTCTTGCTTGCCAAAATATAAAGAACACTTAGACTAACATATGGATTTTTTTTTGTTTAAAAAAAAAACCCAGCTTAACTTACATAACTCAAATAATAAAATATCTGAATGCATCTTCCGTCACTCAGATGGATCAAAGCTGTAAAGAGGGAGTTCAAAATGACAGATGAGCAAGCTCAGAGAATGATCAAGTGAGAAAGGAAGAGAAATGTATTTAGCAAAAGTGAGAGAGAAAGGGAGCACAAAAAGAGGGAAAAAATAATGAAAGGGATACAGAAAAGTACGGACTACTGGATTAAGAAGGGTCTGAAAGAGAGTGTGTGTGTGAATGCTAAGGTGGTTGAAGTGAACAACCCCAGAATTAATTACCAAATCAAGATAACAAACCAGGGAAGGACTTTAAAGAGGTCACACTATAATTAACCTCGTAGTCCAAATCACACACACACACATGTGCGCACACACACACACACACACCCACACGCACTTTGCTTAAAATACTGAATGAAAGTCACAGTTGGATATCACTTTTGCCAACTGCCTGTCCCAATGTGCTTTTATTTTGAAGCATTTCCTGTACTCTGTTATTCTTGTATTTGAAGAGTGAGGGAGATGAGGGGGGGCGGGGAGATGAGGGGGGGCGGGGCGACGATTCTACCTGTCCCAGTCCAGAAACCCTGGCAAAGCCGGGTTGTTTACAGTGGGATATAGAGTGAGTTGGGGGCTCGAGTGGAGTGGAGTCGGATGTGGTTCACACATTCCACCAGAGACTCAGATTACACTGCAGGAAACACCGGCCCTGCAAGACGCATACTGGCTGACTCACTGATTTATAAACATACTGCTCTTTGGGACACACACACTCACATTGAAAATCTCTGCAAATTGCTCTGAGCCAGTACTACACCTCCATCCTTCACTCACTGTCCTCCTTTCTTTTCCTTCCTTCCTGCCTTTCCTGCCATTCTCAGACTCTGGACTTGTAGCCATGCTCCTGTTTTCTTCGCCTCCCTCCGCAATAAAGACGCCGAAACAATAAAGAGACACAGAGAAGTTGTTTGTGCAGAGTGTGACAACATCTCAAGCAGAACTTGAGAATCCAATTATCTACTGGTTTCTCTGACAAAACTGCCAATACATCATTTTGAAATAATGACTTTTTGTAAAGCAAGACTGACTGGCCCCCATCATACATAAGACTTCACCGGTAATCCTACACCAACCCTAATAAGGATATAGTGGCTCATATATATTTTTTATTATTTATTCATTTTTCAGAAGGCTACTCAGTTGTAAGACGAGCACAATGGGACCACTGTTTGGGAGCAGGTTGAGTGGGACAGTTAAGCATCTGAAGTGTCACATACTAAGATGGGTCGTTCAATCCCAACCACAATTTGTTCCTAAACAGAGCTTAAGCATCACCAAACCCAAACAGCATTGGAAACAAGTCCATCAGTCATCATTCTTCCCATTTCCATCATTATTCTTTTTTTTCCCTGCAGTTATGAGGACCTGATGTGCTAGTTGATTTTGAAACACGCTGGTTGCCATGATTGACTGCCTTTCTTCAGGAGAAAAATATTCTCACAGACCTGGTGCTTCAGTTAATAGACGATTACACGAGTGGTTTCAGGGCAAGAAAAAATGATGCATCATAAATCATTACATATCAACATTGAAACCTAAAATGATTTGAAATGATAGGAGAAGTGTCCTAGGTTAACACTTTAACTGCACTGACGACTGACACTCATACTCTCCTCCTCTTCTGTGGAGGCTTTGTGTATCTAGCTGTCCGGCGGCCACGCTACCTAATGCTGCTCAGCAGAGAACTCTGGGTAATGAAGCCCAGCTGGGACTAGGGGGCAAAGACCCAGCCTGACATAACTCACCCTTTTTCCTCCCTCACCCTGTCAACAAGGCTCCCCTCTCCCCCCCTCTTTTCCGCCTTGTCTGGCAGGTTTCTCTCGTCAGGCCCTGCGCCGAGCAAGGCTGGCACAGGAATCCTCCGTGCTCCCTGGCTATCTCCGAGGCAGACATCGGCCAATGAATCACTGCACAGCACTAGAGATACACCTATCCCTCCAGCACAAATAATGGCACAGCATGTGAATAGGGGCAACACAGAAACAATAAGTTTCTCATAAAAGTCGGATGGCTGCCTATAGCCCGAAGCAGTAGTTGAGACATTGTCTTGTTTCGGCTTGGCAAGACCGGCGCGTTCCTTTCTTAATAATAACCCACTCCACTTTTCATCACCATCTCAATCAATGTTCGTTTCTATTCGTATACCTTCATACCCAGTGTGGCTCCAGACTACCGCCACACATTTCTGCTCGTCTCTGGGAGCAGTACCGGGTCAGTCTGTGGGCTGGACTGCTGAGGGGCCCAGGGTGGTTCCGCTCTGACGGTAGGAGGAAACTCCTTCAGGAAATACCAAACTGCCAGACACACATGCTCACACACACACAATCCACAATCCCTGTTTCTCATTCTCCTACAAGCGGAGTAGAGCTCCTGCAAAAACTGCTCCAGAAGTCAAAGAAGTCCAACGATCGTCTTTCAGTTTGTTTCAGTCCTCTCAGACTAAGCCTTCTAACTCCACCGGTCGTCATTTTTTTTTCCAGGTATGGCAGTTTGCATACTAAACCTGTGGTGTTACACAACCCAGAGTTTGGCTGGGGGCCAGGCGTTTTATAGCATCAGTTACAGCTAACTTTAATGAGTCGGCTCAGTTAAACAATAAATCACTGTAGAGTCAAGTTTCTGCCCCGAGAGGCCAGCCTCTCCACTTAAACTAGTAAAAGCTTATTTAGTTGTTTCCTACCCTCGGAGTAAAAGAATGAGGGACCTGCATTAAATTATAAAAAAAGGCTGCTATAATGCATTTCAATATTTGTCTACAGAGCCTTAAACATCTCCTTCCTAAAACAGGTCATCTGCTGTGCCAAAAGAAGGAGATTCTGCTCTGTAACTAACACTACGATGAGAAGATTTATTTTAGAATTTTGAAATACAATGTATGTAAAACTGAAACATGGACGTGTAACCCTACCTCACCTTGATTTCAGATTGTCTCCTAGCTATTAGTATTATTAAATATACGAACATTGTGCAGACTAGGGAAGACATCCAAATAAAATAACTCACTCACTCCTCCCCTGACATTATTCAAATTCTTGTAGGTTAGCGATGACGCAACAAACCTGGGCTGATTTGCATGCTTTTTACCGTTGATATCAGTAATAGGGTTCTCTTCTTTATGTTGTGTGATCGACAGATAAGCTCCCTCTTATTTTCCTACTTTCTTGAATGTCAAAGGGTGAAAGCCCTTAACGTCTAAACAGAAATATTCAAATATCGATACAATTCACCCTGATTTCTACTTTGATCTGTTTCAGATTGGACATCTGACTGATTTTCATTGGAAAATGTGGTATGGTCTGACTGCAATGTAAACAGTGAGTTGTTATAACTTATTATTTATGACCAGGGGATGTTTTGCATTTCACAAAGCTCGGATAGATTTTCTGTTGAAAGTATGCGTGAACAGTGAACTGAACACATATTAAGAGTATGATAAGTTGTCCTTTTTAAAGGATCAAACTATTCTTAAGCAAAACAAAAGGAAAAATATTTTATCTCTCTAATTTATTATTACATTTAATCGATTTAAGTTTTCAACAATTTAATCAAATACTACGTTGTGACTCCAATATGGCTAAATTGTGGCATTTTTTTCATTAAAAACCTTCAGGTAAGGCTCCTTACTGTCAAATTAAGATAAGCAGAGGAATGAATGTGTCATTAGTTCCATAAAAGACAATGTCTACTCCTGAAAACCTAGTTTGAATGTTTTCCAATGCAGCCTGTGGTTGACCACAGGAAGTCCTCATCAGCACTGCGGTGTGGCGGCTACCTTCCCTTTCCCCTGGTGAACTCCTGCCCACCCCTCCCTCCCCATCCACAATAGAGATACCAGTATCACATTACCAACACAGAGGGTTAAGGGTCAATCCCATTTTTCAGCCCACTCTGTCCCTTTTTCCCCTTACAGATCCTTTCCCAGGGGTTACAGCCTCCTGTCGTCTAAATTCACATCAGTTCACGCGTGGCGAGGGAGCGGTATCCGTCGGAAGCCGCCCGCCTCATCTCCCACACACAATTCTCCCCCTCCTCTTTCCTTCGCACACCCCTTTTAGTGTCCCCCTGACAGACAGTTCTCTGATCTCAGGGACAACTCACATAATGGGTTGGGCATGTTTAAAACACTGCTGGCCTCTTTGTGTCATTGTGTTGCTGTGTCTCTGTTACACCCCAGATTAAGGATGCATTCGAGTGCTGTGGAGGGTCAGGTTACGGGGAGGTGGCGCAGAGTCTGTGAGCACCTCCGGCATGCTGCGCAATAATCCAAGGCACTGCTGCACTGCAAAAAAGTAGTTTGCCGTGCAACTTATTTCCTAATCCAAAATTTATCAAATTGTTGGCACCATGTTGTATTGATGGTACGGAAGTGTAACGTGACCAAATGTGTGTTTTTCACCAATCACAAAAGACAGAACTATACCGTAACACATGAACCTGGAACCTCAAAACATTTAAAACATGGGCCAAAATTTTACTGCAGCTACTTGCCACCAAAGCACAGAAAAGAAGAAAAAAAAGCATACATACATTTTATCTGAGTGACATTTTGTGCAATTCCAACAGCTTGGGTGGACATGAAACTTGACTGACTATATCATCAGTACAAAATATGAAGATGTTTTTTGACAAACTGTCAAAGAAGCCAAAAGTCTGTGCAGTTACAAACTTAGGAGAACAAATTTGTTGAAAAGCATTTGGTCAAAGCTTAAACTTACATGAAGCACAGTAATACTGGCTTAAGGCTTAAGTTTTAGCCTTTATATAAACCAAATCAAACTATGGTTCTGTATTTCATTTTCATTTGCTTGGAATAAATGTGCACTCTGCATCAATGATTGCCAAGGATCTCGGTTATTAAGATATTTATTCATTTAGTCTATGGACAATATTAGACCTATCATTATTTATGGCCATGACCCAAAATGTCTTGAGGAAAAAAACACAGTGTAGAAAGACACCGAGGATATAATAAAACATAAAAAACATAAAAACCGAGAGTTAAGAAGGGGTGAGAAAAACTTCTGCTCCTTGACCAATAGAGTCAAACTCGCCAATTAGTACGATAGCAGAGCACTGTCTTAAATCATAGCTTCTGTACTAAAGAAAACCGCACCCAAACCTAACATGTGCATTTGGGTGAAGTGTGCTAACCCTGAACACAAATCTGCTTTTGATCGTTATGTGGTTTCTCCAGTACTTAAAGCTTTTTAATTATAGTCTCACTCTCCTTCAAATGTGGAAGCAAGAGCTTACTGTCAAAGAAACAGACAGATGATCATTTCCGCACATACCAACATCACATGCTTATTTAAAACTAGACTATAAATTAGGTTATATTTATAGCTCACTTTCTCCTTTGGATGCGAGTTCCCTTGTTGTCATGTACCACTTTTCGTAAGTATTGTTTAGTATTTCTGTACAAGACCATTTGGGATTAAGCATTAAGAAAAAAAAAAAAAAAAGTGTATATGAACAGTGGGACCTGATCATGTCGTCAGCTGTAAGAAATTGGCCAAGTCCGCTATGAGTGAAAACGTGCGACCACTTCTGCAACCTTGTGTTTTATCGTTCTCTATCATTTTCCGTCCAGAGCAGCAGAGCGCCTGGCTGTCATTAGTCTTTCCAGACAGCAGAATTGTAGGTAAGGGGAAAAGTGAATGGCTTTTTTTTGTGAACCATATTGGAAAGGGACACCCAATTCCTCACTAATATACGGAAACCTTTTAAAATAATGCTTATATTTCATGCTTCCTTTGTGTGAAAGTACAGTAGGCCTCTGCCAAACCTCCAAACTCAGACCTGATAGCCCGTTTCGTGTGTCAAGTGCCATAAATTCAGTCGGCGAAGCTCGACAAAAGCTTGTACGATGGATAAATCATGCTGCTCATAAAAGCCATTCGCTTCTTTATGTCCGTCTGGTGTTCAACCATTCACCTCGATCCATCAACAAGGCAAACTGCTGTCAGAAGACGAGGGCCTCTCATTACCTCGCATTTCCCCTTATCACTGGCTTGCGCAAAGAGGAATCTGAGGAATCCTGGAGCTCGGATGGTTCGCCAACACCCAACACAACAAGGTGAAACACAGATACATGCTGCTTCTAAAACGCAGACGAATTTCTTCCTAAACTGAAAACACAAGTGCTGGTACTAACTGCTGCCACCGAGAAACTAATGTAGAAGAAAAAAGAGTGATTGGCAATTATGTGTAAATCACAGCTTTGGGATGATGTTTGCTTGAGAATAATGTCACAAATCGTCTCAAAGCTGACCAGCCCCGCCTCTTATATATAGACCTAGTGTGTATAACAGTATAGGAACTCCACCCTGTGAAATATGTTGAGTTTGCTGCCTCAGCACTTCTCCATCCAAACAGTTGCGGTTCAAGTAGAGGTCTCGCTGCTTCGGCCCAGAGACGGAGCACCTCAGAGAGTGAGCAGTCCTAACCGGCCTCTGACTGACACTGCTACACTGCCAGAGACATAAAGCAGGATAATAATAGCTGCTCATGCTCCATATCCTTACCCACTAGACAGGCCCGCATTATCCAAAGCCACATTAAACTGAAAGATAACTGACAAATGAAGGTGAATACCTCAGCCTACAGACTCAGAGCTATAAATCCAGTTAAACATATTTAGTGGGACTGAATTCTGCAATAGCCCTAAAATAAAGGAGAAAGTGTCCCTTAAATGTGCACTTTTATTTTATTCATGGCCCTGATATTTCTCTCATGGGATCAAAGGTCATTGTGTCTATTGTCAATCTATAATGAAAACTTGGTAACATTACATGTAATAGAACCACCACTGGTTTGGGAGTTGTATAGGTAACCATTTGAGAGGAGCAGACATACTGAAGAAAAAAGGGGAGTGTAAAATCATTACATTCATAACCATTCCTTCAGGTTTTAAATTACACATCTCTCTATTTTTATTCCAGTGAAATTTCATTTTTTTGTTGTTTAACTAATGATCCTTCTTCAGGAACTGAATTTTAGGGCGAAGCCTGGTGTTCTTCATTGTACAGCATTGTCTATCAGTGTTGGCAAGTCATTGCATCTTTACAACATACCTGCAGGTTAATATCTCATAATAACCCAAAGGGACAATGGTCACAATCATAAAAACGCAAACCAGATTGTAAAAGAACTGTATTTTCCTTTAAGTAGTACAATATAAAATAGCTGACTGGTTGAGGAGCCTCTTGTGCTTAGAAAAAACTCTCAAATAAATGCCTAAAGAGGATTCCAAGTCGATACTAGGAAACATGGAAATAGCCTCCATATTTCAGGCTTCATTAAGTAGCAGGTATTGCGCAGTTATGCTGTTCAAATCTTCTCTGTGGCACAGGGACAAAAATTCACGAGTAAGTGCCTGCCAGGGAGCCATTATGTCAGCAGCACAAATGTCTGTGGGGCCATATCTGTTTTTCTCATTGATGTGAGGAAGAATTAGTTCTATCTGACAATACTGTCTCTGCAAAAAATAATAATAAGATGCTACAATTCAAAGGAGCTTGTCTTGTCTTGTCTTTTCCAATCAGAGAAATTGCAATCCTCAAAGTGTGGGTAAAGACAATTCTACAGGGATCCTAAGAGTGGATTTATGAAGTGTAGATCGCAATAATAAAATATAACAACAACATTTCTGCTTCTTCTAAAAAAATGACCACCCTGACTGTAAGGCCACACAACAAGATGCGTGGTCTAAGTATCTGTAGTGCCCCGTGCCAATACTTAACCAACACCAGCGAACAAAAGCTGGCCATTGCCTGACAAAATTCACAGACAACTATGCTGCTACTAGCTCACTCATTTGTTTTTGTCACGGCCTCACAAGATAACATAAGTGGAAACAAATCAAGAACTATTTACACAAATCTGGGGCTTAAATTCAGATTATGGGGCTTCACTATTTTCAGAGATTGCTGAATTCATTCTTGATTACAAAAACTTCTGCTCAGAAAGATCCCAGTCAAGCACAGTCAAATTTACATATCACACATTTACCTGAAAGGGTTTACAACTTGCCCTGCAAGAACTTAAGCACAAAGAAAATATCTAACACATATAGCATGCAGACCAGAGAGACCTCAACCTTCGGATTAGTCAACAACCCACTCTTTATCCTAAGCTACAGCCATCGCTGTAGCCATAAGTTTTCATAAGGTTTCAGTTTTAATTTTCCATCCTTTCGTGCAGCCACACCAACACATGGCAATGTGACAGCAGACTGAAATAAAAGATTTTGGAGTTCTCATTTGGCAATAATAGCAGCCATTACGTGACGAACTTGGAGCATAATGAGCATAACGCTGCTCTATGTATTCATACTGGCATTTTTGGTGTGCATATTTCTGTTTTGGGCGTGTGTGTCACAGTTGCCAAGCTTGATTTTTTTTATGTGGTGCACATTGTTTGTTCCTTTTTAATTAACCTGTTTATTACAACGTATGGATTTTCTCACTGCTTGAGTGACATTGGGAATCGTGCACGTCAGGATTCAGATCCAACTGCTTTGCGAACTGGTTTTGCTTGCCAAGCGGTGTCCCTATGCCATTGATCGCCCCCCTGTCTGACGAAAACTCACAGGTTCTCTAAATGACGTAGTGCAGGCAAATCACGTCATCACAAAACAAAAAGGAATGCATTGTAAAAAAAATAATAATAAAAAAATCCAATTCTGTCAGAGAATCAACAACTGGAAATGTTTGATAAAGCTCCACATTGCAACACTTTGTTTAGCAACTTCTTCATCAGGTGTGTGTCATTATGGGGACCTCAATGGCTGGATTGCTTGAGTAATTACCACAACAGCCACTGTCTTCTTTTCCCCAGATCACTGGAGCCATTGTCTGAGCTCCTCATCCAATGACGGCAGGACGGATGACGTTTGAGAATATGGAGGTCAGTGCGTTTCTGTTGAATCGGTTATGCTCTTCATACTACTGGAATGACAGCCATCTAGAGCAGAAAGGAAGGTTCGCACTAAGATTTTGGCACATGCACTCATGGCCAGGCGGTTGACAGATACCGAGGCGTGGTGTGTCACAATAGGGCTATTTTTAGGGGTTGATGTGGGAGCTTTTGATTCCTACCTGTAGTGTGAATACAACAAAACAGGCAGAGCAACTGCTCTGTGAAAGTCGCACAGGTGTGAACCCGGATTTCATGCCAGTTTCTGCCATGCCGTAAGAGCTCTTCCATTTCTGCATTCGGTCTAGGCTTTGTGAATGTGTCAGAGCTCTTACTGCCAATAAATAACGAAAACAATGGCACCGGCAACCATCTAAAAGGATATGATTCACTGAAAGGATGCTGCACTGGTCCATAAGAATTTCGAATTTACTTGATTTGTTTCTTTCCTCTCTTCGCCAAAGACAAAGATAACGTTTAATGACAAACTGTGTGTTTTGGTTGTCCATTTGCATGTATGCAGTGCACACTGCCTCACACAGGCCCGTGCAGCAACAGCGGCACGAAACGCTCCTGCTTTTCACGTTTGTTTGTGCCGCACAAGAATAAACTTGCATAATCAGTCATGTATTGACAGAACATGACTACACTGCAGGGAATGCTGGTACGTGACTCTAACAACGCCTCATTTACATCTGTACTTCTTGATACATGGGAACCTCAGGTGGTGATCCCTCTCTGTCAATCAAAACACACCACAGAGATTAATAGCCGCCCAGTCATGCCACTGTGAACCGCAATGATGCCAGTGTGATGATGCTAAAATTATTAGTAGATCAACTCACTGGTGGAAAATTAGACAGCAATTTTGACAATCGGTTAATTATCTGATTAATTAAAAAAAGATTATTGATGGAAGAAGATTAAATAAATATAAACTGTTCCTACTTGGAACTCGAGGCCAGGTGCCTCTGGCTAGCTTACCTCACAGCTGGCAAGAAAGCAACAGCTCGTGGATGGAAATCTCTTCAGACGGTTAATAAACAAAGAGGAATTCTAGTTTGATATGGATGAAAAGGTTAACTACTCTGTACCAAAATAAATAGGAAAATATATCATACTGCCGGCAAAACATCCATATTATAAATAGTTCTATTCTATGCAATCTATTGTATTTGTTGTTTTTGTGTCTTTTGTGTGCTATGCCGCGATTAGTATACAATTGTTTTTTTTGTGGCTTTTTCAATTCAATACAATTTGGTAGCGCCAGATCACAACATACATTTCAAGGAATTTTACAGAGGAAGGTCGAGACCTCATAATCGATGGCCCCTCACAATGAACCAGCTTTTGGAAACAGTGAAGAGGGAAAACGAAAATGAACCAGAACCAGAGTCTGCATGGTTGGCTGTTTACCTTGACCAGTTGAAAGAGGAGAAAAGAGATACCAGAAAAAAACTTTCCTAATTGAATCAAAATTGAATACAATTACAACCTGATGGTGGAGGGTGGTTGTTGTGTTATATCCTGGTCTCTACGACACAGTGAGTGGGTGGTACATTCAAAATGGGGCAAGTGTCTGCCGTTTTGCACCTCTGTGATTGAGACAGAGAAGCGAGGGCAAAAGGGTCAGCCGAGATAAAGACAGTGGAAGAGTAATGCAAGGGTGACGGGAGAGAGATAAAGATTGACTGAGAGACAACTTCCCATTTATCATCAGTCTTCCACACCGCCCTCCTCCTCCTCCTCTGAATGAATGGTTTGGAAAAAAACACAGCGCTGTCAATCAACTTGCATCAGTTTACACCCTCCAGCGACACATGAACTTGGAAGCATGACAGCCGAGCTGCATTAGCACAGACACTCACAACTGTGTGCATGCATGCGCGTATAATGCACGCACACACTGCACATGCACACACACGCGCACGCCCGCGCACACACACACTGAGACTAATGGGAATCATTCAATATTTCAGAATGAAATTAAATAGGGGAAATTAGGAAAACTGCAGGCACATTCGCGACATGATGCACATGGCTGAGCTATGCAGCATGAACCAGTGAGTGTGAAACGCACAGATTATTTGATATAAACAAAATATTAGATATATAATTCGGTTATATTTAACAATATGGACACGGAAAGCTAAACCAAATAGAAACAAAATGACCAGCATATTGAGCTTAACTGTATTGGTTCAAGTGGCTCACCATGGCCTTAGTGTGTGTGATATGAAAAGATAAATCAAAGTGCATGTTTCCAGGAATGAGAGAACTGGTCGAGTATGATTTGATTTGTCTGCTGGCGTACTCTTCTGTGATTGATTAACCACATAGAAGGTATTTTTGCAAACGTCACAGCCATTACCCAGAGATCTGCTGTGGCCAAGATAACAATCGCATCAGCTCTGCCGTACCAGTTTGAGGCAAACTAGCCAGTAGGTCAGCATGTTACATGTCAATTAGTGACGTAAATGTTGTGTGAAAAAAATG
Source organism: Colistium nudipinnis (assembly GCA_016785305.1). NCBI lineage: Eukaryota > Metazoa > Chordata > Actinopteri > Pleuronectiformes > Rhombosoleidae > Colistium > Colistium nudipinnis. The sequence continues at coordinate 2,587,691 of JAFBJU010000331.1, read as the reverse complement.
GAAGTAATCCAAAGAAGGCGTTTCTGGTTGGAAGCTGGGATATGTGACTTCGCAGAACTTTTATATGCACAAAAAAGTAACACGCAGTTAAGATGAGGGAAAACTTTGAGAAGCACAATGAGAGCATTATATATATATATCTCACTTCATGAATTACAAGCTTTATATTCCCATATATAAAAAAAGTTCAGACTCACAGGCAGTTATCAATTCCAACCCAATAAATCTCTCAACATCTTTAGAAAAACTGTGAGAACCAAATAAAGGAAACCACCTGATCTCCCTAGAGATCTCTAAAGCCATGATCCCATATATCACCTGGCAACCAAAATCAATCATATCCATTAGGGCATAACACACAGAGACACACCTTTGTGAAGACTCAGGCAGAGGCTGTTCACCTGAGCCAAAACACAGCTCTGGCACAGACCCAAAGGCTGACAAGTGTGATTGCCAGCTCTGCAAAGCCAATACAATGGAAACAAACAGCCTCCGCATTCACGTGTGTCTATCTGCAGAAAATGCTTGTTGATTTATGAAGTTTTATTATTAAACCATAGCCAAGCATGTCTGGTATTCAGCAAACAGGGTTCACGACAACAGGAAAACTCCCCATCAGCTCTGCAGCCTCGGGGTGTCAGATCACAAAATTAAATACAGGCAAGTGGTGCATACAAAGACACACACACACACACACACACTTGCACCACATGTGGAGCACACCTGCATAGTTAACCCCCAAACACCCTTCCCCATGGTTGCTCACTTCTGTCCCAAAGGGCTGGGGAGATAAATGAGCCAATGTCAGACACACACACTGACGGGGATAATGATGAATTACATATACATTAGCAAACAGCCAGAGGACACACTCCTCTCATGGACAGCCACATGCACAGGCCCGACGCGGCTCCAACTTTTCTTGCCCCTAAATAGCAAACACGGCAATGAAAGTGTCCGAGTCAGCTGAATTCTCTATGCACAAACACACACTAACGAACGCACACATACTTGATGACAGGTATTTCCACTTGAGGAGAGACACAATGCTGAGCTGTGAGCTCAGTGTCAGTCACTTCCTGTCTGAAGAGGTCAGAGGTTAAACACTCTTCAGTCTCTTTAAGCCCTTCCATAGAAATGAAGAGACAGTGAGACAGAGCAGGGAAATCGCCGGTTACTGAACCATTTCCTCTCATGATTCCTGTTGCTTCTGAGCTGCACATGCTCCACATGTCATATAACTTCTCTCACTTATCACATTTGGTAACGTATAAAAGTACAATAGTTAATTTAGAAGGAGAAAATCCAAAAGCGGGTCAATTCATCAGCACACCCACAGTCAGAAATATATTCTGCGATACCGTTGACATTAGAATAATCGTTAGATTATGAAAATGTAGAAACATTTTCTGGTTCTAGGTTATTTATGTGACATTTCCTGTTAATGCAAGTAAATAAAGCTGTTATTCAACTACACATGGATCCTATCGTGTTTTCCAGGTAACATTTTCAAGATAAATATTCATATTGGTTCCACGAAGGAATAGAAGGAAGAGTAAGGCAGGCGGGTGCCAACTGAGAATATTGTGTTCAAACACCTATGTCAGTCGGAATGAGTCTCTATAGGAAATGTCAGTCCTCTGACCTAACAGTGACACCTGGATGCTCACGTGGCATGACATATGAGTCCAGCTTGTCTTTGGGGCAGCATTAGCTAATGTGTCAACAAAAAATGACAAACGTGTTCTGCAATTGTTACCTCACTATATTAATGCATGCAACTTGTTACACACCTCTGCCAATAATTTTGCACTCCTCTTGAGACAGGTGGCAGTGATGGTGCAAATACATGCAGCAAAGCCAGTGCAAAGGCAGAGAAGAAGAGGGACTTTTTCAATTTTTTTAATAAGGAAGTAAACGGAAGTAAGCTTCTGACTGCAGGGTGAGCTATAAAGCGGGTAAAAAAAACGTTTCTCGTTCTTCCACACAAACAGTCCTCAAATCTTGAAGGTTCAAATGGGACTCTTCTATGAACTTGATATTTAGTTTTTTGGGTGTTTGGGATACTTGTCTCGCTGAAATGTCCACCCTCAATTCATCTCCATCATCCTGGTAGATAGCAGCAGATTTTTAAAGAGAATCTTTCTGTACATTTTTCCATTCATCCTTCCTTCAGTAATATGAAGTTTGCCATGATGTTCCCACCTCCAAACTTCACTGTTGGTATGGTGTTTTTGAGGTGCCATTTGACCCTGTATATGTCTGTGCCTGTATATGCAGACGACGCACATATACCGTACTTACACATATTGGCTACTTATTGTATGGTATGTTTTCTAAGTGTCTCTATCTAGTTGTCTACCTCAAATGTGTAGAAAATTGTGATGCAATACATAAAAGCAACACATAGTTAAGTTCTATATTTTAAAAATAAAAATATAGGGTTTTGTAATTTAGGTGTTATCATAGCTACTCCACAAGATGATAAAACAAATAATAAGAAGAATATTTTATATATATTTTATATTCAAAATATTAAAAACATATTCTCTGTTCAGCAGCCTGCATACATTTCGTGTGTGATTGGAAGTTTACATACAGTCACCTCAAAGTTCATCTAGTTTATATTCACTAACAAGAGTGAGATGATTTCATGCACTGTATTCCAACACCACACAACACAACAGAAGAGGTTGAAGGTTTTTTGATGCATTTCAAAAGTATTTGTCAAAAAGATATAAATATTAAAAATATATATGTTTTTCGTTGCTGATAGATCACTGTTGACTCAACAACTCTCTCTGGACTAGTTTTAAGTTTAGATTCAGGGTTAGAGCCATGAATAAATGTGCCAACATGCACAGAGAATAATGGCCCAGGTGTGTGAGCGATGCCTCCATCACCTCAGCAGTCAGTCAGCAGGGCCTCCCCACTAATCCTCCACCGTCACTCAACTGGATCTCAGCCCTAATCTTGCGGGGCTAAAGCTCAGCAGAGGGACACTGCTGGCTTTAAACTGAGAACCTGACAGCCAATCTTGGCCACGACGCCCCAGGGTAACCCTATACCCTCCCAAGGGAACAGCCACAATACACCTGGGGCAGTGTGATGAGAGAAGGACTTTCCAAATGTCAAAGACACTTCACACCCCGAGGAAGACGAAGGGATAAAACATTGGATGCTCATTTGAATGCTCACAACTGAGAATACTTTTGTCTCTCACAAAAAAACTGCTTTAACTTGCAGAGTAAGTGGATCCAACTCACGCCTTCGATATTAAATACAATTCCAGGTTTGTTAGTCTGAATATTAGCAGCCATGCAGCACCAACCAACTGGCAGGATGCAGCTTCCATTACTCTTAAAGAGGCAAACTGGCCCGTTTCCAGCCGTTTAAAAGCATACAATGAGCAGCCCCCAGTCGACTGGACCCGTTAGAGCTGATAAGTGTATGGCTTGAGATACAATGACCGACAATCAGATACACATGGAAAAAAAAAAGTTATATTCATGTTAAGGTCAGGTATATAGAACAGGAAATATCTACTGTGCAGTGTCATGAATTGTGTCGAACGATATTAATTACACATTATTATAGTGGACAAATAATCTGTTAGATTTGGTTAAATGGTCTGCAATCCCAACAGCAAACTAAAAGTTTAGGTAATAAACAAAACTGCTGTAGGTTCATTCAGAGACTGTAGGTGGGTTTACTCCATATTACCCATTTAAGAAACATTTATATGACATGTAATGCTATGGGAATAGGGAATAGGAAGGGGAGAGGGGGTGATGGATTCCAGGACAAAATGCCTTTATGTTATGTAATAGGGTTTTGAACAATGTTATTGTTCTAAAAAGAAATAAATATATCTATATTATATATTTATATTATTTAAGTATTAGGCATTAAGTATAAAGTAGTAATTCACTGGGAGCAGAAAACACAAATTCAGATGTTCATGTTTCGTCAAATGAAGGTAGACAAGACACAAGGAGAAACTTGACTTACCACTTCGGTGGGGCGGAAGTACTTTGGGTGCACCTTCACGAAAATAACTCCTGACTCCTTGCAGCGGCCAACCTCCTTCTCATCCTTTCCCTCCCACCTGGAAACAGACAAATCTTAGGAGGAGGGAACATTTTCCCACAGCTGTTCAAAGCTCCAGCTCTGTGTCCATGATTACTTCCTGTGCGGTTTGTTTCTTTAAAGTCTCACGCAGACAAAACATGTCACCTGCCTTTTTTTCTTCCTTAATTCAACACAACAGGCAATGCGGACGGCAAGACACACCTTCACCAACATGCCAGTGTCTCGCAGGACACAAGGGGGAGGTAAATTAGAGGTCAGGTAGATCAGTTTGAGTTTCCAAAACATATGTGTGTATTTTGACATTGCATATGCAAAGCTATGTCATGTTCATCTCAGCTCTTCCAGGATGCATCGGTGCTGGAATTTTGAACGTGGGTTGGCACCTGAATCACTGTTTATTTCTGTGGCTTTGTAATACCACACACTGCTTCTCACTGTGTACTTACAACATTTATTTAGCATATAACATACTGTCCAACAATGATGAATAAATGATTTGAGACCGTCAGATCAGATATTATCAGCACTTGGCAATAAAATCAAAGTTGTAATTAAATGTAGGACTGATGAGTAATGTGGATATCTGTTGTTTTTTGCACCTCACTGCAAATAAATAAATCAACAATTACATATACTAAAGACCTGCTAATGGGCTTATCTGCCATTTTTATTACCATTAGAACAATTTGAAGCAATTATGAAGAAACCCATTAATGACGGTGCTTTATCAAAGACAGAGCAAGATGCACATTTGTATTCTCTCCGTGTTTTAGGCCTGTGTTGTGACCTTTCGTGTTAATGCGACATGACATTCAGACCTGAGCCGTTGGACAAATGCAATGATGTCTGACCTGATGAGATTGCCTTCGTGACTTTTACAGAGCAGCGACTCAAGGACCTCTCATGCAAACATGAGACCAACAAGGAAAATTCATGGAAATGCATACCTTAATGGGGCCTCTCTTTGTTTGTGTGTGTTTGTGTGTGTATGTGTGTGCGTCTTGACTCACACAATAGTCTTGCCCACATAGCTAAAGGCCAGTTCGACAAACTCCCTCACACTGTGCACTTCTCCCGTTGAAATGATGAAATCGTCTGGCTCGTCCTGCTGCAGCATCAGCCACATGGCCTGAAAGAGACAGAAAGCGAGAGGTTAAAACACACATCACAAAGACAGGTTGGCGCTTCAGACTGGACACTGCCCAACTCGGTCCTGACAGACAGGAAGTGAACCTGTGACCTCTGAGCGGGGCACTCACCCCTACCTCCGCTCTGACGTCACGGCAAAGGCTCATGGGACGCATACTGTGGGAAAGGAGGACAGAGCACTCCCACAGACCGAATGTGCCGCTGGCATACACACAGACAGACCCACACGCACACGCGCTCTCAAAAAAACGCACACATGTCCATGAATGCACGTGTGCATATGCAAGCAAATGAATCTTGAAAAACTGACAAGACACACGAGAAGTCAGTCGCGAAATTGAAGGAGATAATAAAATAACGACATCCTCCCCTCATCCTGACTCGTGTTCACTATTTCTAACTACACAATGAAGGCAGCTTTATTATTAGCCTATATAGCCCAGTGAAAGTTGATAGCCTCGGCCTCTCAATGGACTCAGTACTATATTAAACAGCCAGCGACAGCGTCTGTGCATGGTCTCATAATATTTATGGTGAACCAGAGCCAGCAGGTCAGAGCCGCTGACCCCTGGCACGTCCAGCCTGATTAGGGGAGACTCACCAGGGACACAAAGAAAGACATTCAGTGTACCGACTGATTTCACTTCTTACAGCGTCTATTCTTGGTGATTTTTGTAAACACTACACATGTCCACTTGTAGCTGGCCCCTTCGGTATCATAAGCGTTGTGCCACACATTTGACCAGCCACTCGTAGTTTACCTTGTTCTAAACTGTAATTCAGACAGGGCAGCGGGTTGGCTTCCTCTGTCTCTGCTCAGGTGAGTGAAGCACTCTGCCTTTCCCTCAACAGCGCAGTTTATTTGCTTGACTTTAATTGAATGGAGTGTGTCTGTGGGGTTTTCTTTTTCTTTTTTTCGTTTCCATGCGTTCCAGCCAGCCCCATCACTATGATTTATGTGTTAAAGCTGGACAAAACAGAAACTGGCTGTCTCAATGACTGCACATCATCTCCATTCCATTTACAGTAGTGCTAATACTATATTTGTGTATGTTCAGCACACACACGCAACATTTCCAAAAAGAGAATCTATTACACTCCAAAAACACTCATTTTATTTTATGATATCCATGACATTACCCAAACTTGTAAGAGACTGATGGATCAGTACATTTCTTTCTTCTGCTGAAAAGAACCAAGTAATCAGTCTTACTCTCTCCTTAGAAAAAGGTATGTTGTGTATTCAAGTAGTACATGCACTAATTGTCTTCTCATACACACGCTCACACACAGTATAACAGTGATGGAATGCTCCTCTTCGGGAGGCAAGGCCATCCTATCTAAGGATCGTTCAGGGTCACCTGACCGCTCATTGCTGATGGCTCCCCTGAGCCTGACCTCTGAGCTCTCACCCTCTGGCCCCTGATGAACAAACCAGATTCTCACACTGCTACACAAGCCAATATTGGCACGTAAAACCAATACCGAACCAATTACTCTATATAATAACAATAAAAGCATGTTATTTTTTTAATAAATAGGGCTCAGTCAGCATCTGCAATTTGAAGACGTGCCCCTGAGAGTAATTGTTTATTGTCTCTATATAATACATAATTGTCTAATTGATAATTTGTGATGAACATTTTTAAAACTAAGCTATTGTTGATAATGTAAATCATCATTAGTTGCATATGACATAATGATGAAATACATATACAGAAATATAAAACAACACTTTACAGCTGCCCTTAGAGTTAAATCATAATTCATTACCATGTTTCCATTCCAAAATATCCCACGCCCTGCCTCTTCAGTGTAAGCTAAATCAATTATCACTGGCACTAACATCAATACCAATAATTCAGTTTTGATCATCTGACTGGCTGATTATTTAAACTTGTAATGAAGCAGACGTGTTTCCTTTTTCCTGCAGACCATGCTGATGAATGTGTAACATGTAGTAAAGTGGATGTCTGTGATTATAGGATTGCAGCTTGGCTTCTCGTGTAGCCAGAGAAAATGTTGAGCTGAGCATGAGCTGAGTGATATGGCCTCTGCTGATTCTTCACCATGGAATGAAATCAATAATATTTAGTGTATGTCTCTACTCATTATAGGGGGAATAAAAGCTAACTGACATCAGGGAGGCTGTGGTTTATTCTTCTCAGTATGATAAGCGATAACATTTGAATATCTCAACACTGGCTTCACTGTGAACATTACCACGTTTAACTAAGCTATCTTTTATTTCAACTCCTCACCATTCTTCCCCTTCATCCGTTTACCTTTTGCCCCCTTTCCCCCGTCTCTTTCTGACACCCCTCCACCTTTGCACAGTCTCTCTAAGGGCTGATCTGCTTCATTAGATATCTGATAAACGGCTCAGAGGTTCGGCCCTACACACTGAACCCGCACTTTCCTGTTCACATGGCCACAGGATGACCCCCATCACACACTCACCAGTCTAATCCAGCCCCAGAGACAGATACAGATCTATGCGACCACCCCCGAACCCCTTTACCAGAATTATATTCCGACAAAAAAGGTGGGGACCAAAGTTCAAATGTGCTTCAGGCAGGTATACCAATAAAAAGTGCTAATAACCTTACAGCTAAAATATTCTTTATAATCCTTCATATTTCCTGAACAAACTAAATAAAAATATTCAATATTATTCAGTGTACGAACTGAAACTTGTTTAATTTCTAACCATATCAAGCTGGAAAAAAGCAACATTTGAAGAGTCAGCAAATTTGCAGATGACTAATAAATAAAATAATCATGACTCAGCAATTGTTTTTTCGAGAACAGCGTGGCGGCTGCCACTTCTTTTCCTGAAACTGTATTATATTTAATCCTTTCCATATGTCGCTGTCAGATAGAGCACAGATAGAGCGCAACCAAAGCTACTACACTGCGGGAAAATCCCTGGTACAAACCAAAGGCAGTCTGCTGACTCAGAGCACTGCGAAGGTCACAAAGTGCACTCTCACCACTGCATGACATTTGCAGTTCAGATCCTTACCTCTGTATCGCTAAAACCTATGAAACTGAATGGAACAGAATGTGTTCAAAGCAAACACACAGCAAGGTGGATGTGTTCCGTCTTAAACGTTTCACAGGAAAAAAAAACAAAACTCCAAAGCTTCCAGACCACAACTTGACTTTTAATTTAATGATTTATCTAGACCTCCCTCCTCTGGAGCCAGCTGACCTCTCCATCCTCCCCTCTCCCCCTCTCCGCCTCACCTCCCTCCCAGTATCCCAGCCAGTTTCGGCCCCACGGTTCTCCGTCTCCGGCTGCTTGACTGCGGCTGACATGTGGAATGGCTCACAGTAAACACTTAATGGTGCTGCCATTATGGCCAGAAAAAGCCATCAGACCCCATAACAGCCCGCTAACGCCATTAACCCCAGGCTTTCGCACACAAACCTAAGCACATACTGGGATCCACAGGCCGGCAAATACACAAAAAATACACACACACGCATCACCAGCACATGCAAACACATGACAAAACCACCTTTAAGTCAAACCTAAAATGCTCCTATATGCATGAATTCATTCCAATTCCTGCACAAATTAAAACGGAGCTCCATGTTGAGGATATTAAACAAATGGCTCACATTGTGGCAGAAATTGATTGCCTGCCTTTCATTTCTAGTCACAGATCACCTGAGTCCATCGGAATCACTGGGGCTTTGCCAGCAGACAGCACATTCCTTTAGATTTAGCATCAGCCACTGATGGAAGTGCAGAGAGTTTTAAAGAGGCCGCAGTCTCCCTTACGCCCTACTACAGAGCTCCACCAGAGCTGGCTTTTCCAGATCATTTGTAGCTTAAGAGCTTCTCAGCTCTGTTCCATAACATGCTTGCACAGCTGCCAGACAAGAATGTTGAAGCCTGAAAACTAAGAAGAAAAGTGTTCTCATTTTAGCACGGGCCAGAGGGAAAGGCTCCAATCGGAGCAGACGCAGCTCCAGCCAATCCGTCCTGCCTCATACCAGATAATGAGATTAATGACCTGCACTTACAGCTATGATACTAGACATTTGCGTGGCTGTGCATGTGTGGACATGTGCTTCAATAAGAGCAGCATTGTGCGACGTCATGCTTTCACTCAAACATGGTCTCTCACGTACTTCAGAAGGTGGCGTTATCAATGGTCTTTTCAGACCCACAGCCACTAGTTTAGGATACACCGACAATCATCTACAGCCATCTTGCACTGAGATTAGGCAAATAGTATTGAAATACGACATTAGAATGACCGATCTCAGGACTGAGATCGGATAACCTCATACTATATTTAACTGCAAATTCATCTTCTGTCTAATTATGAACACTGTGGTTTGGATCACAACAATTCAAAGAATGACAAGGACCAAGGGGAACTTCCTCTACGTTCTCCTCCACAGATCAGCACTGTGCAAATTAAGGCACCTTAACTAGAAAACACATATTGTTGTTCCAGGTAACAAGTAACAGAGGCAAAAGGCAAAAAGAAGGAAGCAAATCAAAGTATTTGAGTATTATGATACTGATAAAAGCTTTCTTCATGAATATCAGGAATTTGCACAAAGTGATCACCAGGTTCAATCGCTGGAACTTCATATTCATTTGTTTTTAAGTTGTCTGACAACAGTAAATATGTCCGTGACAACACTTTTACATGCTGTTACTGAGGCTACGCTATCACAAAAAAAGAAATGCTCTGGCAGGGTAACTCAATCTAGGATAACAAAATTTAGGTAATGTTGCAAAAGTCATCGGCACATATTCCCTTGGTGCAAACAAAACTCTGATACCTGAAGTCAAAATATTTCCCTTGTGAAGAACAGATGAAAAATGTACACACAAATTAGAAAAAATACACATCAAAATATAATATGATAAATAATAAAAATATCACTAAACCTATGGTTGTGTTTGACTTTTCTTTGTTTAACTTTTACCTATTTACCTAATTTCAGCTAACAATGTTCTTTGACAGAGGGGTACTGTATATAATATAATGTGTGTGCGATATAATATAATTTATGTTTTCACCAGAGTGTGCATGACGTTAGACAGAGAAACTGACAACACATGATGTGTGTGTGTGTTTGCCCATACGTGTGTGTGTTAAAAGGCATTCCATAACAGTGCAGGATGATCCCCAACACCAGATTAGAGAAGAACGGACACGTCAGACAGCTCAGTTTCCTCTGAAACTCAGCCCGTCAAAGGATCCCATTGTTTTTTTTAGTGTCTTGACACAACACACATAACTCACATCTTTTCATACACAAATCCGACAACTCCCTTCAGGGCTCTTAAAGGGTGCTCTTAACTTGACATCAGAATGCAAAGAGGCATCATAAACCAGGTGATTTGAGTTCTCCCTGCTTCTCTAAACTGTGTATCACATACTGATTCACACTGCAGTGAACACAATGCTGACACACAATCCATATCACACCATAGAGCCAAATATCAAAAGGTATTGTAATATTTGTTCTTAGATTTTTTAATTCTTTTTGCCAACTGTAAACACTTTTTGTTGAACAATTATTTTATGATACAATATGTCGCATGAAGTAGTGTTTCCATTGACATCACCTTGCACACTGGCCATTGCCGATTGCCCTTAACAACGGAGCAACACAAAAAAATATGTTTGTCAAATTTGGGCCTGCAGAGACATTCGGTCTGAGGCTCAGTGACTAAGTCCTGCCACCCATTACAGATCCGCAGATAAACGGACTGGTTAAAACAACAGTTATAAGCACAATTGAGGCCTACAGCTTTGGTACAGGAGGCCAGAGGCACCAGATTAAAAGCACTGAAATGGAGACTGGTGGGCTAACATTCCTCGAGTGCCTGAGCGGAGAAGTTTCCAACAAACGAGTTTTCCTCTCCAACATATTTTATGTGACTTTGCTCAGTTATGTTTGACCGCCATCTCTCTGCTCGTATATGGACTATTTCTGCGTCTGCCTGCATCCCACAGTCCCCGAAGGTCTCGACGTGAGTCAGAAAAAGGGCAGGGGTGGATTATGCACAACCACACAGCAGACCAGACTTAACCAGACCAAACTGGCAAAGGCCAAACGAGGCCAAACCATGGGAAGCGCAGGTCGGCCCGTGTCATTCCAAACAAGGTCTGCCAATTTTTTTCTGTGTAAATGGGCCTAAGTAACATAATCGTTCAATTTAGCTCTACATCTACACACACACGCACGCACGCACACACACACGCGCGCGCACACACACACACAGCTTGCTTTCCCAGGCTCCACCTCAGGGATCACACATCATCCAAATGGCTGCTATGGAGCTGTGATTTTTAGCAGAATTTCTTTTTCTTTTACCAAGCCTCCTATTTTTAGAGATGGCTGAAATTATTAACCCTCCACCCACTCTATCCCCACACACATTCTTAATTCTCCTCCCCTGCCTCTTCATCCCCCCCTTTCCCTGTTTTGACCAAAAATGTCAAAAGACTCCAGGGTTTTTTTTTACCGCATAAGACACAGACACAGACAGAACTTGGAGCTGAAGACAGACAGGGCTATATTTGCAATCTGACCTCACTCCGGACGCGCATACCCACGCCGCTGAAACACGGTCGGGATGACGCAGAGATGACCGCACCTCTGCGTTGTCTGTTTCACTCTGAGCATACACTGCTGGCCTGGCCACACGGAAGTGGTCAACCTCAGAGGACGCTTGTTCACAGACAACAGCCTCTAGACCCGACAGATGAGGGAGATCTGAGTCAATCACAGTGAGTCCATAATCTTTCACACGGCATTGAGTCCATTTAACTTTAGAATCACATCCGTGTCCAATGGAAAGATGACTCAGAAAGAATATATTAACGTTCCCAGAGTTTTCATTGACTATATCACTTATGTCAAGCAAAGCATATAACGCACAGTAATTAAAGGTAATTTATAATTTATATTTCTTCCTCATTCGAAGCAACACATTATTGTTGCCTTTCCTAGCAAAGTTGGGATACCATTTTTTTTAATGATGCTTAATCTGCTCCATCAAGTTCAAAACTAGCATGCACTAGCACTAGCATCTCCCATGTCTGGGAGATAAGCACAGAGCTGGACCCTGGAGACAACTTAGTTTAACATTAAGCCTGGGGCCAGGGAAAGAAAAATAGCGTGGAGGGCTAGAGGGGTTAGATACTGGATCTATATCTCTTGACGCACTACTGCAGTCATTTTTCCAGTTTTTCGGCACAGTGAAGTTGACAGGTGTGGTACCTTCTTGTTCATAATAACCAATCCGATCTGAAACTGCTCTCATTGGTGATTTCCTGATGCATGATTAGACATACAACCAGTCAGTGTTGAGTGACACCTCCCTAAATCCTCTGTTGGCTTTACTGCATCTTTATCATTCTTATCAGCACAGACACTTTGGCGACCTCCCATAAATCTCAGCAAAGCACTGACTCACTCCATCCTAGAACGAGGTCTGATCAGCCAGAATGAGCATAGTCTTTTTTTTGCAGCTAGAAGGAAGACCCTAAATAAACCCTGTAGTAGCAAAGTACCTGAAGTAAACCCGACCGGCTTGTTTAAGGGATTAGTAAAATAAAGAGAGAAAGGAAGAACGCGTTGAAACCTCTGTCAACAGCAGAATATCACATTAAACTAAGAACTGTTCATTGTTTACACAAAGAGTGAACACAACTAAAAAACTCTGCTACGGCCTTAAAACTATGCAATTCAAATCTGTAAAGGCTTAACTGATAATACCAATGTGTTTTTTAGCCTGATTGGTCACAGAATAAAGATAATTTGGCCAATAGTTGATTATGATGTGGTCCAAAAGCTTTTCAGAAATATATTGATAATAAGCTGGGTCATTTCTGTGGATGCCGTCTCAAAGGTTCTTGCTGCAGATACAAATATAAGAGGATAGTTTTTCTTTGACACACTTCTTAAAGACAGAGCCGGTCTTTGACTTTACTAATACACCCGCTTTATTCTGATTCCATCAACCAGATAGAACCAAGCAGACACATATAAAGTCTGACGACAAAAGGACGTAGAGGAAAATTAGATTCTTTGCCTAGCCTCTAACTGCATCATCAATCAAGCCTTCACCCAATGCTTTGATATTATCAGTGCATTTATACATCTAAACATAGCCACATGAATGGGGAAGTCAACAAACGCACACACTTGAACTTGGCTGCGACCTTTGGCTGTATGAACAGTTAGTCTTCAGGAAACAATCTTTCTATGTTTTTACCAGAGGGAGGGAAGGGGTCCCATAAAGACTGTCATTCACTATTTCAGTCTAAAACACACGCTGGAAAAAAATGAAATCCTCCATGCACACACACAAACACACACAGGTCGGGCCCAGCTCCATATAATGTGGAAAGGGCAGCTGATTCTTGGAGCTCATAGCGCCATTTTTACACCGTGAGAACAGGAGAAACACATTCTCATTCGGTGTGGGTGTGTTACCATTTTTGGGGGGGAAAGAGGGGTGGGAACACACACATGCACAAATATCCTTAAACACCAGTTAAGGCATGTTATGTATGGCAGCTACACGCTAGTCTGTCACCGCTGGTCAGCCACTTCAGACTCTCTGGACTTTATTCCAAATGCTCTCTCCCATTATCGCATATGAAGATGTACACACACAACCTCGGCTGTCAGATGGTAAAAAAAAAAATATATATATTTTTTTTGTCGATTAAGGTAGAGAAACTAACATCAGAGGGGAGAAGAGCAATGAAAACACTTCCATCCTTAGATTTACTTACAGTATATATCTCCCACCATATACCTCTACAATGCATCATCACACCTATTTCAAAATAGGCAGAGAGGTGAGACAGCATCATTCTAAATTAAGTACTTTTACCATGGCCAGGCAAAATATCTCATCTGTAAATGTCCCAATTTGTATTTTGTTTTACTACCTTTAATTAAAAAATAATGAAACATATTTGTTGTTGCTGCTATTCAAACAAATAACATGATGTAGGAAGCAAACGCTGTTATTTTGTTATTGTTGTGATTGTTATGTGTGATTGGCTGCCATGGTCTGATAGCAGGAGACGGATCCAGTTTGTGTGGGAGGTTGTAACATTTTTTGTCTTTTCACAATGTCCACAAACAGATACCGGCATGGGAAACTGGACTCAGACAAATCAGATGAAGAGATGACAAATTTGTGTCTGTTTGTAGACAGGGATTCAATGGATTTCAGCCCTTTTCCCTTCTAGTGGGTTTAAGTAAGAATGCAGAAGCAGGGGAGAGAGAGGGGTGGCGGCAAGTGAACTGGATTGGCGTCAGGACAAGATATCTGTGAATTGAACTTCCAGACTACCTCAACGTGTTGAGCTTGAACTCTGACCCAGACACACATGACCTCTAATCTTAACTAGGAGAGGCACTGCTAGAGGGAGACTCTGTTTACACGCTAAATCCAGATTGGGCTCCAAAAATGCTCCACACCGCCGCCTGTCTCTCACAACAACGCCAGGCTTTCCCTTCACTCTTTATGTGTGTATATCACTCTGCTTAGCATACTGCACGTTCCCAGCCACAGTGGTCTCACAAGCGATGCTATCAGCCTGTTTACTGTTTCTCTGCTCCCCTGCGGCCACTACAGCACTTACAAATTAGACAATCAAGAGCAGGTGTGTATATAAAATAAAAAGTGTAAGTGTATGTGTGTGTGTGTGTGCGTGAATGACTTCAAAAGCCCTGTTTAAGTTTTATGGAATAATATTCGCTTCCTCTCTTCAATTTGCCATGGCAGGGTGCAGATTGACGCCCAGCCCGTAAACTTTAACAGTATTTGGTCACATACAGTATTTAAGAAAGCTGTTATATTGACGTGCAGGGCCCACTGCCATGGGACCGACAAATCAAGAGGCATGTTGGATTGATTAGGTAGCTGTGGTACGGGCTAGGTCAGAGGGAACGAGGGCAGCCACACCGCTCAAGGTACAGATCCTGTAAAACTGCCAGATCAGATCCAGTTTCCATCCATGACTGGCACAACAACAAATCAGTTATCAGTAAAATTTCGCACCATTCCTTTTTCCTCTTAAATGCATGTTTTTTTTAAGTCAAGAGGAATGCTAATACCCGTACACAATAGCTGTTCCTAAAGCATATTATAACTTATTTTCGTATTGTGAAAAACATTGATGTGTGAAGCTCTTGGCTTCACACATCGACCATTACAAACAACCCAAAGACGTAAAGAAAACATATTCACTGGCAAACAAGACTTCTTTTTCTTAATTGGGTATGTAAAAATGGCAAAACAGTCATATAGTCACAGTCATATGTAGATATTGATGAAATAATAAATAATAACACCGAAACATCTTAATCAGTGTTATGTTTGACAAGTTCTTGGCCTTATCTCCATAAGCTAAAAAAACACTGATAAAGTACTAGATGAGAGAGAGATGTGTGCAGGTTGGTCGGGTTCTTTGGGGACAGCTGGGAAACTGCACTTTCATCACTTGAAAACAAACATGAAATGGGCACAACATAATATTTTTAAAACAGATAAAATACCCTTCCATCCTTTTTACCTCTTCTCAGAGGGACTGTTGATTCATTAACGTTATCTGACCACCGCAGCAGGAGCGAAAGGGAGCCATGAAACACACACAAACACAAACACACTCACCATTTCCTGAAACACAAACTAACTTTCCTGTGGGATTTTTTTTTTCATATCAGCTAATCTGCTTCCACCTGCTACTACTGCCGGCCCCATCCTCTACTTTCTTTGTCGTGTCATTAACACATCCCTCGCCAATACAGATGTGCCGCCAGTCAGTGATGGAGGAGAAAATGATGAAAGTTGGATTGGCAGTTGAAAAAAAGTGAGAGAGAACTAAGTAAAGGCCAACAGTCAGTGCCAAAACAGGGCAAGATGAGTGAGCCGCACCTGGAGGATCAGATATGTAACCCTCTACCCTGAACCTTTGAAATGAGGAAGAGATATCAAGAATAGCAGTTATTAAACTGGCACACAACATCCTTACACCACACACGATCATGCATATGCATTAGCAGCTTTTTTTTTTAGGCACAAGTGCGTTGTGTTTCTGGATTTTCAATTAATCAAAAAAATCAAAATAAATCTGTACACCATCTTACCCCTTTAACCCTAAGGCTGAAGGAAAACATCCAAAAACATCCAACGGGGAGAAAAAAAAAGAAACCTGATGGAGAGTGTTCCCTCTCCAAGGATGGACAGAAATGCAATAAATGTCAAACTATGGCACTTCTTTTTTGTAAATGTTTTAGTTGTAAAGTGTATTTGACTCAGTCTAACCATTAATTCCAAATGACAGCATTTTTAATTCGCAAAATATCTAAGTTATTAGATACCTTTAATGTTTAAATAGGTTTCCACACTACATATATTTGATCTGAAAAGTGACTCCCCTGGCTACATCTTTTGAAAAGGCAATGGATGAATTGTGTCAGTAAACTGAACGGTTTCTAATTTTCCTACCAACTGCTGTGGCTGGAAAATCGGCACTGAGGCCAAACCGTATATTTGTGTTAAAGTTAAATTTCACACTGTGCTGTAAATAAACGAGAAGCTAAATGCTGACTGACAAGCAAGCAAACCATTTCAAACAAAAACTGGAATCCTTCATTCGTAAATTCCGCATGATGAGCGATTGGTTACACAAGCTGCAAGAAATGAGCTTCTTTATGGCTGTATAAGGGGTTTTCCTGATACATACAAGATCAGTACCTTATCAATGATGATTTTTCAATTAAAATGTTGTCTTTTAGATACATAAATCATTTCTATAATTTATTTTCAAATTCATAAGCCTTATATTAAACTTGCTTGTCATTAAAAACACACTAAAAACCTGCCATTACAGCACCAATAGGAGCACCAGAGGTCCGTTACCTCATCCTGTATATTGCACACACACACTTGCTGGTGGTATCAGCAGGGAGACCAGATCAGATGAGAGCGGTGTCCCTGTTGATACTGGGCCGATAACATCAGGACATTATCACATAAACTCAGGGCCAAACGACAGTGAAAAGGACAAGCGATTACCAGTCAATGTCATCAAAACATTCCAAATCGTCGCTCAGCAGCCCCCCACACACACATACACACACACACACAGTCACTCCTCTTAGCCCATCAGAGGTGTATGTTTTTTGAAACTGTTCCTGTCATGTGTCAACTGAGTAAGATAAGACCGGAGTAGTGTAAACAGTAGAGTGTGTTTGTGTGTGTATTGAATGTAGTGCCTCCACATGTTGAGCATAGGAAACAGATGCCTCACCCCCTGGCTGTGTATGAAGGAGGGAAAGGGGGGGGGGAGAGAGAGAGAGAGACAGAGAGATAGAGATAGAGAGATAGAGGGAGAGAGAGAGGGAGAGAGAGTGATAGAGAGAGTGGGGCCGAGAGTGAGAGAGTGAGAGAGAGAGAGAGAGAGAGAGAGAGAGAGAGATTGTGTTTGGATTTGAGCTTTTCAGGAGGGACCCTTCAGTCTTGTGGCTGTTGTTCTACGTTGTTCCAGAGCCAGACGACCCCAGGGGTGTACACGGATAATAAAGCAGCGCCAAAGTTCGGCCATTTTCTAGTGGTTCATGCTGACCTTTGCAAACTCTTTGCATATGGCAATCAGGGCGTCAGAGGTTCTCATAGTCTGAACTTTTAACCCTCTGAAATGCATAGGGAAAGTTATATGGTACAGTAGCTGTGCAGAGTTAACTAGGAACAGCCACAGCTGACGGAGAGGACCACCTTTGTGACCCACAAGCCCGTGAAAGAGCTCCTTTAAAGACACTGCCTGTTTTCACCAGTGACACCTTGATACAATCACCACTAAATCCTGAATGTTTATATATCATAATGGTATGGCGATTATCCATCCACCTTTGCCCAAGTAAAGTCATGGAACAGGACCTTGCATGTAGGGTCAACATGAACATGAGCCCGAGTTAATACTGCAACCTGCAAACAATGTACCCTTTTTTTTTAATAAATATGATGTGAAAAACATAAATATCGATACCTTAATTACCCTAGTAACGGTTCTATTTAACTGTAGCGTAAATATGGATAGAAGAGCGACTACGATGTACATATAAAAATATCCATCCGTGCTTTCTCTCTCTCCACTTCTATTCCTCATCAATCTGTCACAGGTTCTCCCACCACATTTTTCCTCACTCGGCCGTCTCTCCTTCGACATGTTCCTTCCCACCATCTCTGCCCTCTTTCTAAACAGATCCATCCCAGTGACGGGGCCTGAGGGTGCACTAACTCTGCCCTCGCACTTCTGCTCCAACCCTTCCTGTGGAGCTGCAGTGGGAGTCACTACAGGAAGTCTTCCTCTCAGAGGACAGCCCTCTTCCTCTCTTGGGAAAGTTGGATGAAGTGTAGATTGGAGAGTGAAACAATCACAATTGTAGCCTTGTAAATACTGTGATGTACCCTACAACTCCAACATCTAAATTCGCAGGGTGACTTTGTTTTTTCTTGTTCGTATAATTATTGACCTATTAAAATTTTATTCTGTCATGTTTTGAAAGCCCGATGCTTTAAAATAGGTCTATTATATACACTATTATAAACAATTTAAACTGAGTTCTAAATGCGCGTCTACATGTTCATATACTCATATTTATATATACATCATGGCATCATGTACATCACATTACCTCTTACTACAATATCAGTGCATTATAACTACAGTGTGGTTACAGTTAATCAATCCTTTGGGGGAAAGTTCATAGTAAAAATACAAAGCAAACAGAAGGATAAATACATTTTTGAGAGGAAACAAATGTTAATCCCCCTGCATGAAATTAATAGGCCATGCTACAACCTCCACATCTTTATTCATAGCCTACATACACAGTTTCCCTCTTTCCTGTATTGGCACTGAAAGTTGGCACTGGATGTACATAATGTGCTGCGGGATCTGTCAACGTGATCGCAACATGCGAGGACGCCGGGCTGGTGTGTTAATGAATAAGCGTAGTTGTGTAGCAAGTGGATAGACCAGGGGGTTATTAAAAGGGGAGGCCAGAGTCAAAACTTGAAAGAGCCTGATTTGAAGATCAGCTCGACACAGTTAAGAGAAAGGTCAGCTGCTGGGCAGGGAACAGGTGGGTGGTCATGTGTGTGTGTGTGTGTGTGTGTGTGTGTGTGTGTGTGTGTGTGTTTACCAATACATTTTATCCAGAAAACTTTTCATCACGGTCGAGGTACAACTTCTGTCAAACTCACTGCAATGCTGCATAAATTAGTTGAACCACTTCATATTTCATTCGTTTTCCGTAGGAACTGGCACCTACAGCCCATATCCAGCATTTCAGCTGTGTGATCGCGCATAAACATTCTGGGTAATGGAAATGTGCATCCCCCTACACATATATACATTGCACATCGTAAACACAGACGCACGTACACGCACACACACACTTAAATTACATTACATTGAAAAGTACCAAACTATAGTCATTCCATCCATATAGTAACACAGGGTTAAATGATTCATCTCTGCACCCAGCCTCTGAACAATAGAGCCAGTGTGATCTGAGGTATGTACTATGAAGAGAGAAAAAAACATATCTGCCATTCCCATTCACTTTTCCTTTTCCCAAGTATAAAACACACACTGTGTCTGTCTCCACACCACAGGTTATTGTGCAAAAACCCTCAAAACACATGCATGTAGACAACTACATCCACCCAAAGACTGGAACACTCGGTTGCGACTATCCTTGCAAAAACACAAAAGCACTTTTTTTATGCTAGCGACAGTTGGCAGGGACCACGTTGCAGAACAAACGACAGGAGTGTTTTGAATTTCCCCCAGGCACAGTCACTGAGACTTAGTGGGAAATATTTTCTTTCCTATCACACACACAATTGCCCGAGGGTGTTTCCCTTATTCTAAATATTCAAAGAATCCATTGTTTTGATAAGATAACAGTTTAGACTCAGGGGGCGGCTGCAGCTTGAGTGAGGCACTAATGACACAACAACAATGGCTCTTTATGTACGAGTAAAACAGCGATAAAAAAGCTCTCTCATCGTCACCAAGTGTCGCACTGAGTTAAATATAGACAAAGGTGTGCAAAAAACACCAACACTTGGCTATTTAGGCCTCGATGTTAGTTTCAATTTGTTTGCTAGGTCTCACTCGACATTGGCTTATCCGATCATACAGTTAAAGCAGTAAAAAAATCTCTTAATTCTCCTATAACTGAAGGACGGTGTTGCATCTTTTAACCTTTTTACATGTAGCACTGTATATTACACTAGCAGGTATATCAGTTTATATGTGCTAAATTGTTTAGTTTTTTTTAAATCTCTATCAGCAAAGTAAACAGTAATGATATTAGCAAGACCTAGTTTTTCCCTCTGAGGCGTTGTAAAGCACTTTAAATACACTTTCTTAAATTTATAGTAATGTTACAGATTTTGTACAACCTGTTTGGCATTTAATTACCACAATGTCATCAAAGCAAATATATTAAGAAAAATATAAAAGGCCCAGAGGGAGGCAGACGGAGTAGGAGCAGAGGAGCAAAGATGCAGATCTGGATCGGGTTAACCTCGAGTGGACCTTGCAGGTGGGTGGTATGGATCCAGACTGGCTTCTTTACATACTTGAGTTAATAACTCGTTAAAAGCCAATTAGGCAAAATAATAATCCTTGCCAAATTAAACAAAAAACTCACAATCTGTAGCTCTGCCTTCTACCAAAATAAAAATGAAAGGAGATCGTTTTGAATAAAGGAAATATGAGCTGAAAAACGTTCACCCCCCTTAGCTAGTATGCGTCCGTGTGCCTGAGCAAAGAAGCCGGTTCCCAGGCTCGTGGACCACCAGAGTGAGCGGGTCGAGCTCCGAAGGCAGTAAAAGCCCCAGGCGCTGTCAAAGAGACACGCTGAGAGTCCAGAACCGGACCGGCTCTTCTTTCAGTGGGCGAGTCAAAGTGACGGACTCTGGGAGCCATGTGTAAAAACTTCAGGGAGGCTAATTGCTGGAATTCAAGCGGCCTCAGCAAATAAAGCAAGTGGCCCTGAAAGCACATGGTAGTGATTAGGCCAAGCTGATAACCATCTATCAGTATGTCTCAGTGTCTTCCTATTGCTAAAAAGCACACCCACAAAGCTATTAAAGAAATGTAATAAATAAAAGATGCAAAACAGGTATCTACAGATTGGAACTAACAAACCCATGCAACCTTAAAGGACTGAGAAAGTTCTGTGGCGATGACATAACAAAGGTGTGGTGACAGCTTACAGCTAAACACACGGTCACCTTAACGATTAAAGCCTATGATAAAATAAATAAATGTTTCTTTGTCAACATTGATTGTTGCCTGATGAACCCACAGCCACACAAAGACCCTGTTATTGCAACAGTTATTCGGCATGACTGACATTGTGTACAACACATTGTTCAATGATATCTGAATGGGCAGACGACCAATATGACCTCAAGTTAACATACACAGTTGGAGGATTAACGGCCGTAGACCTGCGGGAACTCACCGTTAATATTTGAAGCTTTTAGTCGGTTCAAGATTATCGAGGCTTTGTTTTGTATGAATTCAGTTAAAAACTCGATAGTCATGGGTCAGACCACACCCTTCTTTGAACTCCACCTTCATTGCTACACACCTGTAACGTCCCATGGTTATATCATGCACGGTGACAAAATCTCACATCCCACTCGCAGACATGGGCAGAATTATCTCTCAATATGATTACAATATAAGCCACCCTGTCAATGCTGGTAACAAGACAAACAAGTTCAGTGTTCCCCTTCGCATTGTTTCGACAAGGCTCACTGCAGAGCCAGGGCTGTGCTTAACATACCGAAATAACCGCCAAATACCTGCTCATTCACAAATAGATGCTGATCATTTCTGTGTGACAGCCTCTTTGTTGTTTATGAAAGCGAATATGCGTCAGACTGTGATGTATTACAGGTTTGACGTAAATATCTGCTGCTGTTTATATCGTTGCTATTCAATTAAAACGTTGCATTACAAGACTTTTTCCGAACCCCATTTTCCAACAGTTATGTTAATCAGGCAAGACGTTCCGTGAAGTGGTGCTTTTTAATATATATTTTTGTACATGTATATATTCAAAATCCTACTATTTAATTCTGATTTTGAAAATGTATATACAGTATTTGTGGTAGATTCTATATGGGCTGTACAAGTCTCCTCACCACTAATTCATGATAAGATAATCCTTCATTGTCCCACAGTGGGGAAATTTGGTGTAGGACACTATGCTCCTTTGAGGTGTACAAACGCACTGTGTTCTTGCCCGCAATGCCTGTCCTCAAATCCAGATGTAGACCCTAAAACAACCCCTAGCAACATAACCCAACCCCTGTGACACGCACAAAAAATATTACACAAGTGAAAACACCACAACCTGCTTGTTCATTAAAGAGGGGATCGACACTAATAGGCTAAATCAGGACCATGTGGCGCACAGGGAGCCTCCCTGCCCTCTGCTCTTCAATATAGTGGAATGAAGATCAGAAAGGATGGGCTGACGAGATACATATGTCGAACACTACATTACCACATGTGGGCGTACGGCAGCAATCTCTCTGGGTCAAGGATCTTACATTTTTCAGCTGGAGATCAAATCGGGTCTAAACCGTGATACGCTGGGAGCAAGATTTATTCTAATATAGACATCTGCGAATCTACTTAGGATCTTGTTAAATTACATGAATTTCATGTCTTTGTTTCAGAAATGTTGTCTTTTTAACAAACAAATTAGCTTCTCTTAAGCCTTAATCCAGGCGAGATCTCTGAGTAACGCAGTTTCGTGTGCGTGGCCCAATTTTTGAGCAGACATCATCTGTGTAGGCACTCGAGCTGTTCCTCCTCGGAATGTCTTTGTCTGTTTTCCAGGAGAGGAACCATATCCTCGGTGTTCCTGCCTCCGTTAGGCCATCGCACAACGCCAGAGAGAAAGTTAACCCAGCCGGCCCAGCACATACCTCCGGCCTCCCTCTTATTGGAAAACTGGGAAAGCACATGAAGGAAATGCCTGGCATATTCCCAGAACAAAAGGGGCCATCGAGACATCAGGGGCAAAGAAGAAAATATATTAAGTTAAAATTAAAGACATTTTTGTCATATTCAATCCACAAAGTCAAGAATCAGAATCAGATGAGGTTATCCAGGCAGCAGAAACAAGAGGAGCTGGGTGATACTTTCAGCCTGGTTTGGATACAGCTCTAAGGGTTTCAGACATGTGTGTGTGTGTATGTGAGTTTGAAGTGTGTTGTGACTTGTGACTGCTGTATACATTAAGTGGCTGACATTAGATCCAGTCTTTGCGGGCTGGTCCACTCGCGTGCCTCCTAATACGAGTGTGTGCATTTGTGCACGCCTACACGAGTGCTTTCCAGAGCGTGCACCTGTGTCATATAAATCCACCATGAGTTTGCTCCCGTGGAGGCGCTACAATTCCAATAACAGTCAGAGAGAGGGCTGGAGGCGAGCGGTGGAGAGATGGCTACTGTACATTGCTGTAATAGAGCCCAGCTGTGTGTGTGTGTGTGCTAAGAGGGGTTCCACAGAAGAGTGTGTTTCTGAAGGAGGGAGAGGGCTGGCAAGCTGCTTATAAATTTAAGAAAATTGGCTCTTGGTTGATTTTTGGCGGCAGCTGAAACAATTAAAACCAGTTTACAATGGGAAAACAAAAAAAAAACATGCCTTCCTTTTTGCCTGTATTAAGTATAGTAGATCTCGTAATTAGGTCCTGCAACATTTACCAATAATTGATTGCCATATGTCAGAAGTCAGGTTTGCCCCTCAAATATGTATCAGTTACGTCGGTCTGTCAAGGTCACTACGATGTGAAACTAAAACAAAAAATTATTTGAGAATTTTGATATAAAATGAATATCCACATTTTAATATGATATTGCTTTTTTTTCAGGGGTAGACAAACATCTTAGTTATTATGTGTTGCCATGAACCCACATCAAACAACAAATAAAATCTTGTTTCAATATTACAACTAATATGCATAAATGTTGCTTGTGTTCAGTCTGTCTCTGTGTAATGGACACGTTCCATTCCTTGAAAATAGGAAATTCTATTTAATATATTTAATACATTAAATATAAATGTTTTAGGATTGTGTCTTCTTAGTACCATGTTTCTCTGAAAGTAGATTAGTTGTGTATACATTACATTTCAGAGGACACTGTTGCTCCTTGTATAAAACTTAGAAAAAGACCAACAAATCTAAAGGTGGAAAGGAAGAACAAAAAGAGAACAAGGATAGAGACAGAGTAAAGAAAATGCTTGCTATCAAAAACCAGCAGCAGCCTGTGTGAGGGCCCAGGATGCCGCGCTGTGTTTTAACTCTGCGGTTTCACTTCAGAGTTCTTCTTCTCTCCTGGGAAATAAAAACATTCTTGTTTTCCCTCCAAATGAGTGTTCTGGGGGAGGCCAGATGTGCAGGAGGGGAGGAGGAGGAGGACGCAGCTCTCCACTCAGACTTAACTGAGGGGCTGGGCAAGGGGACCTCCAGCACCAGCTCCTCTCCTCCAGGAGAAGCAGCCCGCAACCTCGCCTTTAACCTTTGACCCGCCACCCCTGACCTGAGGGATAGGGAAGGGAGGAGGAGGGGGGGGGCCTGTGAAGACCTCAGAGAATGTAAACAGCCAATAGCCACAGACTGACTTTCTGGGCTAATGTATTTTGGCCTTGTTGGAGAGAAGCCCAACAGATGATGAGGCTCGTATTCTTCCTTGAGTTCATTTGCACGTCCACTGGGATCCAAGACTCTGAGGACACTTTCCACAATGTAAATATATATGTGTGCATGCACTGTAAGGGGCTGCTCTCCTCCCCCTTTTTTTTTTTTGGGCCTCATTCTCGCCCCCGAGGTAATTGAGACAATTGCGTCAGCCATCTATTCCAGCCTGCTGAACACCGAGGAGGAGAATACCATCAATCCTTCTGGGACCTAGTGTGAGACCACCGGCTAACATGGAGAATCTGTCGGGGGGGAGGACATAGGTTTGAGCCCTGAACCATGGGCGGAGAGACAAGGAGAAAGAGGGAGGGAAAGATGCAGGCAGATAAGAAGGTGAGAGAGAGTGGGGTGGAAGAGAAAAAAGGAAGGGAGGACACGAGGTGGTAAGAAACAGAATGACAAAAGAGTGAAGGAGTCGAGAGATGAGTCTGAGGTAAAGGGAATGTAGGCGGGGGCGGGTAGTGGAGGTCTTTAGGGAATTCATTTAGTACAGGACGTCCTAATGTGGTGGAATGCAACTCTATTTCATCTCTCTCATCAAATGTATGTTTCACTTGGTTCTTTCTTCAGTAAACGTGTGAGGGCACATAGCCTTCATCAGGCTGCACACAGGACAGCTACGAGCCATCGTTACTGCCTACACACACACACACACACACACACACACACACACACACACACACACACACACACACACACACACACACACACACACACACACACACACACA